>JAJEKV010000004.1:0-451806 GCA_021234155.1 Isoetes taiwanensis
TTATCCCGACCGATGATAACCCCGACCTTTTAAGTCGATTTTGGAAAAGATCTTTGCACCTTTGAGCTGATCCATCAAGTCGCCCTCGATCTTGAAGCGATACTTGTTCTTAATGGTGTGCTTATTCAACCTGCCTATAGTCTATGCACATCCTCAAAGATCCATCCTTCTTCTTGACAAAAAGAATGGGCGCTCCAAACTACGCAGACACTCAGGGTCTAATGAAACCTAGGTCGAAAGCAGCTCCCCGCGAATCGCTTTTTCAGTCTCGGACAACTCCTGCGCTTGTCATCTATATGGAGCCTGCTTTGTTGGTTTTTGTTCCTGGTTCGAAAGTGCTATCTCAAGACTCGACTCCCCTATAAGGAGGGGAGTCGCTTGATCTCATCCGGAAAGAGATCATGGAACTCGCGGATCAGCTTAGCTACTGTTTGCTAACTTGTCTTGAAAGCACCTTGTCTTCTTTGCTTCCTTCCGATTCGCTCACTAATCTCAAGCTTGAAGATGTATGCCACTTGCTCACTCTTGATGCACTTGAACGGCCGTTTAGAAGACATACACCGCATGATGGGAACAACTTCCTTACCTGTTATCTCAATGATCTTGCCGTCGGGCGTTGGGAAGGTCACCTTCCGCTTTCCACGGCCGATAATGGCCCCCCGCCGCCCAAGGTACTCCATTCCTATGATCAAGTCATACTTCCAATGCCCATTACTTCTGCCCCCTATCCGGATATTAATCCCTCGGCAAGTCGATGTCGGTTAATTCTCTTGCCCGCCGTCTTGCCATCGCACTACTCTTGCTAAAAACAACGGGTCTTGGTTTTGACTTTAGCGGCTTCAACTTCAACATTTGAACCATTCCGGGGATGCAAAGTTATGGCTACTTCCCGAGTCTATCAAGACTATGAAGGACTTAGCTTTAGCCTTCCCCTCTTGTGGAAATTACCTTATAATCGCTCTCGCTTTGCTCAGATCTATTGCGGCAAAGATGTGACACTCACCCCGATGTAGTCAAGGGCCTCTTCGCCGCCGCCGTCAAACAGGGCGCCCCAATCTCCTAACTCCGCTTAGAGCTGCACTCATGACGTAGGGGCGCTTTGTTGCCCTATGGCTCCTGGCCGAAGCACTGGCATACCGCTTTTCTATGCACTCTGCCTCTTTTTCCTTGGGCATCGCTTGCAAAAGGATTGCACCGCTTTGGAGTAGTTTGACCTCTCCTCGCTTGTCCTTGAAGGACACCGCTTCTTCTCCCTCGCCGCTCCCCGTTCCCACCATATGGGCTCTTAGCCGACCTCGGGTGGCTGCCCCGGGCTATAGCTTCCTGTCGGCCTTGCCTTTATCCCGAAGTACGGGCCGCTTGTGCCCGCCATTCTCGAGGTCCTGACCCCGCGAAGTTTATAGCCTTGGATTCCGCTCTCGCATATTGTCCTAGGGTTTATTGCCCCCTCACAAGCTTATGGATCTCCCCTCATTCAGCCCCTCAATATAGCTTTCTCACGCATGCTTCTCTCCCAACTTCGCACATACAAATTTTTAGCCTCATGAATTCTCTCAGATATTTCAACCGATTTGTTGCCTTGCTAAAAACCCGAAAACCGCCGTGATCATCTTTGGACTTATGTTCCCTTGGAACGTAATGGCTTTTGAAGGTTTTTAGCAAACTTTCTCAACTTACAAGCATCCCCCGCTAAGCCAGGTGCCTTTGCATAACCCTTCCACCAACCGAAGCGTTCCTTTCAAGTTGGCTGTTGCAACCGCCTTTGTCCTTATCCTTCATGCCATAAGCATTTCATTACTTTCGGCCATTTAGGCCCAGCCATGCCTCGCTTCCAATCCTCGACGACTTCTCCCTCGAGAACTGTCCCAGATTCCTGCCTTCCATACATTGCCCAAGGCGGAATCTACCTTCTTCTCGTAGTCGAGGCCCCTCGTATCTCTTTTGTCGCCCCTCCGGGGTGTTCCTCTCTCGCCTTCCATCTGTTCGCCTCGAAGCCTGTTCTTCCTCTTCCTCGAAGCCTGAAGTCCGAGTTCAACTTGAGAGTCGGAAGATTCCTGTTGGGGGATCTCCTTCTCTTGCTCCTCTTCTTGTCCCTTCCTTCCCCAGTTGATGCTTATGGCAACCGAGCGTTGCCCACCGAACCCACTCTTCGCTTGCGCGATGAGTAATGCCTTTATCCGCTCCAGGTCCGCCCCTCATCCTGGCTATCTCCTCCTCCGGGGTCATGGGTTCCCTATCTTCAAATAGGTTCCTTGTCGGGGGTGGTCAGGGGGGGGTTTGCTCTTCTATAAGGTCTCGCAGGTTTGTCGTCCCTCAAGGCTTAGTCCTCTAGTCGCATCCACAAGTGATTAATGGCTATATGGTTAGTTCCATTTGTTCTCTTGCATTGTTTATGTTTGTTGGTATAATTGTGGGGCAAAATACATCAACAAAACATTTAAAGTGCAGCAGTAATTGTATTTATATATCATATAATGTTTTAGATACAAAAGTCTCCGGGATCAAGAGTCTAACTAGTCTTTGAAATCGCCGGTAAGACGGGTTGTCTTCAAGAAACTTTAACTTGGGCCGCCCCTACCGAAGTGACCCAAGTTCCTCGATGATGCTTGTCTGGCAGCCTCCCCGGATGGCTCTCACCTGTCTTCTACCCTCGCGGGGTCGGATGTAAGGGCCGCAGCCACGCTAATCTCGCCCGACGTCGGTGGGTATGGCGAAGTCGAAGAGGTCGGGTGCCATTGCCCCTTTGACTAAGACAAAGATAGTCGACATTTGTTGCTATTCGAGCATGCCCGCCGGCCCAGAGTTAAATCAGCATAAACACTCCTTCTAGCCGACTGAATGAACTTGCGGTGAATTATCGCTATTCTCCCATCCATCAGCAAATGCAAGTAGTACCGAGCCGAATTCGTCATAGGTGCCCAAGCTTCCTAAAGCTTGTTTGGCCTCCGCAAACTGCGTGGCCGGGCTGCATTTCGCTTTTAATCCTCCACTTTGATGAGCTCCCCGTAGTCTTCAATTGTGCGCCGGCCTCCCCGAGGTCGCATTCCTTTGGCAGGGTGATATCGGCGATTCTGCATTAGGATGCTCGCGGTCTTCCCACTGACCCCATCCGTTTGGAGGGCTTAGGAACTCCTCCTCTCGCTGGCAGCCCCGCCGCCCATCAATTGCCCGGATGCCTGCCAGAGGCCCGATATCGGAGGTCGCCTCCCCCGGTAGGTGTCGGCCTCCCTCACTTGGAAGCGGGAAGTTCGGAGGCTCCCCTGACGCATGAAGTCGCCCATGTCTGGCCGGCCGGAGTTGGTGGGAGCAATTGTCCAACCCGAGCTCCCCTCCTCATTCGAAGGTTCTCGATGTCCTGAGGAGTAGATACTCCTCTCCGCCGATGATGATAGGGCTAGGCTTGTGATGCCTAGCCCGAGTGGGGAGCAACCGATGCCCCCACCTGCTCGCCGAATTGATCACCCCCTGCTCTCCTTGGCGCCGCTCGCCCCGAAGTCGAAGCCCGTATATCCTTGCCGTCCTACTCCTCTTCTTCATCCTCTCTTGCTTCCTGTTCGCTGATACCGCACAAAGACCGCTCTTCCTCTTGCAATCGCTATAGGGTCTACCTCCATCTGAGGGATAGAGGTTGCCCCATCTGCTCTCAAGGCGGTGGGATAAGAAGATGGCTAGGCGGCGTAAGAGAAGTACTTGGTCCCGGTGGTCGCCGTGACCATGTAGTCGCAGTCTCTAGCCTTGTTAGTTATACTTGGCTTATGTTGGGGACATCGCCCAAGGCTGCTTGAAGGGATAATGGGGAACGAAGTATCCTATGCAAGGGGGGACTTGGACAAGGGAGGGTCCTACCCTAGCACGAAATTCGGCTAGCACCTGCCTATATGCCGGGTTGCATTTAGCGTAGCTTGATGTCATTTCTTTCACAAAGACTTGGGAAGATGTCGTTTGACGTCCGGGCCAAGAGCATAGTAACCGGCGCCGTATTCATGCCCAAGTCAGCAGTGGCCATTGATATAGCAAAGAAGGGAGTATCAAACGGATGCGGCGCCTGGAGTCGAAAGATCGCCCTAAGCAATGGGGGGAGCAAATTTGCGAGGGTGCCAATTGAGAAATGGGGAACTTATTTATAGAAAGGGGAAAACCCTAATTTTTGGATGACCTAGATTTTATTGAGATTAGGCAATTCTGATCTATTAAGAGATGCAATTGTAAGTTTGAAGACTATTTCTAGAGTTTGAGCATGCTAAGAACAACTACCTGAACCTATTGTGCAGTTTGGAGATCATTTGGTGATGAAAATGAGTGGGGGTTCTCATGCGTTCCAAACCCGATTTCTAAAATGTAGAAATCATCTGGCGCGACGACGGTGAGACATGGGTCCCAATTGGGCTAGGCTCACTCAATTTAAGTGATCTAAGGCTGTAATTCCACTAAACTCATCGAAAGTTAGGCGTAATTGACCCCTTACTTGGTCGATTTGGAGCTGTTTTGGGCATTTTTGGGCATGGTCTCACATCGCTATGTTTCCAACCCCATTTCTAAAATGTAGAAATCGGTCCGGCGCTGACGTGTGAGACATCGCCTCAATTTTGCTCAAAACTCCAATTGAATTAAAACAAAGGCTAGGGATCGATATCTTGACCTATTTAAACAGGGGTTTGACACTTTATTTACACAAAATTTTCTTTATATTCACAAAATTTTTTCGCTTATTTACAAGGTTCAAGGGCGTTCTCCCTTGATGTGCATGGCAAGATACATATCCGCCTCATGAGGGTAACCCTCTTCAAGTGCAATCGCGTGCCGTTGAATCTTCAAAATGCTTTACTATATGCGCCGCCTCTTGTAAACACAAAGAAGATCTCGGTTTGGCCACGCTGCGATGTTCAGTGGTTGTATTCTTGGATGACTTCGGACCAAACGCTGGAACGGCGCCCGGGGAATCAGAGTCCAGTAACTCTTCCGGGAAGTGGCGGATCTCCTTGAGTGCCCCTGTCTTCCAGCTTCTTCTTCTTGCTCAGCTTCTTCCCAGTGCTCGGGGAGGCTTGGAGGGCTTTGGTGGAGGGGGGCTTCAGTGTCGGCTCTTAGTCCGGGTGTCCATGTCGTTTCTGATTGCTTTCTGGTAATAGGCATTGTAAGGCCTCCCCACTTTTGCCATATATGGCGTTGTGCTCACGATCCTCTTCGATAGACCTTTGCGGGGTCTATCACATATGCCTCCGTTGCCGTGGGGCCTTGACCCTATCCGTCGGGAGCGGTGGGGCCATACCTGTCGGCCTCCTCACGCTCTTGGGCTGTATGCTCTGGGACCTCTTCCTCTGACCCGGGGAGCTTTGAGCTTACACTTGCGTCTGCGCCCAACACGTGGTCTTAGTCAGTCGTCCGGGTGGAAGGCGGTCTCCCCTCCGACGGCTCGTTGATGGCGGGACCTTCCCTTTCCTTCGACCTTTACCAACTTCCTCTTGCACACGCCTTCGGCTTTTGGCCTTCCTCTTCTTAGGTCGGCCGGGCTGTAGTCGGGTCGTCTTCCCGACTCTCTTTGTCCTTCGCTTTTCCCTCAAGGGCGCCTTGGTTGTAGACGGTAGGGACGGCTGCGGCAGACTTCTTCTTCCAGTGGTGGAGCTCGGCAAAGGCAAAGGCAAGCGCGCAAAGCGCGCGCGGGCGGTTAAGCTGCCTTTTCCTCGCCTTCCCCGCAGAAAATCTCAGCCCGGGTTGCTCTCGGTTGCTGATGGGTCCCGCCTGCCTTCTCGCTTTCCTCCTGTAGTTGGCGCTTCCCCGGGAAGCTGTTTCCTGGCTACGCCTTCTCGCTTCGCCTTCCTCGGCCAGGTAATTTCTAGGATCTCGCCTATGCACGCCCCGGCCGGTCAGTCTCCAAGAGCTCGCGGTGGTCGCCCGTCCGACCTCCTCGCGCTCGCCGACGAAGATTCGGCTGTTGTGGAGAAGGCGCTCGGCGCGAAATCCCTTGAAAGAGGCCAGACCGGCGCCGAGGATCCTGGCCGGCCAGGCTTCCTGTACCGCCCTTCGGCGGGCCATCATCTTCCTGGTTTGTCGATCGGAGCTAAGCGCCGTAAGATCGCTTTGACAAAGACTGGCGAAGTTTTAGGGAAGAACAGGAAAAAAATGGGAGGGGTCTCGTTCTATTTATAGGGCCAAATTTAGGGTCAACTTTTAAACTACCTTTTTGGGTTGTCTAAGGCATCTAAATCACCTAATTAAGCAAGGTCTCACGCGTTTCCAGCCCCATTCCTAGAATCTAGAAACCCGGCCCCGTGACGTGTGAGACATGGTGGGGCCCACTATTAAATTAACATGTAACATGCTAAATCTACTAATTCTTAGCTTAAATTTAGAATTATCAAGGTATTTTACCTGTAATTTACAACTTTTGGGGTCAAAGTTTGAATGTCTCACTACGCTGTTCCCATTTCTAAAATGTAGAAATGCATCGGGTAGCGCGTGTGAGACCACCCTACTTTTGGATGTTGGCTCATTAATTTTTAATCTTTTTACGTTTCTATTCATTTTAATCTGTTATTAGCTTAGCATAAACTACAAAATGAGAAAGAAAGAAAATTTTTTTTTTTTCTCATTTTTCGAGGTTTGAGGATCCTATCAAGTTAGTGCTATCGGGAACATGGCGGTTTTGCTCTTGGTCTCCAAGAACATAGCTCGATACCACCGCGGACGTCCCCTACTCGTGATCTGGTGCCCTCACCGTATACAAACAGGAGTTCATCCCCATACCAGCTCCTCGCTAATATCTGTGGCCCTCCACATGACAATCAGAACGCGTCGGGTTCCAAATTGGGAAGAGTGGAAGGGTCATTGCACCCGCCTCCCTCGTGGCCTACCTAGCTGCGCGAAGCGTAAACATACATGTCAAGTAGCACATACATCAACATCATGTGACCATCTCGAAGGATGGTCCTCCACATATCTGCATAGACAAAGATCAAGACATCACATAGGGGGTCCTACCCAAGGCTCTGGACTCAAGGGGTGATCGACGGGGTCTCAGTTCATTGCGCATTTAATTCATGACAATGGATTTGGCTGGCATATGAACATGGCTTAGGGTTGTCCACTCCATCCGCCCCTCCCCGCACACTTTGCGAGTAGGCTGAAAAGTGTTGGGACGACCGTAGGGCCTGGGATGCATAGCCAAGGGGCTATATCCTCGGGTTGCATCTCCCGGGCCCGATGGGGGGTAGGGATCTCTCCCTCCAGGAGATCTACATGTGACTCAAGGTGACTAGAGGGCACCGCCCAGATTCCGACTTGAACTCAATGGAAGGTCATTTCCACCACCTCCGCAGTGTCGAGCCCATGCCTTGCCCACACAAATTGGCAAGCCATTAGACCTAGTCACAATGATCCCCGGCAAAGACTAACACACCATAGGGATCGTTCAAGAGTCGAACACGAACCTCCTTATAAGCCGCCTGCCCCCTTCACCCACAACTGTGTGTGGCTCTTGTGCACAGAGCCGCATCTACGGTGTGCTAGAGAGGCTACTCTAGGAGCATCGACTACAAAGCTTTAGGTCTCTACCCACCTTCCCAATACAAGGAGTTCATAGAGATACATCATCCATATACATCACGTAAGAACTAAAGAACAAGACCTAATCTACAACATAGAGTTAGGTCCTTTAGTTAGAATGCTATCTAGAGATCTAGAGGGGCTATGGCCAACCCGATAGGCTAAACCTCACGATTCAATGACTAAAATAGGGTTTAGACTATCTAATTGGCCAAATACCGATCCTTGAGGGGCTCCTCCCTGACTCGCTCACCATCTGCAAACGCCGAATCTAGAGAAACTAAGGATGCAATTCTCCCCAAATGAAGTTCGGGATGCTGGGGTTTTGGTTTGAGGTGACCAAAGCGAGTTCAAGCCCCTAAAATCGAAAAATTGGGCTAGTTAGGGTTTCCTACCCTATATAGACAAGGGGGTTGGTTAGGGTTTCCAATTATCCCCTTTGGCATGTGGGATATTGGAAATGGGGCCCACTTGCCTTTAAGGGCTAGGTGGCCAAATGTGCACACATGGAAATGTGTGCCCACATTAACGTGTGTGTACATTGGAAAATGTGCACATTAATTGCACCTATGGGTGTGTGGCCCACTTGATTGAAGTGTCCACTTGGAAATGTGTGCCCACATTAATGTGTGTACATTGAAAATGTGCACATTAATAGTTGCACATATTTCTCGCAAGTTGCCCCTAGGGCTACTCACACTGCTACCGCTAGCGCATAACGCCACCGGGTGGCGCGGTACGCTGACGAGGCGTAAAGACGGTATATGTCCCGGGGCGATATCGGCCGAACGTCACAACCAAATAACCTCTTCCGTAACCCGGCCCGGAAGGGAAGCGGGGAAGTGATCACGCCTCGCGGGCTTGATTGAGTTCGCGATATAGTCCACGCGAAACGGATCTTACCGCTGTGTTTGAGAGCAATGACGATGGGACTCACCATTGGAATGTTTGACCTCGTAGATCAAACCGCAGGCTAGAAGTTTGTCAATTTTAGCCTTGACTGGTCCACGGTAATTTGGGTTGGCCGGCATCGCTGTTGTTTATACGGGGCGTGCATCGATTTGGTAGGAATGGTGAGTTCCCCAAGTCTTTGTTGATACCTCAAGATCTTTATAGCTCCGTGCAAAAATGTGTTTGAACTTTTGAAGAGTGTGATGGCGCTGCGGCTCGATAGGGGGTTGGAAGATTTGCAGCCAGGTGACCGGCCGATCACTACCACCCCAAAAGCGGGTCCACATGTTGTTTTTCGGTGTCTTTTGCAAAAAAAAAAACAACACCAAAAACTACGTGTTGTTTTTGTCCGGATTTGCTAGAAATGGCGTGTAGTTTTTAGCAAAATTTTTATACATGTAGTTTTTTGTTAAAAGTCTACCGTAGAGTTTTGTCAAAATTATCTACACGTAGGAATTACATGTGTTTCAACATGTTGTTTTAAAAAAAGTAGTTGTAGTTTTCAAGTGTTGCTTTCGTGAAAAAAAGACATGTGGTTCTTAATAAAACTTAAAAGGTCCACATGTTGTTTTTAACTGTTGTTTTGCAAAAAAAACAAAAAAATTACACTGAAAAACTACATAGAGAATTTTGTCCGACTTTGCTAGAAACTACACGTAGTTGTCTACACCTTTTTTTTAACTATATTGTTTTTAGTTGTTGGTTTTCCAAAAAAATGATATGTGGTTTTAAGAAAACAATGTGGTTAATCAAAACTAGGTGCTATTTTTTAGTATTGTTTTACATAAAATCCACATGTGGCTTTTTTAAAATAAGCATTTTCAAGTGTAGTTAGCAAAAAAATTAACACGTCATTTCTTAAGGGTAGCGGTTGTTTTGTTGTTGTTTTTGGGAAAAAATAAAAAAACCACCCACACACAGTTTTAAAATTTACAAAAACAACGCATGCTTTTTACCAAAAATACATTTAAAGATAATATTGAGAAAAAAAAGCACTATGTTGTTATGCTAATTTATTTATAAACCCTGGTACAAACTATTGTTAATTTCTTGCCTTTTGGGAATCGAACCCAAATAATTCCATTAGGCATGGTAGTTCTTAAAGCATATTGTGACTTCCAATTATGTATGTTTGTTCTTATATGTAGTTATTAAACCATAGAGTTCCAGCTTTCAATGTTTATGAACTTTTTGTGATTCTAGACATAATAATCATGATAGTAACAGTTACTACCTAAACAATGTATTTTCAATGCATGTATTTCCAATGCATGTATTTTCAAGTATGGGAAGCTGATTCCAGAATCTATATTCCAATTACTTAAACCTTGTTCTTTACATACTCCTGCTTTTCATATCCTCACTTTGTCTGCCAATTCCATGGGATTTCAAAATCCCTGCAAAAGCTCCATTGCAGCTGGAGCTGCGACCCAGCAGACCTTTGTTTCACAGTGCATGCCTTTATTTCTGTTGTTTCCCTAACTAAACTTTGTCAACCTGTGAACAAATGCAAAATGCCAAACCTGTGAAAATGCAAAAAAATGGAAAACATATCTTATTCTCTACTTACAATATTTTGCCAGGGCAGACCTTTGTTTTTGCTGTACCTTAGCTAAACCTTCTGGAACCTGCCAAATTAATGCGAAAGAATGTTACAAGAATGGTGTCACATGAATGCAGATAAAGAAATAATGGTGTCAAGTAAATGCAGGTGAATTTTTTTTACATACGACTGGAAGGACGCCATCTTTATCCGTAACTTTCTAATGCAGGTTGGGTTTTAATAGACAACAAAACCCAGACCTCCTCTTCATCCTTCCAGCTTTGAACAAATTGAGAAGAAAAATAGCATCAGACCATAATATACAAACTCACCTCCTTTGAGCAGATCACTTTGAGCAGATTAAGTTGAAGATTTGAGCAGGCAGATTAAGCTAAAGAGTTGAGCAAATTACCTGGAGCACCAAATCACTGCCTATTTGACATTCCAAGCCTCACAGGAGAAAACTTTTTATCTGCTAGTGTGTTGCATGAGGCCGCTGGCTATCTAGCTATGGTGCCGCTGCAGCAAATTTCTCAGAGCTTAGTTCTACGTCTATTAAATTGGCAGCGACACACTCCAAATAAGATCATAAAACTGAAGCGCTAATGCACCCCGGTGGATTCCGCCTAGAAAAAAAGGGTGCATGTGAACCCTACATACGTTTGTGCTACTGCATTGCTCCAGAGATCTGGCCAAATGGGCTCCACTACAAGATCAACCAATCCTAACATCTAAGATCTGTAAGACTACAAGATGCGCACAGCTCCAAGAAACAAGGCGGCAAAGCAATAGAGTGCAAATCGGCAAGAAACAAGGCAGGGCGGCAAGAAGGAAGGCGCCAAAATCGACCTGCCTGCCAATAAAGAGAAAATTTAACCTAGACCAATAGGAAGTTAGGACCAAGATCACGATCTTGGCCATTCATCTATGTGTCATCTCTGCCGTTGAAATGATGCACAATAGGATGTGAGGACCAAGATCACGATCTTGGCCATTCATCTGCCTCATCCCTCGCCGTTGAAATGATGCACTAGGATGATTCATTTTCGTTAATTGTTTTCTAACGTTCTTGTTACCTTAAGGCCAGGCCAAATAGAAAAATCAAATTTGTGCCTTGTGGACTTTTTGGGCATTTAATATGTATCACACCTAGGGTGCCAAACATCCATCGGCGTATTGGCACCCTAATATTTTTGGACGGGGGATTTCGCTTGTCCCAACTTTTTAAGCAGCAACATGTGAGACAAAATCCAGGAAGAGTGGCCCCTTTTGCAATCCGGGAGAGCTCCAAATTTTGCAAATTCGGCAAAAAATCGCGGCCAAGATTGATCATTTTGCTTAAATCGGTGGCTCCATAACTCATTCAAACAATAATTTGGATTTATCGAAACTCGGATCTTTCCTTTGAACATATGGAGCTTCAAAACTCATTCAAAGGCTGTTATCGCGATAAATATGGGTCGGACGGAGTGCTTGGGCTCATATAAATAGGAAGGAAGATTGATACCTCGAAGAAGAGATGCTTAACATGCGAACATTAGTTTTTGCAAACTACATGTCGATTTTTATTTTTTAAAGACTTGGGCACTTTGTGTGATATGAACTGTGGCAAAACGAATTTCCAGTGTCTAGAGGGTGCCCAAATTTGCCACGTATTTAAGTTTGGGCAGATAGTGTAATTTCACCCTAAGTTATTTAAGTTATTGTTCTATATTTTATAAATAAAGCTCGTTAAAAAGTTTTGTGCTCTTTTTACTCTTAATAATAATGGTGATACACTTTTTAATTAGCATCGAGGAATGGCATTTGGGATGCCATTTTGGCATATCTGGAAGGGGCCTCGCGAACTTGCGGCGATGGGGAACAAGTCTCCTTCTTGTGCCGAATGGTAGACCAAATGTCATTCCCTACAAGATAGAAGTTGGAGAGCGGTTTGTATTCCATATTTTCAAGCCGTGGAACTCAGAGAGATCGTTGTGACAATCTAATACAGAGTTTTTTGCATAGATTCATCATAAATCTTGATAATTTTCGGGATCAAGTATATATCCAGAACAATTATAGAAATTTTGTTGTGCTTTGAGATATAGCGGCAAAAATCCTTAGCAAAAATCTTTCTTTACCTTGCTTCAACAGTAACTTTTACTATTAATCACCAGATGAGCAGAATGAGCTTCCCAACGTCCATTCCATGATGGATTGAGTAGACAGATGGTGCCACATAACTACACCACATCCTAAAAGCTGCGATCCAACTTCTACTTGTGTTAATTTTGTTGTTTAGCTTTAACACAAGAATGACAAGTGACAACATCAATGAGATTGAATATATAAGAGAAAAAACTCTTTTCAATTCTAGAATGTTAGATAGATTGAGTTCTTGCTTTAAAAGCATTAGGCTCTAATAAATAGAGTACGTTTTTAGGAATTGTTAAATCAAGCACGAGGCCTTGTTTGCATATTGTTGTTATTGGTTGTAGTTTAAAGGGTTGGTTTTTAATGGGCTTTTTAAATGATCATCTTCTTCTACTTCTTTGCAATGTATATATGCATTGCCAAATAAGTTTAGCCTATGTAAAGTGCATGCCCTCTTGGACTTTACAACTATTGGAACTTTTGTTAGCGTCAGCAGGTTCTATTAGAACTTCGTCCACCCGGTGCATGAGACAAGCATGTCACGCTGAGAATCTTGTGGACCAAATAGCATGTCCAAACATACCATCAACGAGAAATTATTGCACTGCGGGCTTGCGAGACTTGACCTCGAGGCGGATTTGTTGCCAGATTACACTTAGCAGACATAGGTCCTCAACCTTCGCATTGTCGGCATCGCAGAGATGAGGGATTGCCTAGCTACAGAGGCGACGACACATGTGATGCACATATAGGCGGATGGCATTATCTCAGCACATTAGGTTGGAGCAGCATGACTCGATAGTCCTTGACACCTCTTGATGGGATGTCATTTTCAACCTTCATGCATTGTGCCATGGCAATCACCTAAAAGGCACCATCTTTTCTGTTCAGAAGGATCTTACCCCCAGTACAGCTTTGCGGACGAAAAGAGGAATTGTGTCGAGTTTGGAAAGCTCACCGAAAAAGAAATGGGCAGTATAAAGTGGAGGTCGAACTATCTATCTACACGGTGTTTGACTATCATTATACAAATTGTGTTAAAAATTAAGTTTCATCTTTCTTTTTGTAGTATTATTTTGCCATGATAAAGAAAAAGTAGAATCATTTTTTTATAAGCAATAAGATAAGATAAGATAAGATAAGATAAGATAGATAGATAGATAGATAGATAGATAGATAGATAGATAGATAGATAGATAGATAGATAGATAGATAGATAGATAGATAGATAGATAGATAGATAGATAGGTAGGTAGGTAGGTAGGTAAGTAGGTAGGTAGATAGAATTTTAAGGGAGGGAACAATACAAAAGGGTAAGCCCAAGATCGAACAAGGGCTAAGGCTCCAAACCCGGGTCAAGCCCCATCACAAGACTAACAATAAAATATTAAGATTTACATACAAAACACAACCAAAGAGATCATCCAAACGTGGAGAAGCAGTTAGAAGTATCCCAACCAGGGGTTTGCCGGCCATTGATCAAGAACAATTGCTGAGCCTTTCCGATATACTGCCCATTTGTTCTGGAGCCCGGGCTTGTCGACCTGCATATAGCACGCCTCATCGCCGAAAGTGAGCTGAAGTGGTGAGAGGTCCTCTTGTATAGAGAAGTGAGTGCTTTGGAGGTGCCCGCCATGTTGCGTAACATAAAGTATATCCGGGTGCAAGAAAATGCACTAAAAGATGGTATGGCTGGTCACGCCGGTGAGCTCTCACTTTTTGCACTGTAAAAGATCATGGGCTTCGAATGTGCATGATGTTTATAAAAAAGTGCTCAGTTGCATTGGTATCAGAACCAAAAGATATTCCTCGGACCCCCTGCTGGTGAGGTTTAGGAGACATAGAGAGAGGGAGGGAGGGAGGGAGGGGGGAGAGAGCATGTTGGAGCCTAGGTGGCATGTTTGAGCCCACTTGAGCATAGTTTCAAGTTGGCCCAGTGTGCCATCCCTAATGATCCCAAACAATCTTGCACGCAAAAGGCTCTTGACTTCTAATTGCCACCTTTGGGAGGAGGATAAATCCAAATCCCTTTTCGTGGGGTTCCTATTGCTTCACATCTTCAACCGCAGCCTCTCGACCATGTCCCAAGTGCAAACGACCAAAACTGCATAATCCATAACGTAAACTCTACAATAACCTAGCAACACACAGGGTTTACATTTCGGATGCTGAAACGTGGTTGTTTTTATAGATAACTAGGTGCACCATTTCTGAACATGCATGCAGAGCTATGGCAACTGAAATAATAGAGTTTGGATCTATCGGCTATCCCGAACGATCCCAAACAATCTTGCTACTGCAAAAGGCGCTCTTGACTTCTAATTGCCACACCGGGAGGAGGATAAATCCAAACCCCATTCTGTCAGTTCCTATTGCTTCACATTCTCGACCATGTTCCAAGTGCAAACGACATGGACCATCTTCTTAGTCAAAAAAAAAAATTGTGACATGGATATGACATGGTGATGATGTGGAGGTGATATGCAGGTGACATGCAGGTGATGTTGATGATGTGTGATGATGTGGAGGTGATATAATGGAAACTATGATATGTATGCACAATGGTGCTTGATTTTGAAAATTTTAAGCCAACTTTTTGCCTTTTCTAGAAATGTCATGTCAAAGGTGTGCTTTCTCTTTCTACCTTCGTTTTTTAGAGAGAGAAGATGGTTTTGGATCTTAGAAATGGCCAAATTGGATGAAACTTTAGCAATTTTTTGATGATGTGTGATGATGTTGAGGTGATATAATGGAAACTTTGACATGTATACACGATGGTGCTTGATTTTGAGATTTTTAGACCAACTTTTTGCCTTTTTTAGAAATGTCATATCAAAGGTGTACTTACTCTCTCTATCTTGTTTTTTAGAGAGAGAAGATGGTTTTGGACCATTGGAAGGGCCAAATTGGATGGAACTTTAGCAATTTTTCATTGGATGAATGGTGTAATATTGGCTAGGAAAAATATTGGCCAAAGAAATAATATGAAAGATTGAAGAAACCGCAAACCCCCTTGGTTTTAGTACTCAAAAGCAAATTCTAAGGTGAGGAATAGACTTATTTATGACTCGGGTTATTAACACGTATTGACTTATGTGTATGGTTTTAGATGAGGTTGCTAGGGGCAAAAACGGCGGGAGGTGCCATCTTCGATCTGTCTGCAGAGGTATTACATTTTGTATGTCAATGTAAACCTGATTGGGTATCTTAAAAATTGCTAAATTTGATTGGGTATCTTAAAAGCGCATGCTTAATTTGAATTTCAGTGTTGAAGTTGGGCCATTTTCTTTTATGGTCGAAGTCGCTGAAAGACATAAGGTGACACCATTGAGTTTTTGCAAAGAAGTTTTCGCTTTTAATTTGGTTGGGAGAGTTTTCTAATGGTTTCGTTAAACAGAGTTTTCCAATGCATTTATCTTAGCAGAGTTTTCCAATGTAGCTGCAACGTTTTGATGCTTTGCAGTGCCTACTCCTTACATAAAGGTTGAACATTTGTGTTATGCAGATCTGGTAAAGGTTTCCTGCAGGTGGCCAAGATGGCAGCAATGGCTTTATCATCATAAGAAGATGCAATGGACTTGCTCTCAAGTATAGGAAGTTTTAGAATCCTAATCCCCCTGTTTTATTATTTGTTGTTATTGCGATGAGGCTGCCTTCCACCAACGATGCTTAGCTCATGTATCTTAGATGCATTGTGGTTTGCTATTTTGAAGGACAAAAGTTAGAAACATGCAAAATGTTGTCGATTATAGTTAAGGTTATCATTAAGTGTGACCTGCATCTGCAAATACAAACAGATGATGGGGCTTTTCGCCATGGTGGGGCTTTTGCATGCTATTCCCTAATATGTACATTCAATTTTAGTTTTTTTTTATTGAATAACAGATGCATGACCATGCGCTTGAGATTCAGATTGACATGTCGCTCTTCCTGTGTTTAAGTTTGCAAAAATCCTGGCTATATTTTATGATGAAGTATGCCCGCACCTTTGCCGCTATAGAGCAAGTTCACCATTGCTAACAAAGAAGCACATCGGGTCATCTTCTTCGTGTGGGGAGAAACAATTCTGTATATGCACGCTGGAATTTTGAAGCAGTGCAAATGTTGGTGCTTGCAACTCTGGAGCCTAGGTGGCATGTTGGAGCTCGCGTGGCATGTTTGAGCCACCTTGGCATGTTTGAGCCTAGGTGGCATGTTTGAGCCACCTTGGCATGTTGGACCCTAGGTGGCATGTAGGAGCCCGCGTGGCATGTTTGAGCCACTTTGGCATGTTGGAGCCTAGGTGGCATGTAGGAGCCCCAGATGGCATGTTTGAGCCACCTTGGCATGTTGGAGCCTGCGTGGCATATTTGATACACCTTGGCATGTCTGAGCCTAGCTGGCATATTGGAGCCTAGGTGGTATGTTTGAGCCACCTTGGCATGTTGGAGCCTAGGTGGCATGTTGGGAGCCCACGTGGCATGTATGAGCCACCTTGGCATGTTGGAGCCTAGGTGGCATGTTGGGAGCCCACGTGGCATGTATGAGCCACCTTGGCATGTTGCAGCCTAGGTGGCATGTTGGAGCCCCGCATGGCATGTTTGAGCCACCTTGGCATGTTTGAGCCTTGGTGGCATGTTGGTGCCTAGGCGGCATGCTTGAGCCACCTTGGCAGGTTGGAGCCTAGGTGGCATGTTGGAGCCCACATGGCATGTTTCAGCCACCTTGATATGTTGGAGCCTAGGTGGCATGAAGCCCATGTGGCATGTTTCAGCCACCTTGGCATGTTTGAGCCTAGGTGTCATGTTGAAGCCTAGGTGGCATGTTTGAGGCACGTTGGCATGTTGGAGCCTAGGTCGCATGTTGGAGCCCATGTGGCATGTTGGAGCCTATAGGTGGCATGTAGGAGCCAGCGTGGCATGTTTGAGCCACCTTGGCATGTTTGAGCCTAGGTGACATGTTGGTGCCTAGGTGGCATGCTTGAGCCACCTTGGCATGTTGGAGCCTAGGTGGCATGTTTGAGCCACCTTGGATCTAACCTTTGAAGGTATTTTTCATGAATGTAAAACAATACGATACATTTCCAAATTTGAGCACACAAACAATATTCCAGGTGGTGGTGCTTTGCTTAAGAAATAGCCTCAAGAAAACCTAAAAAAAAAACATACTTCCTTAAGAAATAGCTGCGTAAAAACTATACCTAGTTATAAACCACACCACTTCAGAAAACCACACTTCTTTAAAAAACAGCCACTTAAAAACTACACCTACTTAAAAACCACACCTAAAAAACTAAAAACAACTACTTAAAACTACACCTAGTTATATAAACCACACCTAGTTATATAAACCACACCACTCGGGAAAAACCATACTTTATTAAAAATCATCCACTTAAAAACTACACCCACTTATAAACCACACCTCAAAAAACCATACTTCTTTCAAAAACAGCTACTTAAAAACTACACCCACTTATAAACCACACCTCAAAAAACAACACCTCAACTTAAAAAATCACACCACTCGAGGAAAACCATACTTCCATAAAAAAAAATTTACCACTTAAGAACTACACCCACTTATAAACCACACCTCAAAAAACCATACTTCTTTCAAAAAAACAGCTACTTAAAACTACACCCACTTATAAACCACACCGCAAAAAAAAACAACACCTCAACTTAAAAAATCACACCACTTTCGTAAAACCATACTTCCATAAAAAGCGACCACTTAAGAACTACACCCACTTATAAACCACACCTCAAAAACCCATACTTCTTTCCAAAACATCCGCTAAAAACTACACTCACTTATAAACCACACCTCAAAAACAACACCTAGACTTAAAAATCATACCACTTCGGAAAAACTATACTTCCTTAGAAAACAAACTACTTAAAAACTACACCTACTTATAAACGACACCTTAAAAAACCATATTTCCTTAAAAAATAGATACTTAAAAACAACACCTTATTATAAACCACACCTCAGAAAACAACATCCTCCTAAAAACAATTCATCTTTAAAAAAAAAAACTACACTTCCGCAAAATGAAAAACCACAAAAAAAAAACCACAAAAAAAAAAAAAAGCTATAGCTCCTTAAAAAACCTACACCGTCTTCTTAATAAACCACACCTCCACATAACCACATGTAGAGTTTTTGAACAACAACATGTGGTTTTTCTTTACTTATTGTTTTAAGTGTGGACCTGATTGGGGTGGTAGTGGATTGTTGCCAACGCCCACAATATCCACCCGGGGAGTTTGAATGTGAGGAACAACTTCCGCTTCATGAACAATATGAGCAGGAGGTTGAAACATGTGAGGAGGAGTCGCATTTTGTGTTGTGAAGAAAAGCGGTTCTTTTGGCGTCATCCAACACCGGTTGTCGCGATGGCAAGATGAACGCCCCCGTTAAGGGTGAGAAGGTTCTGCGGTCGGAAAAATGGTCAAGACGTTGAATTCTATTGCAAGGAGCGGGGTAAGGGTTGAGCGAGCAGCCACGTACCTGGTCCTGATCTAGAGTCATCTCTCCCAGGGATCAAAGATATTCAGGGTAGGATGAAAGAGATGCACTTCGCGGGTGGAGCCACGAACGATAGATATTCTGCGGCTTCTTCGTAATCGTCCGAGAGAGAAGGTTCGGCATGTTCAATAGAGATGATCTTGCCGGTTTCCAAATCCATGGTAGCATTGAGATGACTATCCGTGATGACGAGCCGGGTCCGTGACCCAAGAATGAATACTTTTGGCCCGACGGAGAAAAGGTTCACACCAACATTTGATAATCATAGGGATCTTCACCGGCTTTCCAAACACCGAATTCTAGAGGGAATCGCATTGGCCTATATTGATGTGAAGTATTGGCGGACGCTTTGAGGGCGGCGTGGATATGGCCATTGGCCAACTTGATATCATAAGGCACGGTAAAGTTGCTTGATGCCCAATTGCTTTTCTCGAAGTTTATTCGTGATAAGATTGACAAAGACTACCTCCGTCAATTTGAACATGGTTGACTTGTTGATGGCCCACCGTGGCATGTACCGTGGGTGTAGAGATAGCGACAACCCCAACCAGAACCGTGGGAAGGGGCAACTGGTCCTTGAGAGCAGGACACAGTTTCAAGATGGTTGCTAAACTCAAAGGAATTTTGATTTTTGCCAGTTCTTCTTGGAGTTCCAAAGGAACATGAGAAAACGAATCAGCAGGATCCAAGGGAGCTGAAGTCTGAGGTAAAGAAGCAGAAACTTTTTTGAGAAGCTCTACCTATGCAGCAATATCCGGATATGTCTGAGAGCGTGGAGTGTGAGATGACGGAGGTGCGTCATGACGCTATTGAGCCCTGGTAGTGGCGTGCACATTAGCAAGTGTCGCGCCTTCCGCAGCGCTGCATGAGGTTGAGGATACTTTGTCTTACCTTGGGCATGACATGAGGCATGAGTTTATCCAAGTCCGGTGCAAAGTGAACCTTTTTTTCTTCGGGCTATGAGGGATCGTGTCACGGCAAAAGCGGTGGCGTATCATGAGGAATGATGGTCAGGGCGCCACGCCTGTGTCCGGCATGAAACCAAACCAACCCAATTTGACGGTTGAACCTGGAGGATTGAGAGCCTCGTAAATTTCTTCCTGAGCTTGTTGATCCAGAGGAGGAGTCGACGAAGGAGCTGGTTGATACCGTGATTGTTGAGGCACGTGTGGTGGCTTTCGGAGAACAGGACGAGGGCCTTGTTTGCCATTAGCGATCCAAAGTTGATAGGTCGTGGAGGCGCATCGACGCGTGGTTTGATTCGCGGCCCGGAAGTTGGACTTGAACTTGAGGGCACACCGTGGTGGTATGACCCCATTCCAATAGCACTGAGCTTTAGCAGGATCAAAAGGAGGACGGTTGCTTTGTCCCCGTGGCTGCTGAGATTGTTGATACTGTTGAGGAGGTTGTGCTTGAAATTGCTGAGGTTGATATGACGTCTGTGTTTGAGGCGTGGTCTGGACTTGATAAACCATCTTTTGCCGGAAGGGTGTAGGATGAGTAACGAAAGTGCATTCTTCGTGGCATGATTGCACATGTTGCGGCGCACAATGAGGGAGGGCCATGGGTGGAGTTGCACTCATTGGCCAAATGGCCTTGATATTTGCGTGATGTGGCACCAAATTTGGCTGCGTTGAGGATTTGAGTGTTGAGGCTGAACGGCAGTCTGAGGTACCATGACAGGAGGAATGAATGGTAGCTCCTGGAGGGCCACGCCACGAGAGGAAACATTAACTGAATGATTGACAAGTTCGATGGCCTGCTCCAAAGTCTTGGGGCGCAAATATTCAGTCATGAGACGAATAGCCGGAGGAAGTCCCTGGAGAAACCAGACGAGGATCTGGCTTTGCGTGGGGTACTCTTGAAGTTTGCTGAGGAGGATGTGAAGACGATCCGCAAAATCCCGGGCGGATTCCGTGGGCTCTTGCTGAAGATCATTGAGTTGCTTGAGAAGAAGTTGATCATCATCGGTGGTCCCATAATGAGAAAGGAAAGCGGTCTTCATGTCGGTCCAGTTTTGTTTCCAATGGCTTTTGTTTGCCATGAGCCATTGATGAGGGGATCCACGCAGTGTGGTGGAAAAGATATGGAACTTCAGTTGAGGTTGAGCGTGACCATTTAGGACAGCCAGAGCCTCAAATTCTTCCATGTGGGCTTGAGCACTTTGATCCAAGGGTTTGCCTGTAGTACTGCCAAAAGTGGGATAGGTAAGTTTGAGAGTCTGAAAAGAAGATTGTGACTGGCCTTGTGCATAGAGAGGCGGTGTATAAGGAGGAACATAATGGGACGGAACTTCCATGGATTCCGTATGGGGTGGCAAAGTAGCAGAAAGACCCTGAAGATGTGCAAAAGGGGGTTCCTGTGGTGGAGGACCGTGGGGTCCGTGGTCATGAGGTTTGAGATCAGTAAGAGTGTAAACTGGAAGTGGTTGTTGAAAAGAAGGGGATTGAGGATATGTCTGAACCTGGGGAGGGCCGAAAGAGACATGGGGATAACCCATTCCTCCAGGGGGAGATGATGGTTGTGAAGGCAGAGGAGTATGGCCAGAGGAGATATGAATGTAAGCACTCTGGGGAGTGTGAAAATAAGTCCGGAGGTTCTTCGAACGTGTGTATGATGTGGTGACCGAGGTTGGGAACAATGTTTACACGCGGAGGAGAGCCGGGGACGAGAGAGTGAACACGAGGAGTAGGTGGCGCCGATTGAGCTCGTGGAGTTTAATATGGCCTCCCTCAATATCATAAGCAAAGGTCATACATATCTCGAAAGCAACTTGGCTGACGCTGATGGCGCCCAAACGAGACGCCCCGGCTAAGAAGCTCCTCCGGGGTGAAAGCTCGAGGCGCACATGGTAAAGAAGAAAATCGAACCCGGCGGCAAGTAGGGGCATGTTGTTTTGGGGTCCGGGTTCGGGAACTCCCGCAAGACTGGCAGCCTCGTGAGGACCCGTGGATCAAACAGAGAATCCGTAGTCGTGTCACGCGGGATTTGCAAAAGAAACTAAGAAAGGAAAAGAGAAAACGAAAAACAATGAAGAACACAATGAAGAGAACAAAACTCTTTGATATCGCTTGTGGTACATGAACTCGCGAATTGAGAGAAAGCGTATGAGATAAGACCAAAACTCATCTAGCCCGTGGAATGCTAGATCTACTCATATATATAGTACAATGGCCTTTGGCTCAATATAGATACTCGGCCGATCTCGGCCGACTCCTAGAGGGAGGCCTGATTTGCAGGAATGCTGGCGGGTGCTCTTGAGGTGCCTGAAGTCACGCTGACACTGATGCTGGCGGTGACGGCCCATCACTTGTCTGCTCTCGACCTCTTCATGCCCGTGGCCTTCGTGGTCTGCTGCTTGGCTGGCGGCTTGGGCTTCTGCTGGGCCTTTGACGACTGACCTGCGCCTGACTGTGGATCCTTGGCCTTGACCTGGTCCGTTGTGTGCATGAATAGTCCTGTACCAGGACATACAGGACTAACATGGCAACCGTGTTGAGACCTTGGAACACTGCATGTTCTTGTGCGCAGAGATTCAATTGAGGTACAAATTATACCTCTCCTACCAGACGTCCTCTCGAAAAGAACAGTTTTAAGGCGGCTATTTGGGAAAGGACACTCCTCATTGTAGATAGTCACAGTGTGTTCATTCCGTGAAAATGGATGTAGGTTATGTCTATGCGGTATGCGGGCTATCGTCCGAACATGATTTCTTGGGCAAGTGTACCCCTATATCGCTCTTCATACTTTGATTCCTATTAATTAATTAATTTTATCTTTCAAAAAAAAAAAAACATGACCATGGAAAATGCATGAATGCCAATATGCATTTGTTTAATATGGAATTTAACAGAGACTGGAATGGACAAGGCCAACCCATTACAAATGAATGACTACATGCTTCTCACTCACACCATTTTATAATGCCCTAACATTTTATACATGTCAATAAAGTTAATGATTATTGGCAACATTTCGTATTCTAGTTTATCTTCTTAATCCTATAAGTAAATCTCTCAAAAATGATTTTTTTTATGAAGATTCTAGAAATGTTATTTAAGTTAACTTTATAAAGAGCATATTCAATGGTTCGAGCATATTTTCTAGTAAAGGTTTAGGGTTTATATTTTGTAATAAGGATTTTTCTAGCCCATTCAAAGATCATATAAAACCGAATGATCCATCGACTGGCTGATGGGAGGAAAATAATTTTTCTACCGAATCTATGAACCACCGAAAGAAAAATGCATTGCCAAGGTAAGAAAAATACATGGCGCCAAACTTCATTCAGTCTCAGATTCGACCTCTTCCCTCTCGTGCTGTGCTGGCCATTCTAGCACCTTAGCTTGCTTCCCACCAAGTTCTTCCAATCCAATAAGTTTCTATTGCACCCAGAGTATGATTAATTGTGTGGAAAAGTTTCCATTTTAAGCTTTGGTTATGACTGTTTCAGTGGCTGGTTGACAAGCCAAAGGTAAGGACAAAGCCCATGCTTTTGACAATCAGGCTGGGGATGAAAGTGACAAACATGCTAGAGAAGAACGGATGGCCAATTTCTTTGGTAATATGCCCACTGAAATATATCAAGATTTATTTAATGAAATGGAGAAAAGGGTAAGAAGAAGCCTTGAGATGCAGCAAAAAGAACCTGAAAACTATGAAGAACAACAAGGAAGAGACAATTCAGTTGATAGGTGAGTTCTTACCTAGGTAAGTGCATTTGCAGTTATCTTCATTAGTTACATCCTGCTTGCCATAAAGTAGCCTTTTCCAATATTGTTGCAAATAAAGTTGGCTCCTAATTCATGAGACACATTTGTGTTTATTGCCATATGCATTGGCTTCTTAATATGGTCACCTCTCTTATAATGCTTTGTAATACTTTGCATTTTGACTGGACTTTAGAACTCTTTGTGAATCTGAAATATTTCATCGTTGGAACATTATGCAAGCTTTGTTTGACTCTCTCAAGACATAGATGCGTTTTCTATTTATGTTTGTTGACGTGTTAGCTGCTGGGATGCAGGGCAGTTTGAGAAGAGTGCTTGCTTGCATGCATAGGTTAAGTTAATTTAGGTAGATAGGTGGAGATTGTTTCCTTTATAAGCTCTTTAGTAGGCTGCAGGGCAAAGCATGGTGTAGTTGTATATTCAGGGCTTGTATATTCATTAATCTTTTTTTTTATATTATAGCTTGAAACTCCTAAAAGCACGTAGAAGAAAGATACAATCATCCAAAAGACATGTCATTTTGAGTGGCTCATCATCTGAGGAGGAAAGCGACTCTGATTCTAAGTCTGCTCATTCTTCTGATGGAAGCGAGAATGAGGCCAAGTAGGATTGGGATTATCCTGAGGAGGTCAATTTGTCATATAACGTTCAATTCAAAAAACTATCCAAGTCTGAGGTAATAGCTTTTTTTTTTGTCTTATTTTCATAGTGCTCGAAGCATTAAATACTTTGTACTATTTGATGATTAGTATATTGATTGGATTAATGTTCAGAATATTGTATTGCTTTTAAATAGGTATCTTTTTACAAAAGTTTGCCATTTTTCGATTATGCGGGAAAGGAATTCCTCAAGCAAGCCACGAATGCAATGAAGGCATATTGTCATGAGGTTGATAAAACCTAGAGACCTCGTCATCGAGAAAGAGCCATAAGGTATATCATTGAAATTTTTGGGCAAGGCTTAAATGAATTTGAGCTCAACAAGTTACTAGGTAAGAGGTGGAGGCATTACAAGTAATTACTTTTATGATATTTAGTTTCCTCTCCCCTCCCCCCTCCCAAAAAAAAAAAAAAAAAAAAAAAAACAATCTTTTAACATAATTATAGTTTTTAGATTAAGTGTTTAACATCCTGATTCATATAGAGATAACTTGCGCAAGGTAAAACGAAGCCGCAAAAAGATCAAGCCCCCTGAAAGTGAGCAAATAGATATGGGATAGGTTCATCGAACAATGCGGTCGTGTCTATAAAAAACAAAGGGATGCAGCTGCAAGGCGTGTCATGAGGCAATGCACTGGATCTGGTGGGGATATGTCTATCAGATCCAAGTTTGTAAGTTCGATGCTTTTTTCTATATTTTTATGACAATAATTTTCTATATTAAATATGTAACGGTTATGTACAAATCCTTTTCTCTTTGGATATATTTTGATCATTTTCTTTGATGTTCTAGTTCAATGAATGGGGAGCCTTTTGATCTAGTATGCAAAATAAAAGATGATGGTGGATAAGTATGCATTTGAGTTATTAATTCATTGCTGGAAAATTTATAACTGTTTTCAAAACCCTAAGAGGTGATTCAGTCAACTTTCTGCAAAGTTTGTAAATGTTTGATTTATGGAAAAATATCAGACCACCATGCCCAGTGTTTCTCAGCTTATGCTGTTCTTCTAGCTTGTTCTAGGTATCTACATGGTGCAGAAATCATACTTCACACTCTGCAGAGAGTCTGATATTAAGGAGGATATTGACTTTGCTATGCATGCGAAATGCATGGGAATGATGGGCTATGGAATGATTTTAAGCAACAAGTCTTTTTGTACTTCTGTCAAACATCTATGTAGATCTGCAAAGACCTGCAGTCAATAGAGGAAAGCTGCTAACTGATAGAAAATAGTGCCTAAAGCCTAATTGCTATGCTGTAATGAAACGTGGTTGTGCCCAACATACCCATGACAAAGAAGACAATGTCATAAAAGGACACCCTGGTAGTGGCTAATATGCACAACTCAAAAGCATGGCCATGATAAAAAATATCATCCTGGATAGACCTTTGGTTTAAGTGTACTACTAGGAGATGGCAGATAAGGAACAACCTGCTTTTGTTGGTATAAAACTCAATTAGCATTGCAATTTTGTTCCTGCATGCATCTAATAAGCTTTTCATCTTCATTAGGACTCCAAAGCTCATGCTTGTATTTAATATCTTTCATTTTATGTATGTGTTACTTACCTGATAGAACCCTTTTATACATAAAAAAGATGTGCCCACATAGTGCTAAAGTTTTCCTTCATCACCTCCCTTTTCCCTTGAAAACTTGGCCTTCATATGGCCAACACTATCGCCAATTTCTAAATAGTTAATGCAGCTAATAGACAGGAAGCAACAGTAGCTTATTCTATTGCTTGATTGTCCAAACATAATGCTTGTACATTGACATTAACATTTCTATAAGAAACAACCACGATTTCCCTACACAATGGCGTGTGAAATGGTATAGATTAAATTTATATAATAATAAGTTGCTGCCTCTGTTGCTACACGCCCCAATATGAATTTTAAATTCTCATTTTCATAAAGAGCTCTGAAACAAAACAAACTGAATCGTGAATGGCTTTGCACGCTTCTTTGGATGATGCAAAATTGGTCAAAGCTTCTAGGAAAATTGGTTAGATTCTTTGGTCAAAATCTAAGAATAGTGAATTTATTATATCTATTTGTAAATACAAATCCCATCTAATGGTGTGTAATGGTGGAGATTTAACTTCCCCAAGGTAGAATGTCCTAATATTGATAGGAAAGAGAAGCCAAAAGGATGGAAGCATAAACAGGTTCAATACCAACTCTAACCATCTAGAACTCCGAGAAGATTGTGAAAGCAAAAAGATGGCCATCTCCATGCTAGTGGATTGTTGTTCCTAAGGCATGAAACATAGATGCAGGTCTATGCATGAGTAAGATGAGAGCATAGTATAGTGTTGGTCAGATGCATGTCCATCATGCGTGATAAAGTTAATGGAAGGGAGTGCAGCCTGTTTCTCTTGAAGCAAAAAGAGAGCCGAATAGAAGACATAAGAACATGGGAATGAATTTGTATTCATGTCCAATCTGGCGACATGACAATAGTGTGGAATGTAGTTTTCACACAAAGTTAGAATGGAAAAGGACAATTGCTAGTATATAGTGCAATTGTCTAAAAGCGGCAAGTAAAATATGCTGGAGCTGTGGTGAAGCCATGCTCCTATTGGAAGTTGACCTCCAACCAATGATACATTAAGGAGGTAAGGAATGTACCCATACAACAAGTGTGAGCCAAGGGAGAAGTTGAAAGTTGTTGTTATCAACGTTGCAAATATAGGAAATTTGACTGGACACTTTGAATAGTCCAAAGTGTGGAGTATGGACAAGGTGGATGCCCCATGAGCATCCTTTCAAGGAGAAGGTGGTCTGGACTTGGTATTGTGGTTTGTATCTCGAGGAGTAGCTCCTCATTGGTATATGAATAGAATAGAATATGAATCCTCATTGGTATATGAATCCTCATTGGTATTCTATTCTATTCTATTGGTATATGCCTACTAGGAGCATTTAATCCCCGAGCATAAGAAAAAGAATAGAATAGAATATGATTTTATCGTCCACGGAGACCAACTGGCCTATGGGACCCAAGTACAAAGAGAGAGCAGCAGGCGTATTACTACCAGGATTAAAAAACCCCCGCCCCGAAGGGTTTTCGGGGGAAAAACCTTAGTAGCAATAAGGATGCTGACATATTGCACAGTTATATACATAATCACAAGTACAGCTGAGGTTAATATCTCGGATGTGGGGCATAAGCGAAGTCCGCGTATCCATTACCTCACGGAGGTACGATCCCAACAAGCCTACAGAGGCCGCGGCTCAGTAGCTCATGCAAGGCCCCGATGGGGCACAACTAACCGAGCATACCGAGCCCGGATATGCTCGTGCGTACGGACAGGCCCGGAGGGCGTGACTTTCATCCCTCAATGGCGCTCGTTGACAAAGATTGACGGACTCGTCCTCACGCGGCCCCGAA
The DNA here is from genome assembly GCA_021234155.1 of Isoetes taiwanensis. Taxonomy (NCBI): domain Eukaryota; kingdom Viridiplantae; phylum Streptophyta; class Lycopodiopsida; order Isoetales; family Isoetaceae; genus Isoetes; species Isoetes taiwanensis. Next base: position 27,474 of record JAJEKV010000004.1, read on the forward strand.
TCCATCTTCCCCTGCCTCAATGCGGAGGTGGTGTGCACCAATGTATGAATGGAAGCAATCACCCCGGCTTTTTCATGGGTAGATGGGTGCAACGGGTAGTGGTGTGGGCCCCTCGTGAGCATGGGATTAACTCGGCCTTTGGTTTGCCACATTGACATGTGTGAGGCCTCTCGTGATCCCAAAGCTTGGCCATGAAGCAAGCATCCAAGCATCGCTTCAAGGCAGGCCAGCGTTCCTTCGGTGTATGCACCGTCCACATCCGTGGTGCCGCACATTCCATAGCGAGAACCACCGGGCTTGCTTGTCTTTCCAAGCAGGCTTTGAGTCGCTGCGGGCCCATCGCCATCGCCAAAAGCAAGGTTGGGCAGCCGGGCTTCATCCATAGCCACCACCGCCCTGAAGTAAATAATGTGGACGTTCACGCAGCCCTCTCAGAATGGAAGGAATCCTCTCCTCGAGCAAGATCCGATATGGGGACCGTGGATTTCACTCCGGTGCTAGGGCCAAGAAGGCCTTACATACCTGCTCTAGATCGCTCCAAGTGGTGAGGGATATCACCGGCCCCACACTTCGCCCCCATAGAGGAGGACCGGTTCAACCAAGGCCCCTGAACAAGTGTGCCCGGTGACCCCATGCATCTGCCTACGCCTTGTGATCGTTGTTTTGCATTGCATGTAGGGCTTTCCACCGCAGGTGACCTCGTAACCGATGGATGCATCGGTGTGTGGTAGTAGAAAACTCAATGCCCAAATACTTATAAGATCGAGCCACCTCCACTACCTGCCCCCTCGGTAAGTGAATGAGGGAAGGCGTGTGGGTGCCGGGATGATGGGACCAGCAGCACCCTTGTCTTGGCCAAGTTAACTCTCATGTCAGTGAATTGGCAGAAAGTGTCCAAAGCATCCAGGTGGCGTTGCATGTCCTCTGGGGTATATATCTTTGTGGCGTTCGGCCCAAAGACACGATCGGGGGGACGATATCTTGCATCGTTCGCCACGCCGTACACGCCCACTCCAACCGACGGTATGCGCGGCGATGTAGCTGGTGAGTAGCCCTAGGGGCAACTTGCTAGGTATGTGCATTTCTTATTAATGTGCACATGCACATTTATTAAGGTGCACACATTTCCATGTGGGCACATTTAGGTGCACACATTTCCATGTAGGCACATTTGGCCACCTAGCCATTAAAGGCAAGTGGGCCCATTTCCAATTATCCCACATGCCTAAAGGGATAATTGGAAACCCTAAGCCCCAACCCTTGCCTATTTAAGTAGAAGAACCCTAACTTGCCCATTTTTGTTCCTAGGGTTTTAGAGCTCTGCTTTGGCTGCTCTAGGAGTCAAAACCGCCTCCCGGACTAAATGCGAGAGAATGGCACCATTAGTTTCCCTTGATTCGAGCACCAAAAGTGGGATGGTCGAACTCGGTCGGGGAGGAGCAACTCATGGATCGGGGGTATGTAGTCGATTTAATGGTCTAAACCGTTTTTTCCGGTCATTGTATCGATTAGGTTTAGCCTATTAAATCGCCTTTAGCAGCCTATCTAGATCTCTAGATGAGTAGATACTGACTCTAACTAAAGAACCTAACTCTATGATATAGATTAGATCTATGTTCCTTAGTTCTTCCGTGATGTATATGGATGATGTATCTCTGTGAACTCCTTGTATTGGGAAGGGGGTAGAGACTTCAAGCTTGGTAGTAGATGCTCCTAGATTAGCCTCTCTAGCACACCATAGATTCGCCTCAGGTACAAGAACCACACCCGTTTGTGGGTGAAGGGGCAGACCGCTAGGAAGGAGGTTAGTGTTCGACTCTTGAGCGATCCCTCCGGTGTGTAAGGCCCCACCGGGGATCATTGTGACTAGGTCTAATGGCTTACCACCGAGTGTGGGTAAGGCATGGGCTCGACACCCGTGAAGTGGTGTTCATGACTTTCCATTGGGTTGGTCGAATAACAGGCGTGGCCCTCTAGTCACCTTGAGTCAAGATGTAGATCTCTCGGAGGGAGTGATCCCTACCGCCCCATCGGAACCGGGATGATGACCCGTGAGTAGCCCTTTTGGCTATGCATCCGGGCGGGCTACGGGGCCAGTCCCGACACTTTTCAAACCTACCGCAAAGTGCCGGTGAGGGCGGATGGAGTGGACAACCCTATGCCATGTTCTCATGCCCGCCCAAATCCATTGCCATGAATTACATGCGCAATGAACTCACGGAGACCCAAGCCGTCGATCATCCCTTTGAGTCCGAGCCTTGGGTAGGATTCCCTATGTGATGTGCTGATCTTTGTCTATGCAGATATGTGGAGGACCATCCTTCGTGATGGTCATATGATGTTGATGTATGTACCATCGACATGTATGTTCACGCTTCATGACAGCCTAGGTAGGCCCCCGAGGGAGGCAGGGTAAAGGACCCCTTCATTCTTCCCACTGGAACTCTTCAAGGTTGCGTTGATACGTGGAGGGCCCTATATTAGCATGGAGCTGGTATATGGGGATGAACTCTGTTTTTATCACCGGTGTGAGTGCAATCGTATATGAGTAGGGGACATCACCGGTGGTATCGAGCAATGTTCTTGGAGACCAAGAGCAAAGCAGCGGCCATGCTCCCGATGAGTACTAACTTGATAGGATCCTCGAACCTCGAAAAGTGGGAAAGCTCGTAACATTTTTGTAGTTTATGCTAAGCTCGTAACATTTTTGTAGTTTATGCTAAGCTAGTAACAGTTAAGTGGATTGGAATTTAATATTAGCACAGTTAGGTGAATTGGAACTTAATAAAACTAAGCGAGAATGAGCGGGTAGGTGGTCTCACATTTCGGCGCCCTGGTTCAATAACTAAACTTTAGTTTTGCGACGAGGCGCAAGATGTGAACTTAATAAAACTAAACAGAATGAGCCAGGTAAGGTGGTCTCACAGCTCGCGCCTGGTTCAATAACTAAACTTTCTAAACTTTACGCCTGGTTCAATAACTAAACTTTCTAAACTGTGAGGCGCAAGCTGTGAGACATTGATCTAAAACAACTTGAAAAGTTATAAAATTTAAAAAAAGTAGCTTGGTAATTCGAATCTTAGCCTAGGATCTAGCTAGACTAGTCTAGTTTTTCAATCTCTTTGAACCTCATCTTAAAAGGATTCCCGCGATAGCGAGAATTGAACCTCCCACCCACAGGGTTGAACCCCCCCGTGCCAACCACTGAGGGCGGGCATCGTTTGCGTTTGAATTATAATTCTTAATTAGATTTAAGCTTTAATAATGTTAGATAATATTAATGGCTAAGCCTTAGATTTAGAACCAAGGCCCTTAAGCTAGATAGAGACAGCATCTCGATAGACACCAGGACTCCGATCGACATGATGCGCACCAAACAGACCGCTCGACTTTCTCGACAAAGGCGAAAACGGCCGAGGCCAAGGAGGCCGGAAGGAAACAAGAAGAGGAGAGGACGAGCGAGAGCGGGGAGGCCAAGGCTCAAAAAGCAGCAGAGCGAAGGCTGGTCCAACATTTTGAAGACTCAGCGACTGCTTACTGTTCATGCGGCAGTAACCCTCATGAGGGAAGGCATGTAATTAGCTAGTTTAATTAAAGGGAGATCCCCAGTAGATATGTTGTAAATAATCAATAATTTTGTTAATACATGATAATTTTGAGTAGTTTATGTGTCAAATCTTGCTTAATTAGGACGAAGTTAGCAAGTAGTAGTTTTTATTTTAGTAAAATAGGATACTCTCGGACAAAAAGTGTGATGTCTCACACATTTCGCGCCTTGTCAAGAAACTAAAGTTTAGTTTTTGAGCGAGGCGCAACCCCGTGAGACCTTCATACCTAGACCATGTCCAAACTAGACCAAAACACCTCCAAATTGACCAAGTAAGGGGTCCATTCTGCCTAACTTCGATGAGACTAGCATGATTTGACCCTTAGATCACCCAAATTGGACACGTTTAACCCAATTTACAGCCAATGTCTCACGGCTTCGCTACTGGTCAAAGAACTAAACTTTAGTTTTTTGAGCGGGGCGCAAACTCATGAGACCTCCAAACTTTGAACCTCCATAACTTGAGCTCTGAGCTCCAAATCGCCCTCGAAAAATTGTTGCAATAGGACCACTAGATAGCCTAGAATCCATTTATGACCTCAAATTAGGCTAGAAATGTCAAACCCTAGCCCAAATTGACCAAAATTGCCCAAACCCTTGAATTGTTTTTCCAAACTCGTAGTTTGTTTGTAGATAGAAGCCTACCCCATTAGTAGCTCGCAAGTATTGCTCTCATTTCAAGCTGATACCTTACTCCTAGATAGAAGTGCCCAAGAACACCCCTTTGTTATAGTCATCTAGACCTCAAAGATAGCAACCCAAGTCCAACTGGCAGCCATTTACATCACCTCCGCTCATGCCAAAGGCATAAACCTTGACCTAATTTCATTGTCCTTCTAATAGAGTTTGACTTATATAGCCGCCACATTGACACTCCCTATTGCCGGGATACCTAGAAAGAAGCTAGAGTCTAGAACCAGCCCAAGCCGCTCCATGTGTAGAGATTGGACTCCCCAAACCAACTTTGTTAGGACCTTAGGGTATGCCTCAAACATCATGGAGGTTTTGCAAAACAACCCTCATTTCATGCCATACCACACGCCCTAATATCCATAGACTTGTAGATTATAGATATGTCTCAAAGAATCTTTGCTTTCGAGCCACCTTGCTTGCTTATAGAGCCCGAATGTTGTAGGAGAGCCCTTCAAGTAGACCTTAGACTCTAGGAAATCTGGCGTTGCTTTTCAAGCACGGGCCGAGCCACGAAGAGCTTGAGGCAACTCCTTGAAGACATCAAGGTCCGGCCGATGTACGCATTGCAGATAAGGAGAGGAGAAAAAGGCGCAGACCCAAGAGAGGGAAGCACAACGACAAACACCTCAACCGACAAAGCGAGTAGAACAGACACCACCGGCCTATCATCAATCTTCATCAAATGGGAAGAATAATTGGTAACCAACGGCATCAAGAATTTTCTAGGTGTCAACCTCAGGCTACCTGCAGCGAGGTCACATCGGGAAGAGGATCTCGACGCCTTCACCAACTCGGCGCCCACGAAGTTTCAAATGGAAGAATGCAAGACAGACCAAAATACGGTGTGAGGAACACGTTAGACATCGATGCCGCGTTAGCATCACGAGCTAGGGTCAAGGCATAATCTCACGAGGGGAGAAGTCATGGCAACACAGGCGTATAAAAACCGGAGGGAAGACAACCACGACATTGCAGCCCAAAGAGCTCGCTTTAATGTCATGCAACGCCAACGAAAAGGAGTCATTAGAGGAAATTTGAGATCTCATTTCATCCCCATAAGAATCCTCCAATGGAATGGCTACCCTCTATTAAGCGCAATTAATGCAAAGCACCAACAACTTCATTGTTGTTGTTTTTCCCCATAACTTTTGATCCACTTGTCAAAATGTTGCGGCGTTTGTTGCACTAGATGCGGAATGAAAAGATCTTTCCAATGATATATGGTTATGATGTATTTCAATATGGTCATATCGTTAACCTTAAAAAATATGATTTTTGCTTATTTCTTTATATATTTATATCGTAAAAGATGTATGAATGGGTTATCACTAGATAGATCTTGTGAAGGCTAACCCATTGCTACAAAAAGTTTTTGAATCGGAGTTACGGATCAAAAGTTATAATGAAAAAATGATACTATTGAAGTTAGTTTCTTGTTTGCATTAATTCTGGTACGCCACATATCTGGAATGAGATATCTTTGGAGCTCTTCTCTTATTGGACGGTTTAAAAAGTCGACATGGCATTTTAAGCATCCCTTAATGGGACAAAATGTGATCTCATTTTTCTCTAATGAACCAAGCTAGGCAACCACAAAGCACCTAGTAAGGCTGACCAAGATGAGCTTCTAGCTCCCTTGCACCAAACAGGAGACCACGAGGGAGGAGACGATATCGGGGAATATCTCCAACTTGAAGGCCTATATCAGCATTAGGGGCAAGATCAAGGAGGAGAATATTCTCGCTGAACAAAGAATTCGGGACCAAAAAACACCTAGAAACCAAAGGAAGGACGACCTTACTACGCCGCCTAAGGAGTGCGAGATTCGGAATGGATAGGACCCAAAGGACGGAGGAGACGACCCAGCAAGCGTGATACAAATCATGCAAAGGCGACCGAAGGAGCCATAGTAGGGACAATAGAGATGACCCCCCACTTCCGGGCAATGGGAGAGGCACCCGGAATGAAGCAAAGCCCAAGCAAATGGGAGTCGAGACTGAAATTCAACCTCGCGAGGAGGAATGCCAATGCACGCCTACCGACCATGATCTCGAGCTTCAAGACATCCAAGAATGCCCAACCGCAACAGCTAGGTGATCCTACTCAAGCGACCAATGGCACCAAGACGCCGGCAACCCCGCAATGACACACCGCATGTAGGGACGTTGGCGGTCACCGCATTCCTCACGACGAATATACACATTAAGGAGGAGCATCTTTCTCAAGGGATCACATCAGCGAACACTCTTCATGAATCGGGCGTGGACGAGCTTCCGGATCGGACATGGAGCTCAACAATAGTAGCAAGCATCTCAAAGGAATCACGGAGTCAACCAGAACAAAGAAGATGCAGCAAAACCAAAGGGTCAAACGCGATAGGAGGAGGGGAAACCCTAAAGGAGTATAAACAATTAAGTAGATCTTCGTAGTTGTTTTGAAAAAGTCGATGAATTAAAATCCCAATGTAAATGCGATATGTCTATTGTATATCTGGGTGCTCACAGATCTGATGGAGAAACATGAGTTTAGAGTCATGTTTTACGGATTTAGCGCTTAGATGGAAGCTCCTTCGCCGACTACCAAAAGAGGAAGCATAGAAGCACAACTATAGCCCAAGATCAAAATGGAAGAGCAAGTCACGAGGGAGAAACGACCGGAGGCCAAGCAAACTCGACTCCAAACACTTCCGAAGTGGCCTCAAGTAGAAGACAACTCGGCCCACCCAATGTCGAATAAGAGATAATACCGGTCATGTCAAGATCATCGCGCGCACGGGGACATCGCCGGGGACTTAACACTACATCTTGTGGGCAGCAGAACACTTGACTTAACTTATGACACGAAAGTGGCCTCAACAATAGAAGGAGGAACGCCCGACATCAACGAGCCAACTAAGAAGACAACATCTCGACGACCATAATTCCACCTTGTGGTAATATAGGGAATGCGCTTATGACACGTGGATTAGATGGAGATGCACTTACAAAAGGCACCGCGACGAGGAGATATGCCTTCAACAACTAGGTGATGGCTTCACGTACTCCTACCAAGAATTAGAAGAGAAGAAGCCCATCATATCTCCGACATGTGGCACGCCAAACGCCCAAGGTAGAAGCATTCGACACCTTAACGACAAGGATAGCAACTAAAGCACCTTCGCAAAAAGAGAGTTCAAGATAATAGCCAAAGCTATTCAACGACAAGAGCATATCTAAGGCAGGTACTTCTTCAACTCAAGGGTCAAGTCACAGAGATATAAGGATCCATCATCCCGACAACATCGCCAGCCAGGGGAGAAGAGCCATAAAGCTTTACTTGCCGAGAGGCCGACATGCATAGAGAGACAAAGGTCAAGAACCGAAAGCCGGAAAAGTGCTAGCGACCGACTTCTTCCACGAGCTCCCTAGAGGCAACAGGAGGATCAAAACTGACGAGCACAATCAAAGTCACTGGAGGGTACCTCAAGACAAGAAGACGGCATAGCACTGTGCAACGTGACATCCAAGCCATGTGATTGAGGGGATCAAACAAGGAAGATTGGAAGCTCGATGGAGAAGCAATTAGGTGAGACGAGTCGATGACTTGCACACGGACTTGCATGCAACTTGGTGAACCCAAGGATGGACGATTCAAAGAACAAGCTGAAGAGAACAACTCCAGGAGTATAGCCAAAGGAATCGCAAGACGCCTCAAGAGACGCCTCCAAATAGCTCCAAGTATCATGAAGGAAGAACACCACCGCCGAGAACGAGGATCGTGAAGGCAATGAAATGTCGAAGCATCAACGACAAGCACACCTTTAGTTGGAATGTGATGCAAAGCGTGTTGTGCCATAGCCGACAAACATCGGAGGGCCCAAGCATATCAACAAGTTACCCCGGAGTATGAGCTGACGTACAAATAGAAGGATATAGATCATCAACACCATTTTTGGAGGAGGAACGATGACATTGCCAAGGAGTAGGTGTGCAACTTGAAGGGAGGCACAAGGGAGACCTAATAGCTCTAGTAGTAATTCTAACTATGTAAGCTATATGTTTTGCATGAATAGTTCCCTTGTTATTCCTTCCCTCCCATAGCGTAACAGATCAAAGGAAGAGATGTCATGCAAGTTGCAGGGGTGAAGCAATCAACACAATAACGACAAGAGGACTCGACATATGAGACATCGATGGAGTCGAAGACATCGACAGAGTCGTCTTTTAGCTGCCAAGACAAAAAAAGTTCAAGATGAAAGATCTTTTTCAACGGCGCCACCTTCAGGCTTTTGAAAAGCGGCATGGAAGATTTCAAGTGATCAACTACACCATCAAGCAATGCGAGGCTTCTAACGAACAAAGTCAACCTCTACATCAAAGAGGAGCCACCGTCAAGGAGACCAAGTATCGGCGACTTCGGAAGAACGTTACCTTGCTACTTCAAGCAGGCAACGAGTGGATGAGCTTCTAGCAAGCTCAAGCATCTAAGGCCATGGGGCCTAGTAGGTTAATGTATGGACGGTAACATCCATATTGGGATTAGAAGGCATTTCCAGATATTCTGGCTAAAAGGATTGCCCCAATATTGAGCTAAGCGTCAAGGATTGGGAAGGAAATGCATAGGAGTAACTATAATTATACACGATTGTTAACAGACATCCAACGTATTGAAACCACTTGGTGAGATTGATCTCCTCGCTAAGAAGGAATCATTACTAGGATAATTGTTAACCATGTATAAATCTAGTACCTCCAAAGAATAATCCAACCGAAAGAAAAGAAGTAATCTAACAAGTCCGGCCAACTTGTTACGATGACATCAATTCGATTGGTAGGAATATTCCAAGAGCTAAATAACTAAGAAAGGGGGAATCTCTAGAATATAAAAGAATAATACATGTAAGGTACATCTAAAATAAGAATTATAGTAATCAAATAGTCTTTTGAGACAAAAGGAATTGTCATGATGACAAAACCTTGTGGTTTAGAATCGTTCTAACTAAGTAGGTAACCCATAGCTATATTGAAATAAATAATAACATAATATGTGTATCCATCTTAGATGGTTATATATGTTAGCTAAGGCTAGTAAATTAATGTGCTAAGTAAGAAGCATATAACCTCTTAAGGGGAGAGAATAGATATGATGTTGTGTACAACGTCATTGAAGGGGTGCAGGACCATTTTCTTTTTGAAGAAAGTGGGAGGGCTCAATCTTATGATTGAACGTACTTGCATCGAATTGACTGACCCATAGAATAGAGTTCACTCCGCAATGGGCGGCGAATAGAGCGCAAGATAGATAGATAGATAGCTTCGAGGGAGGTCTTCAACGCTTTAGACCGACGCAAGAGCTATCTACACCAATGAAGTGGAGCAAAACTATGGGAGCAATGCAAAGCGACCAAGTCATCTCCAAATTACTCGACGCTCAATGGGTGGATGCATTCTAGCCTAGGTAAGGCGTACGCATGCATTATAAGCTTTAATGTGTCTTATAAATAAGTTAAATATAGATCCTAATAATTGCATGGAATTACTGTACGTATATGTATCATACGGAAATAAGTTAAATAACAACGATAATGTGAGGTAGCATGTTAATTAATCCTTTCATAAAGGATGCAATTCCTTCCAAGGATAGCCATATGACCTTGGGGTCCTTATAAAAATAGATAGAGAATAGAATTCAAATATACTTAAGTGCATCTTAGGGATATACTTCCAAGGGTAATCAGAACCCAAGGAAGAGAATAAGCACATCTAATTCTTGTGTATGATAATTAAAACCTTGTCTATGTAACAATAGGTCTAAATCGGGGTTATTGTTCAAATAATCGCGATCTAAAAGTCGTTAAATATTGCAAAGCTTAGAGGAAATATAATTGTACTATCGGAAGTAATGTATCAGATACTATGATAATGTTAATTCATAAATATTACCGTAGGGTAATTATGTTAATCACATGCATTAACGGAGCCAAAAAATCGGCTCGGGCATGTGGGTTTTTGTGTGTAGATTAAATGCTTGTATAGTTAAGATTAATCTACGCATGCAACCTATGCTAGGTAGGGGTTGCATGCGTTATATTCGATGATGAGACCACTACGGTGATCTCTAGGGGCGTGGTGTAATGTCAATGTAGGCATGACCGCTTTTCGCTTTGGACGAGTGGAAGGTAGATTAGAAAGTCTACTACGTCCCCGCTCAAGTAGGCGACGAGAGAAAGGAGGTCATTCAGAATGCATTGATAGGAAAGGCACCTTTAGCCCCATATATGCTTTGATAGGAGGAAGCTATCCTTCACGCCCCAGCGGGAAGGATATCCTCCACGTTGGGCAACTAGAGGTGTAGGCATGAGCGGCATATAGGCATATAGGCGGCTGTCTCCACGCCATAATGGAAGATTCACCCTCTTCCTCTGTAGGGAGATTAGCCATGCATCCATGTAGATAGGTGGGGTGGTCACCATATAACCAAAATTTTATTAATAATTAAAATAGTAATAACGTAGGAATTAGGCCTGCAAGGGCCAATAGAGCTCGGGAGGGCAAGGAGGTTAGAACTGAAAACTTGCAACACAAATTTAGTCATAATGTGTTGCAAGGGATGAAGAGTACCTTAGAAGTGTAAATTTTGTATGAAATTGATAAACTTTGATAAACTTAAATGTTGAAGGTTAATAATTACCTTGCGTAGATTAAGTTATGAAGTGATAAGTTAATTGGGTAATGAAATAGTACAGTAATGTCTTAAACATTACCTTAGAGTAATTCTAATAATTAAGATAGTAAGTATGTAATTATAGATATTGTAAAATTAATGCAGGATTTTAAGGTGCGAGGACTTGCAACACAAATTTTGTTGGAATGTGTTGCAAGGAATGAAGAGTACCTTAAATAATAATTGTATATGAAAGTGTAAATTGCGATAAACTAAATGTTATAATAACGAGGACTAATAAGTACCCTGTTTAATAGAAGTTACGAATTGACAAGTTATTTGATAATGTAATGGCGTAATAATAATTTAAAAATATTACCTTAAGGTAATCTTAATAAATGTGTAAGTATAATAGTAGTATATCGTTATGCATCGGGTTGATTGCGGGTTAGGAAGATTCCAAGGTGGGGAGACCCCGATCTTTGCGGACAAAGCATCATTTCAAGGTGGGGAGAATGTGACGTTCCGGCAAAGATTATACGGCCCCGGGGCGTATCTTGTCTTGTCTAAATCACGCCGCATTACCGCCTACTCAACCGACGTGTACGCCGACGTGTAGCCAGGTGAGTAGCCCTAGGGGGGCAACTTGCTAGGTATGTGCATTTCTTATTAATGTGCACATGCACATTTATTAAGGTGCACACATTTCCATGTGGGCACATTTAGGTGCACACATTTCCATGTAGGCACATTTGGCCACCTAGCCATTAAAGGCAAGTGGGCCCATTTCCAATTATCCCACATGCCTAAAGGGATAATTGGAAACCCTAAGCCCCAACCCTTGCCTATTTAAGTAGAAGAACCCTAACTTGCCCATTTTCGTTCCTAGGGTTTTAGAGCTCTGTTTTGGCTGCTCTAGGAGTCAAAACCGCCTCCCGCAGACTCTGCCTGAGAGAATGGCACCATTAGTTTCCCTTGATTCGAGCAGTTCAGTAGGATGGTCGAACTCAGGTCAGGAGGAGCAACTCATGGATCAGGTATGTAGTCGATTTAATGGTCTAAACCGTTTTCCAGTCATTGTATCAGTAGGTTTAGCCTATTAAATCGCCTTTAGCAGCTATCTAGATCTCTAGATGAGTAGATACCAGACTCTAACTAAAGAACCTAACTCTATGATATAGATTAGATCTATGTTCTTTAGTTCTTCTGTGATGTATATGGATGATGTATCTCTGTGAACTCCTTGTATTGGGAAGGGGGGTAGAGACTTCAAGCTTGGTAGTAGATGCTCCTAGATTAGCCTCTCTAGCACACCATAGATTCGGCCTGTGTACAAGAACCACACCTGGTTGTGGGTGAAGGGGCCAGACTGGCTAAGAAGGAGGTTCGTGTTCTGACTCTTGAACGATCCCTCCGGTGTGTAAAGGCCTACTGGGGATCATTGTGACTAGGTCTAATGGCTTACCACTGAGTGTGGGTAAGGCATGGGCTCGACACCCGTGAAGTGGTGTTCATGACTTTCCAGTGGGTTCAGTCGAATACGGGCAGTGGCCCTCTAGTCACCTTGAGTCAGCATGTAGATCTCTGGAGGGAGTGATCCCTACCTGCCCCATCGGAACTGGGATGATGACCCCAGGAGTAGCCCTTTTGGCTATGCATCCCGTGGACTCTGTCGAGGTCCGACACTTTTCAGCCTACTCCGCAAAGTGTGCACGGGGAGGGGGCGGATGGAGTGGACAACCCTATGCCATGTTCTCATGCCACCAAATCCATTGCCATGAATTACATGCGCAATGAACTCGGAGACCCAAGCCGTCGGGTCATCCCTTTGAGTCTCGAGCCTTGGGTAGGATTCCCTATGTGATGTGCCGATCTTTGTCTATGCAGATATGTGGAGGACCATCCTTCGTGATGGTCATATGATGTTGATGTATGTACCATCGACATGTATGTTCACGCTCAAGAGCCTAGGTAGGGCCCCGAGGGAGACAGGTAAAGGACCCTTCATTCTTCTCTTTGGAACTCTTCAAGGTTGCGGTGATAACGTGGAGGGCCCTATATTAGCATGGAGCTGGTATGAGGGATGAACTCGTTTTGTATACGGTGAGTGCACCGTATATGAGTAGGGGACGTCACATATGCGCGCAGGTCAACATCATCAGCATATATGAGTTGCCGGATTATGTGGTGCATCAGCGGCGCCTCCCCCTCCCGGGTGCTCGGCCTAGCCATTCTTCTAGCGGTCAATGTACAAGCCGAAGAGTCGGGGGATAGAGGGCAGCCCCGGCGCACCCCAATGCTACTAACAACGGGCTCCCGGAGCGGTGTGTGAGACGACCGGAGCAAGCCTCGTAGATAGTGCGGATATAGCATTACGCAAGTCAACGGGGTCCCTAGCTGTCTCAATCTATCCCACAACTTATCCCGAGGCATCGTGTCAAAAGCCTTTGCAAAATCCACAAAGCAACAAAGATGATTCTCAAGGCCGATTCCGCTATCCTCTATGAGTGTTCGCAGAGTGAAGATATGGTCAATAGTAGAATGCCGGGGCGAAGCTCAGCCTGCGGGTGAGAGCCCCGCACTTCTCCATCCCTCGCCTAAAGTGTCAATCGCCAAGAATCCTTACAAGCAACTTGGCAAAGACAGAATCGACCATAATGGTACGATAGTTGGCCGGGCCGTGGGGGTTCCCCGCTTTGTATATGGGCACAACTCTCTTGGTAGTCCGGTCGGGGGAAGCCTTCTTGCAATGCCCCGTTGAAGAGTCTTTGTGAGAACCGGCACCATTGGGGCCCGCCCACTTGAGAAGCTCACCGCATACCATCCAAATCAATTGTCTTCCGATTAGCGAGGCGTTGCAGGCCCATTATGACATCCCCTTCAAGTAATGACTAGTGCTAGGCCTGCCTCAAGGAGGTATTGGTGCCCAGCTTCCCATTGGGTCATCAACGCTGCCGCAAAAGTATCTCACCCATTGTTCAGGGGTAATATTTCCCGTGGGTCGTGTGGGCTTACTCAAGACCTTTCTCCGTAAGGCCCTAGGGTGGCGGTCTAGAAGACCAAACATCATGCTGGTGGTGCTCGCAAGGTACCCGGCTTTCTTGGTCTTGAGAAAGGAGCGGTATTGACGAACGGCTGCTTGGACGAATGGTGGGGTCCAGCACTTTGGCGGAGCCATCGTTTCAACTCCCCGGCATTCGATCATCGAACCGATGATTGCGAGGGAAGGTGATTGCAAAGACTTGTGGATCGCCGAGAGCGGCCTCTCCCAAAGCATCGGCCCCTACCCTCGAAGGAGCTGGTTTCGGCCGGCCGTCGTTGAAGTGTGGGGAGTTGCGGCACTCTGGCAGCTCATGCTCAAGCATCCTCGCATAGACCGGCCGCATGATCATAGTCCGTGACGCAACCGTGGTACATGGGGTGTTGGGGCAATGGGTGCTCGGTTGGCCCGCCAATCTATCTGCAAAGAGGGCCGATGGTGGAGTCTACTTCCTCTCGTCCGACCATTGCCCCGGCAATCGGCCAGTGATCAAGTGTAGGCATTGCTCGTCCCGCTAGCACGTAATCCACCACACCGGGTGCCGCCCCCACTGGTTTCCCCGTCTACAAGTGAAGCGGTGGAGGGCTGCCCATCAATGCCGCCCCCATTGCAAATGACCGGGTCAAAGATCTTGCCCGGCAAAGCGGTACCGACCGGCCATACCGGTGTCACCTCGGCGTCATCCGGCGCCCTTGGCCAAACCATCTCTCGGGGTCCATTTGCAACACATCCTCGCCTAGAGGTTCAAATTTTGGGATCTCGCTCTATCCTCAGGCTTGGCGCATTGAAGTCTCAAGCAATATGACCTTGCCCAATTGTTCATGCTGTTGTATGTCATCATATAGATCGACATAGGGCTCCTGCGCAATCCACATCCAAGTGCGTGTGGTAAAAGTTGCTCTCAATGTGGGAAGTAGCAAGCGCCACAAAGAGAGGGCTGCCATCAGCGTTTCGCACTCGCACCCGCTGTGTATCTGTTGTGCAATGTCGCCTTTGCACAGGAGAGATTGGGCCAAGTAATGCCCGGTAGTAACACGCAATTCCTCCGTGTCCTCGTTTCGGTGCACTCATTGAAGGCGGAGTAGCTTTGGTATCCCTGGCAAATCGTAGCCTCGTGACAAAGATGTTCCCATGTTTCCATGAGGAAGATAAGGTCCATGTCCATGGCGATTTTAATTGAGATCGTCCCCTCTCGCCATGGAAAGCCATGGCAATTCCAGATACCACGCCGAGGCACGATCCCTATTTAGTGGCATGCATCGCCACTTCAGGTCCGGTGGTAGTGGTGGTCCCAGGGGGAGCGGAAGATGTGGATGCCTGTGCCGCTGGGGCCCCCTCAGAGGGGACTCGAGGGGCCGGAGTGCCCGTGATCCCCTGTTTGGCTACCACGGAATTCCCGCATCCTTCCCGGGACCAGCCCCTGCCCCTCCATGTCTGCGGCGGTCCCGACTTTGGCCAGACTCACGCCTTGAAGGGTCTCTTGTCAGGCTGGGGGTCAAGTCTCGGTCAACGCGTGAGCCGCCCCTTCAACTTAGGCCCCGGCGCCAAGATGGCCACCCGCCTCGCACGCTCTCAACGTGAAGATGACCACCCGGGGCGATCCGGCTGAATTCCATGACGACTTCGCCTTTCCAATGGTCGCAAAGGCCGGGAACATCATCCGTCCAAGATTCATTATCCGAGTCGGAAGTGAGATGTTCTCCCGACTCCTCGTGGCCCCCCCGCACTACCACATTGCGGCTCCTGCGTCTCTGTTCCCGGAGTTCGGCGGGGGCGCCACCAGGTGTTGGTTGAGTGGTTGAGGTGGGTGAGGCATAGGCCGGGAATGGCGGCCGGGTGGTGTCCGGGCGGCATGTGTTCCAGGTTGACGCCCCGTAGGTTGGTGGGTTCGCGGGGTTGGTATATTCTTTCTTTGTGGTTTACGTTCTCGAGTGCGGAATTTCGGCTCTTCGCGGGGCGTTGTCATGTCTTGCCATCTCCAGCGTGCAATGGCGGAGTTGCTCATGTGCCCGGCATGGAGGCCCTTGCCTTCTTGGAGCAGCGGCCGCGAAGCTCTGTAGCTCCGATCTCGTGCTAAATCCTTACTCCGGCTCGGTTCTTTTGGCTAGCTTCAGGCGACTGGAATCCTTGTCTCCCGGTGGCGACCTCGCAACCTCGGCGGGGAGGCGGCTGTGCTCCTCGTGCCGTGGCCTTAGCCTCCTCAACCTCGGCACGGATCCGAGGCGAGGGTTACGAGTGTCTCTGCTCTACCCGGTTCTGTCCGCATCCCGGCTTCCATAGCTGCCAACACGGTGTCTACCGCGCCCCCTCATATCGCAAGCTCCTGGCCGTATTGCTGTCTGTCAAATTGTAGCAAGTGGATGCTATCATGCACTGCCGTATTACGATCCTCCAATTACGTGATTCGTCGTTTTTCGGCACCAATTTGCCTGCGTAACATCAGAGATGTTATGTTCTCCACCTCTGTCGGGGAGGCACGCAAGGCGTGCTTTGCTGGCCTCAACCCTCGCTTTGGATGCGGCTCCAAGGTTCGACCGTGGGCGGATTGCCCGTATGGCCCGCTTTGTCGGGTCGACTGGGCCTTGGCTCGGCCTCCCCTCTTCATGGAAGACGTCTCTCCCGCACTGGAGGCCTCTTCCTTGGTGGCCCCGCTTCATGGTCTTCCCTGCAGGGCTCTACCGCGTGGGGTCAACCGGTGGTTGGTGTGTTTGGGCCTTCCGGGATGGGTTGGTGTGGTCTGAGGTAGCTCACCAACCAAGTGTGGGTCCACACTGCGGACCGGGGCGGTGTCTGTGGCCATGACTTGGGGTATGACTTGGGCGACGACTCTGGATATCTCGGTGTGTGGGCTGCCACAAAACCCTAGCACACAGCCCGGAAAAGTGCAGATTTGAGCACAGAAACAAAAACAAGCATGCAGCTATCATACACCATTGGAAAGCTCTCTGAACTAGCTTTCCAACAAGCCCACGCACATGAAAATCTGACACCGGATGTGAGAGATACAGTCCGTTGAAGTGTCTACCGATTGCCACAGAAACCCTAGCACACAGCCCGGAAAAGTGCCAATTTGAGCACAGAAACAAAGCCAAGCATGCAGGTACCATACACCATTGGAAAGATCTCTAAACCAGCTTTCCAACAAGCCCAAGCACATGAAAATCATTAATCGGATGCGAGAGATATGACCGATCCAAATTCTGCCACAAGACGAGACCAATCGAATACTTACTAAAACATACGCCAATCCCTATATTGGTGTCAGACTTTCATCAACACCACCATCAGGAACTAGGGTATGAATTAGTAAAACATTCTCGTAACCTTCAATAAGAGTACAACACACACCTTTCAACACCGCGTGGCCAAGGCCAACAACGGCATCAGGCGAAGGCTATACTTCTCAAAGAAGGAAGAAGAAGGGCTGCCACAAAAACCCTAGCACACAGCCTGGAAAACAGCAGATTTGAGCACTGAAACAAAGACAAGCATGCAGGTATCATATATCGTTGGAAAGCTCTCTGAACCAGCTTTCCAACAAGCCCAAGCACATGAAAATCTGACACCGGATGTGAGAGATACAGTCCGTCAAAGTGTCTACCGGTTGCCACAGAAACCCTAGCACACAGCCCGGAAAAGTGCCAATTTGAGCACAGAAACAAAGCCAAGCATGCAGTTACCATACACCGTTGGAAAGATCTCTGAACCAGCTTTCCAACAAGCCCAAGCACATGAAAATCTGACACCGGATGTGAGAGATATGACCGATCAAAATTCTGCCGCCTTCAGAGAGAAGAGGAAGAGTGTGTGTATAATAAAACTTTTAGTTCGGAGACCATAAGGTTTAGTCATAGACTCAGAGAATTGTGGTGTAGAATACGCAATATATCTATGACACAAGATCAACGACCTGTGGAAATACATTTCAGGTAACAAGAAGATGAATTTCTGGTGGAAAATATCATCCACGAGATTATGACACGGGAATGGATTATAATTAAAGACCAAGACAAGATTATACATCGTAAAACACCTGTATTATACTTATGGGAACTCAGGGTTGTATGATATGGCCTGCAACTATGAATTTAGCTATGTGGCTATGTCAAGCAATCACATATATTTGCAGACTTGGGAATGGCCCATACATGTTACTATATGTCATAATAACAAGGTAGCAGTCGTGAATGTTGGAAGAACTAAGTAGTATTGAAGACTACATTAATGATGATAGCAAAGATGTCGACTATGACATCCGAACTGTGCCTTGCATGAGGATACTAGAGAATTCGTGCAAGATGAATCGAATGTCACTTGAGAAGGTTTAAAAAGGAGAGCATAATGATATGCTTGTTCATGAAGATATTGGCTAGTTTCAATCTACAAGAGATAAGCATTTAAGTTATTTCAATTGTTTGGAGTCGACTATTTTTGGTTGGTACAACTTAATAAGGGACATGAAAAGAGTTTAAGTCAGAGAAATAGCCAGAGTAAATCTAGCATATTACTATTATGGGATCAAGACGATTTAGTGCACCCGTATCATTATGATGGGGTCCGAAGACAATAACATTTGAAATTGATCAAAAGTTGAAGTTGATATGATAACCTGAGAAAATAATAAGTTAATTGTGAAGAGACAGGGTTGGTATTTACATAACAAAAGTAGCATAAGGCACTAAAGAAATGGTGGAATTACCTTGGGATCCTATTAAAATTTAGGCACCCTATGCAATTCCAACATAGAGTTGGACGCTATTATTTTGGCAAGCCAGTGGTTCAACCACATCATAATTGCACATAGGCAATGGGTTACGCTTTTACTAAATTAAAGCATTACATACTGTACATGTAGGATATACAATTTGGTGGAGTAAATCATGGAGTGGCATGGGGAGAGAAAGACAAGTGAAGTCAACTTACCACTGAAGGGTTTGAAGTACATCTGGAATGTGCAAACAACATACAATCGGCTGAATACGGAGGTAGGCTGTTGTAGTTGGCATTTAAAATAATTGGCAATGGATAACAGAATAACGCTCAAAATGGTGGGGTTAAACGGTACTATAGTACACTCCCTGGTTGGGTGGCGAATAAGAGTTACCTGCTAGACGCTCAAATGTGTCTTGCATAGACACCGAAGACTAGACATCAAACCGAATGGGTTACAAAAAGTCGTAATTTAGAACACATAGAGCTAGAACGTCAATACAAGTCAGAGTATTTGGTAAAAAATAACTATCCAGGTTATTGCAGACGTGGATATTTAGGAAGAATTACAAAATGAAGCCAGACGCCCTGATGGCTCTAGGTAACTTATGAGTCTCAAGAAGGCTCACTGTCTAAAATAGGACATTACTATGCGAAGTCATTTGTAATGCCACAACTGCATGACATCATTGCAAAACAACTTCATGATTAATAGTTCTAAGGTGTATGACGATGTTAAATCATAGCCCCCAATGAGATGGGGGTGAAAAGACATAGGGGAATCTGAAAGCAACATTGGAACATGGACTATTATATCATAAGTCACATAATAGTATTTTAGAAGACAACAAGAGGGTTAAAGAATATCTGAAAGGTGAAATTGTTTGGTGTCCCTAGGGAATAAGAATTTGCATACGTTGTATCAAGTGTACAATTGATGAGTAATGCTGGAATTAGTAAGCAACACCATTCAAGGCCCGGGTAAAGGGTTCGATTATAGGTGTAGAGAGCATATTAAAGAAGAAGAAAAGAATGAAGGGCCACTATTCGTTATGTTTAGGCCGCCGGGTCGGGAAGGCTATTACCTTCACAACATTTGAATGAGTTGCATATCTTGAGGGATGCTCCCTACTAGCAGGCAGGGATAGATTTTGGCTCCTTAATTGGGCAAATCCAATCGTAGAGTGTTGTGTCAATTCTCTAGGCAGCAGGGGCTTGAAAGCCTTTCAAATATCTAATATGTGGCTCAAGGGGAGAAAATATTCAATTTTAGGGACAACATGGTGAACAATATCACAAAGAACCTTTTTAATAGAAGAGGCTTCTTTTGAAAGGTCCGCGAGTGGTACTAACATTTGGGATATTCATATAATCCCTTGCAATATGCAGCTTATTCGTGGTACTTAAGTACCCTAAGGCACTAAAGTAATGATTGGAAATACTTTGCCCCAACCAAATCTAGGTATTCTACAAGACGGTGACTAGTCAACAATGGTTGCATACCAAACTGTTACAATAGAACACCTCCAAAGAATAAAGGCTTCAAGTTTCTTACGAAAACAAGTAACACTTTATCTCTCAACATAGTGGTGGCTTTGCATCTTCAAAATATTTTGTATTGGAGATAAGCCAATTATGTTTCGAATTTAGTTTAGTAAGATTGCAAGATATTCCATTTGTAAACCACCAGTGTTTGCATAGAATAAAGGCTTTAAGTTCTTTATTAAAACGATTAACAGGTTATCTCTAAATACAGTGGTGGCTTTGCATCTTCAAAGTATTTTATGGATGAGGTAAGCCAATTATGTTTTGAATTAATATTTGGTATCAACTTAGTAAAAAACTAAGACATATTCTATGTGTAAACTACTAGTGGATTTAGCTTGAAGTATTTATGCACTTCACACAATAGTTGTCGTATGAAGGCCCCCTACCTTTTTCGGGATCATCGAGTACACCTTGTTGGCATGACAATGACCCAACCGATTCCGTGCACATACTTGCAATGTTGCCATGATTCTTATAAAGTGTTTGTCATGCATTAGAGTGTTATGCCAATGTTGCTCTCTTCTTCTTCTTCTTCCCATTGGTTCACCTATGTTCTTTGCAACAAAATGGTAACGTTCACACATATACTATTAAATGCAATTTTGAGATTAGATAAGGCTTCTAGAAAAGGAAGATGGTCAAGTCCATACATATACCACTAAATGCAATATTTTGAGATTAGGTAATGCTTCTAGAAAGGAAGAGGGTGAAGTTCATACACATACTACTAAATGTACTATTTTGAGATTACATAAGGCTTCTAGAAGGGGAAGATGGTCAAGTTCATATATATGTTAATGCAATATTTTTAGATTAGGTAATGCTTCTAGAAAGGAAGATGGTGAAGTTCATACACATAATACTAAATGTAAATAACAAGACGAGTTTGTTCTATTGGCCATAATAGTTGGTCCCTAGGGTAAATTAGATGCTCTAGACTCATGCATGAAGTCCAAACCGCATTCTGAACTTGCATCATCACGATGGCTCATAACAAGTTGGACATCGTGCGACCGGGCATGCCAGAAGGTACAACATAACAATTTGACTCCGTGGTTGCATTCAGAAGGTCAGAGTTACCCTAGACACATGTATGACGAGTAGAGGATCGATCGAATGCCTAGATTGCCGAGTACATACTGTATCTGGACTAGCACACTGGCAAGGAGTGAGTTGAGCGGAAGGTTGACTAGTTTTCCATAGCAAGACGAGTTTGTTCTATTGGCCATAATAGTTGGTCCCTATGGTAAATTAGATGCTACGGATTCATACATGAAGTCCAAACCACATTCTGAACTCACTAGCATGTCCGAATCGGAGGAACACTCCATTTTCCCATCATTCCCCAATGACGGAAAGGGGGAAATTTGGGGATTGGCACGTCTGCGCGGTGGATGTTCATTTTTTCTTTTCACTGACGCTTCATGGGACATGGGCAACCATTTTAACGGTGGGATTAGCAGATGGAACAATTTTGGTGCCCCGACACCTAAACCCTACTAAATCTATAGGGTTTAGGTTTTGGCAACCTTCCTTGCTTCTGTAGTGGCCGAGAGCTTGCATGCAGGGTTTTCTCAAGGGTCGAAGGAGAGAGTAGAAAAGAGAGAACAAAAAACTCTCCTTAGGCACCAGTTCCAAACTTGCATCATCACGATGGCTCATAACAAGTTGGACATCGTGCGACTGGGCATGCCATAAGGTACAAATTGACTCTGCGGTTGCATTCAGAAGGTCAGAGTTACCCTAGACACATCTATGACGAGTAGAGGATCGATCGAATGCCTAGATTGCCGAGTACATACTATATCTGGACTAGCGCACTGGCAAGGAGTGAGTTGAGCGAAAGGTCGACTAGTTTCCCATAGCAAGACGAGTTTGTTCTATTGGGCATAATAGTTGGTCCCTAGGGTAAATTAGATGCTCTGGATTCATGCATGAAGTCCAAACCACATTCTGAACTCACTAGCATGGCCGAATCAGAGGAACACTCCATTTCCCCATCATGCCCCTATGATGGAAAGAGGGAAATTTAGGGGTTGGCACATCTGCGCGGTGGATGTCCATTTTTTCTTTTCACTGACGCTTCATGCGAGATGGGCAACCATTTTAACGGTGGGATTAGCAGATGGAACAATTTGGTTGCCCCGACACCTAAACCCTACTAAATCTGTAGGGTTTAGGTTTTGGCAACCTTCCTTGCTTCTTTAGTGGCCGAGAGCTTGCATGCAGGGTTTCTTCAAGGGTCTAAGGAGAGAGTAGAAAAGAGAGAACAAAAAAACCCTCCCTAGACACCGGTTCCAAACTTGCATCATCACGATGGCTCATAACAAGTTGGACATCGTGCGACCGGGCATGCCAGAAGGTACAACATAACAATTTGACTCTGCGGTTGCATTTAGAAGGTCAGAGTTATCCTAGATATATGTAAGATGAGTAGAGGATCAATGGAATGCCTAGATTGCCGAGTACATACTATATCTGGACCGGCGCACTGGCAAGGAGTGAGTTGAGCGGAAGCTCGACTAGTTTCCCATAGCAAGACGAATGAAGTCCAAACCACATTCTGAACTCACTAGCATGGCCGAATCGGAGGAACACTCCATTTCCACATCATGCCCCTATGACGGAAAGGGGAAAATTTGGGGGTTGGCACGTCTGCACGATGGATGTCCATTTTTTCTTTTCACTGATGCTTCATGGGACATGGGCAATCATTTTAACGGTGGGATTAGCAGATGGAACAATTTGGTTGGCCCGACACCTAAACCCTACTAAATATATAGGGTTTAGGTTTTGGCAACCTTCCTTGCTTCTGTAGTGGCCGAGAGCTTGCATGCAGGGTTTCTTCAAGGGTCTAAGGAGAGAGTAGAAAAGAGAGAACAAAAAACCCTCCCTAGGCACCGGTTCCAAACTTGCATCATCACGATGGCTCATAACAAGTTGGACATAGGCGACCAGGGCATGCGGAAGGTACAACATAACAATTTGACTCTGCGGTTTGCATTCGTCGGCGGCAAGGAGTGAGTTGCTTAAAGGTCGACTAGTTTCCCATAGCAAGACGAGTTTGTTCTATTGGGCATAATAGTTGGTCCCTAGGGTAAATTAGATGCTCTGGATGCATGCATGAAGTCCAAACCACATTTTGAACTCACTAGCATGGCCGAATCAGAGGACTTCATAAATATGTGATGTTTCTTGATCTGATGCCTTGCCTCGGAGTAGTTGTCTTGTTGCAGATTTGCGGCCATGGTTAGTAACACTTGCGGACTTTCAGTGGGCTTCAGCCCCCAGGCATAAGGGCGATCCCTTCTCTCGGGATCTCCATTATGCCTGGCTAAGCATTGACATTGCGCTGGGGTTCAGTTCCCTAGGCTCACTAACATCCTCCCTTTGTGTCTTACGTGTATTGCTCTTCGTCATGGCAAGCACTATGTATAGGGATCATCAAATGCATGCCACTAACAGTTGCAACTTGAAGTGGCAGTCAATGGCACGTGTTTGATCGTCCCGATGCATGGAATTACTGTAACTATGAGGAGGCCTGGCATTATCTTCAGATAAGATAGTTGGAGACGCCCTCTTCATGTTGTTCCAGATAAGCCCTGAGCACAGGCTCGTGTCATGTTGGAATCCTCTTGCTATGTTTGAGTTGTGCAGTACTAGATTGTATTAGTATGACACTGTACTGTATAGATGCTAGTATACTATCTAAACCCATGGTGTGTGGTCTTCAAGCGCCCTCTTTAAGGGTCCACAGGGTCCAATTTGACCCCAAAAAGACTTCAGACGGGCGAATATAATGTGTGGAGAGGGAATATTCTATGAATCGTTCCACCAACCAGGGTCCATAAAAAAATAGTACACGCTTTAGCTAGAAATACCATGGTGACCATGGTAAAAAGGTTGGTCAGGGCTGACAAGGGGGTTTTAAAGGACAAGGAAAAACAAAGACAAAGAAGTTTTGAAGTCCATTATTTTCCCTCGCTTTTCCTCCTCAACGAAGCATTAGGTCAAAACCTGTGGGCATACTTGGCGATGGCGGTAACCAGCATCGACAAGGTGAACTAGCTCTTGAAGTCAAGAAGTAAGACCCATTTATTTAATTTCTTCCTCTTTTCGACAAATTTGAAACGGCTTTAAATTTGGTGACCTGCAAATATTTCTTCCAAATGGCAAGCAAGACCACTGATGATGTTCTCAGGCTTTCGTTTCCTTCCAGATCAAGCTACACTTCGTCTAGTCGTTGATTAGCAGGCTACCAATGGAAATGAGAATACTAGTTCTCTGGTGTTTGATCTTAGGAGGTCTACACTCAATTCGTAAAACAGATGCTGCTTTTAATCTTGCTATTCTTACACTGCTCTCATTCTTATTATTCAATTCTGATAGATCTCAGTATCCCTACATAACTGATATCTCCTACTTATCAACTTCATAAATGTCCTGTAAGGTCACCCGATCTGGAATATCTAGGCATATTAGATTTTTCGTGTTACGTGGTATTTGTGAAGAAAGATGGAACACATCAATTTGCTAAAATATCACGTTGTCCCGACGGAATATTTAGTCTTCTTAAAGTTCAAATGAATATAGTAGATGATGTTAATTATATCTACTTCGCTCTTTGCTTTTGTACGCGCTTGTCTATCCTTGCTCTTGTACACACCCTTGCTCCCATCTTTGTCAGTCGCATGCAACGTTTCAAGTTTAATATTACAAAAATGAATGCCATTTAGAATCACAAAGTAATCTAACAACTGGAGCTGGTTACGTTACAGAACTTATGGAGAAGAGCTCCATTATCTGAGAGATAATGCTTGAAATGGTTAGTAGAGCCTTGATATTTTGATGAAGTTGAAGAGAAAGAAGCTGCCTTAGTGGGTTCATGGAAAAGCAACATCTACAAATGATATTTATTCTGAGCCAGAGTCTATAGCGAGCAAGCTAAAGCTATCAGAGCAGTGGCGATGAAGAGGGCAAGCATTGCGTCAATATGCATTGTTGTATGCCAAATTCTTATAGTGCAGGCCAAGTCCCACCATAACCATAATTCTCCTCAATCTTCTATTAAATCCCACTCTGGGGGCTTCGATTTCTTCTACTTTGTTGTACAGGTGAGCACAAAAGGAAATTGATTGTCTGAATCTGTTTGGAAAGATTTCTCTATTGTTACAGCAGGTGTTGTCTTCAAAAACCTGTATGGGAATGCTTTGTGTTAGTAAGTTCAATGCTACTAAGTGTAGAAAAACTAAGTTGATTCATTGCAGTGGCCTAGAGCTTCTTGTGGCAACGAGAACTCGGCGTTATCCCTCAACGAGGCAAGCCAGGAGGCGATTTTTCCATTCATGGTCTCGCCAAATTTCAACGATGGCACCTATCGATGAATTGCGAGGCACACGAATCATTTGATGTTTCAAAGGTCTAACTTAGTTTTTGTTTTTTGGTTTCGGGTTTGTTGGTTTCAAAGGAAACTACAGAGTCTCATACTTAAGCTGGGGTGAAAATTTGTGTGCGATCGAGGCATGAGGCCGAGTTGAACAAGTATTGGGGATCATTAGCATGCCCAAGCAAAGAACAGCCTTGAAATTACGGTCTCATGAATGGGCGGCAAGGAATTACTTTCCCTAATGAGTTCTTTGAACAATTTCTTCTAAGGTTTCCAACTCATGTATATCGTGGATTCGGGGCGCTTGGGCACCGTGATAGAGAGTTGAGTGCTTACATCTTGACCCTCTCTTCTAAAGGGGTAATATGTATCTATTCTAAGACATTAGATGCATTTCCAAGTTAGTCATTTACCTACTCTAACAAGAGGGCAGAAAGAGAAGAGTGCGAATATCAAAGTGAAGATGTTAACTGAGCATGCCTGAGCAGCGAGCAATCCGATTGTAGTTCATACAGATGATAATAGAATTTTGTGGTCGTAGAAGAAGCTTTTTCTATAGTAGGAAGGTTTCTAGAAGGGTGAAACTTTGAAAGTAATATCAGAGTAATGCTTGTCAATATTTCTATAGTTGAAGATGAAATATCAAATGTCTACTAAAGCTATTGTTAGGAGATGTTAGAGTTAAGAAAAGAAACTAAGAATCTGTACTGGCAGGTCTACTTGACCTTCTTTGCCTAGTTAAAGCTTTTGATGGAGCTTTTGCAAGAAAAAAAGTAGGTTGTATTAGTTATTTCAAAAGTAAATTGTAAAGCTTGAAATGCTGAAAGACAATCAAATTATTGTAACTTTCATTTGGAAGAAATAGAAATGGTGATACTGTATGTTATTAACTGAGTTCTTTTGAATTTTGAATTTCTAGTTGGCAATAAAATAAAGATACAAACATGACTTTCATGTATGTGCATGGAATGACGTTATAACTAACTCAAAGATCCACTTCTATATCTTGACGTTAGAATTGACTCTAATTGTGTCATCTTGGTGACTTTTAATTCTAACGCTACGTAAAACTCTATTTTGACTCTACTTGATCCTAAAGTCGATGCTAAGGCTGTCTAAATAGTTGACTCTAATTCTAACGCTATGAATGACTCTAATTGTGACACTAATGCTGACTCTAATTGTGATGGTAAAGTTGACTCTATTCTAACACTACTGTTGACTCTAATACTGACTCTAATGTTGATGGTAGAGTTGTCTCTAATTCTAACACTATGGTTGACTCTAATTGTGACTCTAATGTTGATGTAGAGTTGCCTCTAATTCTAACACTATGATTGACTTTTATTGTGACTCTAATGATGACTCTAATGCTGATGGTAGAGTTGCCTCTAATTTAACACTATGGTTGACTCTAATTGTGACTCTATATCTGCTGCAAAACTGACTCTAAAGTCTGACGCTAATTCTGACGTTTAAACCATTTAACGTAGAGTCGATTGTAGCGTCGACCATAATGTCGGGTTCAAGGGTTTTTTGGTTTTTTCTGTCTAAGTTTATAACTAAGGTCCGACGCTAAAAAATCGACTCTAATACCCCTTCCTCTTGTAGTGGCGAGGAGGAGTCCGGTCACCTCCTAGTTCAGCCAGATCCAAACCCCAGATAGCGAATCGGACAATAGTTCCGACAGTGAGTCAGACGCTTCACAAGCCAGGAACAAGAACAGAAGGACAGACGACTACCAAAAGAAGGTAGATAGTGCAATGAGCAACGTCTGGAAGACAAGGAAGCTGGGTCAGTTCTCAGGGAAGGATAGGTCAGGCATGGAAGCAGAAGCATGGTTTGATGAGATGGAAGAATTCGGGAACTCTTATGGAATGAAAGACAAGGACATAGGTAAAGTGGCAACGACAAATTTGATAGGACCAGCCAGAATATGGTGGAAAGGATACGCAAAGTCCAACAAGCTAAGAAGAAACAATTGCAAGTTTAGGACTTTCAGCAAGGCGTTCCACAAGCACTACGTGCCGACATCACACACAAGCAAAAGTGAGATAAAGCGGTTTTACATTTGGATCGTGGGGAACTTATCCCGTAGCCAAAGCACAATCAAGAATTCATGAGGTGAGAGACTCAATGTACCTAGAATCACAGAAAGGCAAGCAGTGGATGGATACATTGAAGTGCTGAACAGCAACATTAAGAGGTTGGTTCGGGCAATCAACCCAAGAACAGTTGGGGAGGCTGAGGATAAGGTTTTGAGTATGGAGGAGGCACCAGTAACTCTAGGGCAGAAACAGCTACCATTCAAAGGGAAGACAACAGGGCAGTATCAACCTAGACAAGCAGCCTCTATGCCAGCAGGAGGCCAGTACCAAGGAAAAGCTCAAGGGAAGTCCTTTGGAGATCGTAGGCCACAGGAAGGAATGGGAGGCAAGTCAATCAAATTTCTCCTAGATAGTATTCCAAAGGAGCAAAGACAGGAATGCATAGAAAAGAAATTATGTTTCCGTTGCTTCCAGCCAGGGCACAGAACATACAATTGTCCCTTCGTCATGCAGGCGGCTCTAGCTAAACTTGCAGATTGGGAATCTCCAACCACAGGGGATGAAGAAGACGGCGACCAACAGGAACCCCAAGACTTCATAGAAGGTGAGTGTAAAATTTGTGCAGCTATTGAGTCAGGGGATGTTGACAAACAGTCCACAGTCATCTCAACGGAAGGAATAATAGATAGCAGTCCATATCTAGTCTTGATAGACACAGGTAGCTTTCATAACTTTGCCTCTCCTAGGCTTGCTACCCTCATGAAGAATAAGATCTTGAAGTCAAAGCCAAGGCCAGTTAGCATGGCAAGCGGTGCCATTCGCCACACTAAGGGGAGGAGGATCACTTTTGACATAGACCTTAGCGGAAGCAAGTGGCCGATGGGGGCAGAAGTGATGGATATTGGAAAGTATGATCTCATAGTAGGAATGGAGTTCCTAAGGCCAGCTAAAGCGATGATAGATTGCGAGCGCAACGAAATCTCCATGACGGCGCCAGACGGCAACAGATTCATAGTAAAAGGTAAGAAGGTAGCTCCTCCTATGCAGTGTATTTCTATGAAGCAGCTGAGAAAAAGCATAGTAAGAAACAAGGTGGATTATATCTTGAGGTTAGGCAATTGAACCAAGTAAAGACAAGGCAAGTGAGCTAAGTGGGAATCAGTTGCCTCGGCCGATAGCAAGGCTAATTAAGGAGTTTTAGGATGTATTCACGGATGAAATCCGTCAGCTACCACCTTATAGGGGTATAGAGTGTGAAATCACACTAGCTCCAGATGCTAAGCCTACCAGCAAGGCACCTTACAATATGAGCACTCCAGAGTTGATAGAGCTCAAGAAGCAGCTGCAGGAATTGCTTGACCTTGGATTCATAAGAGCAAGTGTGTCTCCTTTTGGAGCACCCATCCTCTTCGTCAAGAAGAAAGATGGGAGTCTAAGGATGTGTATAGATTATCGTCAGCTTAATAAGCAGACGATAAAGAATAAATATGCTCGCCAAGGGCAGATGATTTGATGGATCAGCTCCAAGGAGCAAAAGTTTTCTCTAAGATTGACTTAAGGTCAGGCTACCACCAAATAAGAATAAAGGAGGAGGATATCCATAAGACCGCCTTCAGAACGTGGTACGGGTGCATTACGAATTCACGGTAATGCCTTTTGGCTTATCGAATGCCCTGGCAACCTTCATGCGCCTCATGAATGACATCTTAAGGGAATTTTTAGACGAGTTTGTCATTGTATTCTTCGACGACATCCTAGTCTACAGCAAGTCCATTGAGGAGCATGGTCAACATCTGAGAAGAGTGTTGAAGAAGCTAAGGCGGCATCGGTTGTATGGAAAGCTTTCCAAATGCCACTTTACAACAGGCCGAGTGGAATATTGGGTCATGTGGTGTCATCTGAAGGGATCTCCACTGATCCGGCAAAGATTGAAGCCATAGTAGATTGGCCAGCACCAAGGAATGTGGGCGAAGTAAGAAGCTTCCTCGGCTTGGCAGGATACTATCGAAAGTTCGTGAAGGACTTCGTTAAGTGGGCATCACCTTTGTCAGACCTTACTAAGAGTAATAAGGTAAAAGATTGGAGAGCACATTGGCTAGAGAATGTTCAAGCTTCATTCGAAAAGCTCAAAGAAGCCTTAACAACAGCACCAGTGCTAATCCTACCAGATCCAAATAAGGACAAGCTAGTAGCAACTGATGCAAGTAAGCTAGCAACAGGTGGAGTCCTTATGCAAGAAGGAAGAGTGGTAACCTACGATTCTAAGAAGTTGAATGACGCTGAGCAACGTTATCCAACCCATGATCAAGAACTTCTAGCTATTGTGAGAGCTCTTCGTATTTGGAGGCATTATTTGCTTGGAAGGAAATTTCAGTTACGTACTAATCACCAGAGCCTCCAATACATTTTCACCCAACCACTCCTCAATCTAAGGCAAAGGAGGTGGATGGAATTCCTTGAGGAATACGACTTCGACATAGTGTATAAGTCTGGTAAGTTGAACATAGTTGCAGATGCTCTCTCCAGGAGACCTTTTGAGACGAGAACGCATTGTAATGCCATATCAACACTTTCGAGTGAGTATGGCAAGAAAATTGAGGAGACATTGCCATCAGATGGCAATTTCAAGGAAGTGTGGGCTAGCCTCTCTAAGGAGGCAAGAACAGATAAGGAAAGGGAGGCCTTCAAACATTATAAGAATGAAGGTAATCTCCTATACCATAAAAACAAGTTGTGTGTACCTGGATCATCGGGAGTAAGGAAGCTAATACTTCATGATACACACAAAAGCCCTATAGCCGGCCATGCAGGATTTATGAAGACATGTTTCAAGATAAGAAGTACTTACTTCTGGCCCGGCATGAAGAAACAGATAGCCCAATACATTCGGGAGTGCCAGTTGTGCCAGCAGACCAAAGCGGAGCAAGTCCGAATCCCGGGAGCCTTGGAGCCATTAGCAGTGCCAAATGCCAAATGGAAAGTCATAATCATGGACTTCATTACAGGACTACCAAGAACCCTAAGAGGCAAGGATGCTTTGATAGTGGTCGTGGACAAGTTGTCCAAAATGGCACACTTTGTGCCTTGCAGGACCACAGATACGGCATTAGATACTGCCATCCTATTTGTAAAGGAGATCTTTAGACTCCATGGCATGCCTCGTGAGATTATCTCAGATAGGGATTCTAAGTTTATGAGTGCTTTTTGGCAGGATCTGTTCAACGCTATCCAGACAAAGCTCACGGCATATCACCCGCAAACCGATGGTCAAACGAAGCGAACTAATCGAATTATCGAAGATATGCTAAGGAGTTATATGTGGAACAAGCAGTCCAAGTGGGATGATTTCATCCACTTAGTAGAGTTCGCCTACAATAGTACGAAACAGGAGTCATCCCAGATGTCCCCTTTTATGATCAATTATGGGTACCAGTGCCTGACCCCCAATACTTGGCACAATCCAGTGTCAAAGGTAGAAGTCTCCCAGCAAATGCTATCAGATATACAGCAGCTAGTTGAAGAGGTAAGGGGATATTTGTTGGCGGCAAGAAGTCGGCAAAAGAGTGTAGCCGACAGGCACAGGACCATAAGGGAGTTCAAGGTAGGACCAGGTGGGCAGGCCCTTTTAAAAATTTGGAGCGAGTAGGCACCCAGGCCTACAAGCTAGATCTTCCAGCGCACCTCAAAGTCCATAAGGTCTTCCATGTGAGCCTCTTGAAAAGGCACAACCCAAACCCTGATGAGGTTTTGGAGACTCCAACCCTGTTAAAAATGACGGAGGAACAAGTTGAGATTGTGCCTGAATTGCTTCTTGATAAAGCATTCAAGAAGACCAGGAGGTCTCAGTTCCTCCAATATTTGGTCAAGTGGAAGCACTTGCCCGTGGAGGATGCGACGTGGGTATTGAAGCAGGATTTGGAGAAACAATACCCGGACTTCATGAGGGAGTTTGATGGGCGAGTCGTCTCCGACCTTGTCAACGCCGATTCGCCAGGTGGTTAGTTAGTGTGGCCTTAGTTAGCTTGAGTAAGGCACATGCATTGTAGTTAGTAAGATGCATGTGCCAACATCTTGGACGTGTAAGCGATGATGGGATACGCCCCAAAGGCATTCCCTAGGCCAACATGCACCAAGGGTGCGCATGACCAGGAGGGTCATGTGAGAGAGGAAGTTAGGCATGGTGGGCGATGATGGGACATCGGTCGGATGATCCCTATGTCACGATGCGGGGCACGCGCACCTGACCATGGGGGGGGGTCATGGTGAGGTATAAGTGACCATGCGCGATGATGGGATCGTGAGACGTTCCCTAGCTTTAAACCCTCTGGGGCATGGGGCACTGGGGAGTACTCGACAACGGGTAATCGAGTACAAGGTAGCACTTGATCATGGGCAATGATAGGATCATCTTAAATGGTCCTTAACTCAAATCCTTATGGTGGGGCCATGATCGAGTGCAAGATAGTAGGGTAACCTTGAGCTAGTAGCTCGGCTCAAGGAGGTAATTAGGGGGGTGGTCCCCTAAAACCACAAACTTATTAACTAAACTAACGTAATGTGCTACTCGTGCAGGCAAGTGAGAAGGGAACATCGAGGAGGAGCGCATTACGTGGAGATGGGGAGCCATGATTTAGACTTAAATTATGAACTCTAATAACTCTTGTAATAATGTTTTGGCTTATTATAAGGAGTAACCTTGTTAAGGCTATATAATTTTGTATAAGTACAAATATAGCCTATATTACTTGTTAACTGTTTAATAGGAAGTTGATCATTTCAATTAAATTGAAGTTGTGCACTTATGTTGTTTTGCAGGAATAGTGTAGGTTCGTCACCTTTAGCCGCTTAATCGGAAAAAGATTGTCCTAAGGGGGAGAATGTGACGTTCCAGAGAAATATACGCTATGAATACATATATTTCCGGGTCCGTCACTATACAAGTCTACTTCGTAGCCTTGTATACCTTAGGAAGTGCCACGGGTGCATATCTAAGTTATATATGTAACTTAGATAACCTTAGGATAAGACACATGTCCCACATGGCCTTATCCTATTGGGCAGCCGCCACGTGGCCATATCCTATTGGAGCCACGTGTCATCCCATGTGGACCCTAACCTATATTAACCTAAACCCTAACCCTAGGCCTCTTTTCCTAGCCCTATCACCCTGGGAACCTTCTTCGCACTCAAAACCCCGTTTCGAGCACCGTTTGCTATGGCATAGCCTAGTGCAGCAGCCCGCAGAGTGTGTGCACGATCTTGGAGTGAGCACGGCTTTGACCATTCGTGGAGCATGGAGACGCCAGGAATGGGAGGGAGCGCTTCGGGAGCAGGTATTTGGAGTAGTGTAAGTTAGCACTCCAGATGGGTCAGTATGTTGTATCTAGATAGATAGATAGATAGATAGATAGATAGATAGATAGATAGATAGATAGATAGATAGATAGATAGATAGATAGATAGATAGATAGATAGATAGATAGATAGATAGATAGATAGATAGATAGATAGATAGATAGATAGATAGATAGATAGATAGATAGATAGATAGATAGATAGATAGATAGATAGATAGATAGATAGATAGATAGATAGATAGATAGTAGAGCCATCCTAGAACCCTTATTGAACATCTTGAACCCTAATCAAGAACCCTAACTGTAAGTTAGATATGTATGATTAGGTTAAGATGTTCTTATGATGATTATCATGATATGATGTTATGTGAAATTGGTTGATCATGTTTGCTCCTCTTGTATTGGGAAGGGGGGGTAGAGACCTAGTAGCCTTACTTAGTAATGCTCCTAGTTAGACCCTTTAGTTCCTATTATTGTACGGCATGTGCATAGGAACCCACCGGGCTACGGGGCTATGATGTGACTCAGCACTACACAACAAGGCTAGCGGAGATACGGAGGGAGGGTCCCTGCTGAGCGTGGCTACTAGGGACCCCATAGCGGGCTAGGCTTATGGCTGGTCACTTCGTGTGGGCCGGGCATGGGTCCGACACCTCCTGGGGTAATGGTGTTGCCCTGCCTCTCAAGAGTTGCAAGTGTTGGCCTGGCTCTTGTTTCGGAGGGTAAGTCGGCGACGATCGGTGTGTCGCCACGATTCTCTAGTCGCCTGAGGAACCTCTAGACCCTGGGAAGGGGAGATGCAACCCTTCCTGCCTCGATGGATCAGGGAGATGCAACCTGGAGTAGTCCCGATGGGTGATACCATGGGATTGCATATCCGGCAGGCTAGAATCATGCCAGAGCCTGATCTAGCCCATCTGCAAAGTATGCAATGGGAGGGGCGATGGAGTGGTCAACCCTAGCCATTGTCTATAGTCAGCCCCGCCGCCATTGTTATGACTCGGTCCGCTGCTATCTTGAGATCTAGCCGTCGGTCTACTTTCCCCAAGAGTCCGAGCCTTGGGTAGGAGCTCCTCATGTTTTACGGTATATGTTTATCTCTGATGTGTCTCTGTATATGTGGATGTGCTACCCTTCGAGGTAGTGTGATGCATTGTTATTGCTAGTTATGACGATGTTTATGCTTCCATTGTGATAGGAGCCCATAGGGGAAGGGCACGCAAGACACCTTTCGTGTCCCCTTCCCGCACTAGGGATACCCCGGATCGGGAAAGAGGCGGAGGGACCCGGCAAATCGAAGGACCGGATGGGGATTTCCCTACGGAGTGTGCGCCTAGGCGACGTATATTTTGTGGGGAGCGTCACACATACTTTGCAAATAGATTGAAAAGTTTCAAGTCTCGACTGTAGCTTGCCAGAGACGTAACCCTAAGGCTACTCCAAGGTTGCATCTCCCTTGGTCCGATGAGGCAAGAAGGCTACTCCTTCCAAGAGGTATCTTGCCATAGCAGGCAGCTAGAGATACGAGGCCGCCCCCGTTCGTACTCAACCTAATCTCATTGAGGTGATGCATAGAGGTCAAACCCATACCTTCACCACACGTAGTGACAAGGTATTAGGGCTAGCTTGCTATAAATGCCTAACAGTGCAAGCACATCCTAGATCCCTTTGCAATCGAAACAAGTCCCCCATTTTAAGCCAGTCAAGGCCCTGGGCCCACGATCAGGTGGGCTCTCTATGCACAGGCTGCATTGTAATGGGAATTGCAAAGGTCTGCTCCTAGGTCCCTACCCCCCTTACCCCCATACACAAGAGGTGCAAAACAGAGTATCATACCATGATCATCTGACATTAAAATAGAACAACAGTTCTAATATATTATGTCTAATCCCTAAATAATACAAAGGCCAGTGTTCTTTGGTCAGTCTGATTTTAGGGTTAATGGTCTATGAGCATGTAATACTAAATAGGGATGCTCCCTAGCTTAAGTCCTACTTTTAAGCTAGGATTAACAACCTAAACTATAACCAACCTTCCACTGAAACTGCCTGACATGGCGCTCTCCACTAAATGCGAAGGTGCTGGGGCAGCACCCTATATATATGAGCTCTAGTCGAGCTTTGAGACTGTTTTGTGCCCTCCAAAGCCCAAAATGACCTTCAGAAGTGCCCTAATTCGTTCCTGGCCCAAACCTAAAAGGTTTTAGGGTTCAAGCTCTCTCCTTTATATAGGCCTCGAAATTGGGGCTTTGGTCTGCGATTGGCCCACTTGGTGCAATGATGTCTTGCCACATGGCAAATGGGATCACTAGTACCTTTATGGCAAATACCTATTAATAGGTATTTGGGATGGGGTGCTCTCCCCTTGACATGTGTCACACATGCAATGGGGCACATGTGGGTTTTAATAGCTCACACTTAATATGTTATGATAGAATAACATGTTTGGTGTTTGCCACTAGGGGGAAATATATTATACGACGCATGTAATATATCTAAGGTACATTGTTGATCTTATACCATTGGTATAATACACCAATTCCACTCATGGTCTCTACGCACCATTATACCTATAGTATGATCGTGATCTACCCTTGTACATGTCATCTTGGTGACGTGTACTGTGACATGGCGGTATAATATGCATATTCCTAGCGTATATTATACTGGAACGTCACACCATGAGAACCCCCGATTCTTATGAGCAGGCTAAAACAATGTAAGAACGACATAAGGAAAATGATAAAATGGCAAGGAAAAATGGTCCCCAAAGGAAACAATTTGAGGGCAAAGAAAATGAAAATGAAGCAAATAGAAACGACAAGCGACCAAGGATCGACAAAGTGAGTTCATGGAAAATCCGAATGGAGATGCACGAGAAAAACACTGATGTGCGAAACTCAAATGCCAAGCTCCAAATAGGGTGAGTGAGTGGCTATTGCTAACTGCTCGGAACACTTGTCACCTAGTTCTAGAAGGCCATTTACCTTCTATTCGTTGGAAAGGAAGTTAAATGTGGCTTCCAGTCTCATTTCCTTTTCTTTTTTCCTTTGCCGGAGCTATGTCGTCGCTGATAGCTCGTTTGTTGGCAATGGTGGTGCGGACCTTCTTTTACATTGGCGCTTGTCTTTAGATTGAGATTACTTCATTTTATCTTCTTGTTGGTGCCTTTCTTGTTGTTTTTATTGAGAATCCTTCGAGATGTTGGCTATGGCACCGCTAGATATGGCACTTAGCTTTTTGGTGCTTAGATTTGTAGGTGCTTAGCTTGTATTGCAAATCTTTGAAGTCCGTCGTTAATTATACAATCTTTAGTTATTCATCGTGTTGATCTTGATTTATTTTCTTTGCATCTTGTTCGCTTTTTCTTTTTCTAATAGTAGGTCTCTCTCCTCTAGGTAGTTCTACAAGTTACAAAGAGCCTATAAACCATTAAGATGCTTTAACATGTCTAGGGATTTTATATCCTGGCTCTGATCTTCATAATATTTTTTCAAGTGTGGCTGATTTTAGGATGTTTCTCCATATTTCCTAAGTTTGACCTAGATTTACTCTATTACTGTGTTTTCTTTGATCTTGGAAAGGTCCTAGCAATTTTTATTACACAGCTTTTGCTTCAAGTATCTTATTACATTCTAACCTTTTTTCTTATCTTTCTATACTTTAGTATGAAAGATATACACATTGAAAATCCTTCTCCTCAATCAAACGTTTTCGTGAATGTTGCTCAAGAGAATAGTGCTCTTGAGAACTTTCAGCTTCTTGAAGTTGATGCTCTTGTTGAGAACATGGCTGATCAACTAGATGGATTTTAGAACGAATTTGGTGGTATAGAGAATGATGAAGATGATATTGCTACAAATAGAGAGGAATTCCTTCCATTAGATGAAGAGATTGTGAGGATTATAGATGCCGATGGAGAGACCATTCCCCTAGGCTAACAAAATGGGCTAGAAGACTTTTGGTACATGAAGGAGAACTTTAATGATGATGCTCCTATAGTTATTGAAGATCTTATTTGAGAGTGCTCA
Source organism: Isoetes taiwanensis (assembly GCA_021234155.1). Taxonomy (NCBI): domain Eukaryota; kingdom Viridiplantae; phylum Streptophyta; class Lycopodiopsida; order Isoetales; family Isoetaceae; genus Isoetes; species Isoetes taiwanensis. The sequence continues at coordinate 64,535 of JAJEKV010000004.1, forward strand.
ACAACATGCTTGTGCCTTTTATCATTCAAGTCAAGAAGAACAATGGATAAATGTATCCTCGTGGGAGGTAATTGTATTGAATGTACTTCGTTTCTTGATCTTTCTTAATAATAGTTTTTATTGTTTTATGTTGCACTTTAAGTATATTGTTCGGAACTATTGGAAGGATTATTAGAAAGAGACAGGAATAGAGGGTTGGAGAATCAGGCATAGCGGAGGCTAAATTTAATAGTCTTTAGTCTAATATATTTTCAAGGTTTGTGCAAGCTTTTGTTTTTGTTGTAAAAAGGTCTAGGAGTCTAAGAGTTGGCCAGAGATCTAAGAAGGCTGCATGGATTATCTATGCAAAGAAAAAGGACCTGCCATCTGACATAGATAATTCAATTATCATGGACATGGGGGATGTTTGTAAAGAATCAAGGGCTATGGTGAAGGACTAGTAATTAGGCCTCTAGGTTGGATGTTCATTAAAGTTCAAAATCTATCGGGTGAGTGCAAACCTTACCATGTGTTGTGTCTGCCTGCCGTTAATAAAAACAAGATGTTGATGCATCGAGGGGTTGCCCTTTACAAACACGTGGTTCGTTTCCATTTTGTCATCGTCTAATTTTTGATATAAGACTCTTTACTTCCCCATCTTTCCTGGGGTCGATCTCACTGCAGAAACGTGTAAATGTAAGCACAAGCAATATGCTCACCGCGAAGGGTGAGGTACCATCAACAACATAGCATCATCATCATAATACAACATCACCATAGCATCACCTGGAAGTCCTAATCCATACTCAGACTCCGTGAGGTAGGACTGGCGGTCTGGGCCACAAGATAATAGTAGACAGAAGTTGTAATACTAGAATTGGCTTGCAATGGAATAATGGCAAAGGGTAGTACACTCCATCTGCCCCTCCTCTGCATACTTTGCAGATAGATTAAAAAGCTTCGGGTCTCGATTGCAGCCTGCCGGAGACGTAACTCTAAGGCTACTCCAAGGTTGTATCTGTCTTGGTCCGATGAGGCAAGAAAGCTGCTCCTTCCAAGAGGTATCTTGTTGTAGCAAGCAATTAGAAAGACAAGGCCTTACCTGCTCGTACTCAACCTAACCTCATTGAGGTGACGCATCACCTAGGAGGGTCAAACCCATACCTTGCCCACATGCAGTGACAAGGTATTAGGTCTAGCTTGCTATGGATCCCTCACAGTGCAAGCACACCCTGGATCCCTTTGCAATCGGAACAAGTCCCCTATTTTAAGCCAATCAAGGCCCTAGGCCCACGATCAGGCACTCTATGCACAGGCCGCATGGGAATTGCAAAGGTCTACCTACTACAATCATGCTACACATCCTAGGTCTCTATTTCCCTTATCCCCATACACAAAAGGTGGAAAATATAGTATCATACCATGATCATCTAACATCATACAGTTCTAATACATTATGTCTAATCCCTAAAGAATACACGGGTCAGTGTTCTTTGCTCAGTCTATTTGTAGGGTTAATGGTCTATGAGCATGCAACACTAAAGAGAGATGCTCCCTCGCTTAAGTCCTACTGTTAAGCTGGAATTAACAACCTAAACTATAACCAAACTGCTCCTTCACACAACTCTCCACTGAAACTGCTTGACATGGCGCTCTCCACTAAAGACAAAGGCGCTGGGGCAGCACCTTAGATATATGAGCTCTACCTACTCGAGCTCTGAGACTGCTTTGTGCCCTCCAAAGCCCAAAATGACCTTCGGAAGTGCCCTAACTCGCTCTTGGCCCAAAACCTAAAAGGTTTTAGGGTTTAGGCTCTCCTTTATATATGCCTCAAAATTGGGCCGTTTGTCTGCGATTGGGCCACTTGGTCCAATGATGCACATGGCAAGTGGGGCCACTAGCATCTTTATGGCAAATACCTATTAATAGATATTTGGGATGGGGTGCTCTCCCCTTGACATGTGTCACACATGCAATGGGGCACATGTGGGTTTTAATGGCTCACACTCACTTAACAAGTTATATTAGAATAACATGTTGAGTGTTTTCCACAAGGAAGAATATATTATACAATGCACGTAATATATCTAAGGTCCATTATTGGTCTTATGCCATTAGTATAATACACCAATTCTCCTCATGGTCTCTATGCACCATTATACCTATAGTATGTTCGTGATCTACCCTCGTACATGTCATCTTGGTGATGTGTACGGTGATGTGGCAGTATAATACACGTATTCCTAGCATATATTATACTGGAACGTCACACCGTGACAATGCCCTGATTCTTCTTTCGACAAAACGTTGTAAGAAGGATGTAAGGGAAAATGATAAAATGCCAAGGAAAAGACGGTCCCCAAAGAAGACAATTTGAGGGAAAAAAAATCGATGCTCTAAAAACAAAGCAAATAGAAACGACCAAGCGACCAAGGATCTGGTGAAGTGAGCTCATGAAAAATCCAGAATGGAGATGCGCACAAAAACACTGATGCAAGAAACTCAAATGCCAAGCTCCAAATAGGGTGAGTGCCTGGCAGTTGCTAACTGCTTGAGACACTTGTCACCTAGTTCTAGAAGGCCATTTACCTTTGGAAAGGAAGGTAAATGTGGCTCCCAATCTCATTTCCTGTTTTTTTTTCCTTTGCTGGAGCTATGGCATTGCTATAGCTCTATTTGTTGGCAATGGTGGTGTCCGACCTCCTTTTATGTTGGTGTTTGTCATTAGATTGAGATTACTTCACTTTATCTTTTTGTTGGTGCCTTTCTTGTTGCTTTTTGTTGAGAATCCTTTGAGATATCAGCTATGGCATCGCTAGATATGGCGCTTATCTTTTCAGGTGCTTAGATTTGTAGGTGCTTAGCTTGTAAGAGTTTTCTTCAAAATCTTTAAAGTCCTTCGCTAGTATACAATCTTTTAGTTATTCATCGTGTGATCTTGATTTATTTTCTTTGCATCTTGTTTGATTTTTCTTTTTCTAATAGTAGTTGTATCTCGTCTACTTAGTTCTATAAAGTTACGAAAATGGTTTACAACATTCAAATCACTTACATTTGTATTATTTTGGAAGGTGCAGAGCCTACAAACTATTGATATGCTTTAACATGTCTAAGATATTATATCCTAGCTCTGATCTTCATAATATTTCTTCCAGTGTAGCTCAATTTGGGATATTTCTCCCTATTTCCTAAGTTTGACCTAGATTTACTCTATTACTGTGTTTTCTTTGATCTTGGAAAGGTCCTAGCAATTTTTATTACACAGCTTTTGCTTCAAGTATCTTATTACATTCTAACCTTTTTTCTTATCTTTCTATACTTTAGTATGAAAGATATACACATTGAAAATCCTTCTCCTCAATCAAACGTTTTCGTGAATGTTGCTCAAGAGAATAGTGCTCTTGAGAACTTTCAGCTTCTTGAAGTTGATGCTCTTGTTGAGAACATGGCTGATCAACTAGATGGATTTTAGAACGAATTTGGTGGTATAGAGAATGATGAAGATGATATTGCTACAAATAGAGAGGAATTCCTTCCATTAGATGAAGAGATTGTGAGGATTATAGATGCCGATGGAGAGACCATTCCCCTAGGCTAACAAAATGGGCTAGAAGACTTTTGGTACATGAAGGAGAACTTTAATGATGATGCTCCTATAGTTATTGAAGATCTTATTTGAGAGTGCTCAACAACATGCTTGTGCCTTTTATCATTCAAGTCAAGAAGAACAATGGATAAATGTATCCTCGTGGGAGGTAATTGTATTGAATGTACTTCGTTTCTTGATCTTTCTTAATAATAGTTTTTATTGTTTTATGTTGCACTTTAAGTATATTGTTCGGAACTATTGGAAGGATTATTAGAAAGAGACAGGAATAGAGGGTTGGAGAATCAGGCATAGCGGAGGCTAAATTTAATAGTCTTTAGTCTAATATATTTTCAAGGTTTGTGCAAGCTTTTGTTTTTGTTGTAAAAAGGTCTAGGAGTCTAAGAGTTGGCCAGAGATCTAAGAAGGCTGCATGGATTATCTATGCAAAGAAAAAGGACCTGCCATCTGACATAGATAATTCAATTATCATGGACATGGGGGATGTTTGTAAAGAATCAAGGGCTATGGTGAAGGACTAGTAATTAGGCCTCTGGGTTGGATGTTCATTAAAGTTCAAAATCTATCGGGTGAGTGCAAACCTTACCATGTGTTGTGTCTGCCTGCCGTTAATAAAAACAAGATGTTGATGCATCGAGGGGTTGCCCTTTACAAACACGTGGTTCGTTTCCATTTTGTCATCGTCTAATTTTTGATATAAGACTCTTTACTTCCCCGTCTTTCCTGGGGTCGATCTCACTGCAGAAGCGTGTAAATGTAAGCACAAGCAATATGCTCACCGCGAAGGGTGAGGTACCATCAACAACATAGCATCATCATCATAATACAACATCACCATAGCATCACCTGGAAGTCCTAATCCATACTCAGACTCCGTGAGGTAGGACTGGCGGTCTGGGCCACAAGATAATAGTAGACAGAAGTTGTAATACTAGAATTGGCTTGCAATGGAATAATGGCAAAGGGTAGTACACTCCATCTGCCCCTCCTCTGCATACTTTGCAGATAGATTAAAAAGCTTCGGGTCTCGATTGCAGCCTGCCGGAGACGTAACTCTAAGGCTACTCCAAGGTTGTATCTGTCTTGGTCCGATGAGGCAAGAAAGCTGCTCCTTCCAAGAGGTATCTTGCTGTAGCAAGCAATTAGAAAGACAAGGCCTTACCTGCTCGTACTCAACCTAACCTCATTGAGGTGACGCATCACCTAGGAGGGTCAAACCCATACCTTGCCCACATGCAGTGACAAGGTATTAGGTCTAGCTTGCTATGGATCCCTCACAGTGCAAGCACACCCTGGATCCCTTTGCAATCGGAACAAGTCCCCTATTTTAAGCCAATCAAGGCCCTAGGCCCACGATCAGGCACTCTATGCACAGGCCGCATGGGAATTGCAAAGGTCTACCTACTACAATCATGCTACACATCCTAGGTCTCTATTTCCCTTATCCCCATACACAAAAGGTGGAAAATATAGTATCATACCATGATCATCTAACATCATACAGTTCTAATACATTATGTCTAATCCCTAAAGAATACACGGGTCAGTGTTCTTTGCTCAGTCTATTTGTAGGGTTAATGGTCTATGAGCATGCAACACTAAACAGAGATGCTCCCTCGCTTAAGTCCTATTGTTAAGCTGGAATTAACAACCTAAACTATAACCAAACTGCTCCTTCACACAACTCTCCACTGAAACTGCTTGACATGGCGCTCTCCACTAAAGACAAAGGTGCTGGGGCAGCACCTTAGATATATGAGCTCTACCTACTCGAGCTCTGAGACTGCTTTGTGCCCTCCAAAGCCCAAAATGACCTTCGGAAGTGCCCTAACTCGCTCTTGGCCCAAAACCTAAAAGGTTTTAGGGTTTAGGCTCTCCTTTATATATGCCTCAAAATTGGGCCGTTTGTCTGCGATTGGGCCACTTGGTCCAATGATGCACATGGCAAGTGGGGCCACTAGCATCTTTATGGCAAATACCTATTAATAGATATTTGGGATGGGGTGCTCTCCCCTTGACATGTGTCACACATGCAATGGGGCACATGTGGGTTTTAATGGCTCACACTCACTTAACAAGTTATATTAGAATAACATGTTGAGTGTTTTCCACAAGGAAGAATATATTATACAATGCACGTAATATATCTAAGGTCCATTATTGGTCTTATGCCATTAGTATAATACACCAATTCTCCTCATGGTCTCTATGCACCATTATACCTATAGTATGTTCGTGATCTACCCTCGTACATGTCATCTTGGTGATGTGTACGGTGATGTGGCAGTATAATACACGTATTCCTAGCATATATTATACTGGAACGTCACACCGTGACAATGCCCTGATTCTTCTTTCGACAAAACGTTGTAAGAAGGATGTAAGGGAAAATGATAAAATGCCAAGGAAAAGACGGTCCCCAAAGAAGACAATTTGAGGGAAAAAAAATCGATGCTCTAAAAACAAAGCAAATAGAAACGACCAAGCGACCAAGGATCTGGTGAAGTGAGCTCATGAAAAATCCAGAATGGAGATGCGCACAAAAACACTGATGCAAGAAACTCAAATGCCAAGCTCCAAATAGGGTGAGTGCCTGGCAGTTGCTAACTGCTTGAGACACTTGTCACCTAGTTCTAGAAGGCCATTTACCTTTGGAAAGGAAGGTAAATGTGGCTCCCAATCTCATTTCCTGTTTTTTTTTCCTTTGCTGGAGCTATGGCATTGCTATAGCTCTATTTGTTGGCAATGGTGGTGTCCGACCTCCTTTTATGTTGGTGTTTGTCATTAGATTGAGATTACTTCACTTTATCTTTTTGTTGGTGCCTTTCTTGTTGCTTTTTGTTGAGAATCCTTTGAGATATCAGCTATGGCATCGCTAGATATGGCGCTTATCTTTTCAGGTGCTTAGATTTGTAGGTGCTTAGCTTGTAAGAGTTTTCTTCAAAATCTTTAAAGTCCTTCGCTAGTATACAATCTTTTAGTTATTCATCGTGTGATCTTGATTTATTTTCTTTGCATCTTGTTTGATTTTTCTTTTTCTAATAGTAGTTGTATCTCGTCTACTTAGTTCTATAAAGTTACGAAAATGGTTTACAACATTCAAATCACTTACATTTGTATTATTTTGGAAGGTGCAGAGCCTACAAACTATTGATATGCTTTAACATGTCTAAGATATTATATCCTAGCTCTGATCTTCATAATATTTCTTCCAGTGTAGCTCAATTTGGGATATTTCTCCCTATTTCCTAAGTTTGACCTAGATTTACTCTATTACTGTGTTTTCTTTGACCTTGGAAAGGTTTGAGCAGTTTTTATCACATGGCTTTTGCTTCAAATATCTCATTACATTTTAATCTTTTTTCTTATCTTTCTATACCTTAGTATGAAAGATATAGACATTGAAAATCCTTCTCCTCAATAGAACTTTTTCGTGAATGTTGCTCAAGAGAATTGTGTTCTTGAGAACTTTCTGCTTCTTGAGGTTGATGCTCTTGTTGAGAATACAACTGATCAACTAGATGGATTTCAGAACGATTTTGATGGTATAGACATTGATGAGGATCATATTGCTATAGATAGAGAGGAATTCATTCCATTAGATGAAGATATTGTGAGGATTATAAATGCCGGTAGAGAGACCATTCCCCTAGGCTAACAAAATCGGCTAGAAGACTTTTAGTACATGGAGGAGAACTTTAATGATGATGCTCCTATAGATATTGAAGATCTTATTTGAGAGTACTCAACAACATGCTTGTGCCTTTTATCATTCAAGTCAAGGAAGGAAGGAAGGAAGGAAGGAAGGAGAACAATGGATAAATGTATTCTCCTCGGAGGTAATTGTATTGAATGTACTTTGTTTCTTGATATTTTCTTAATAATAGTTTTTATTGTTTTATGTTGCACTTTAAACGTGTTGTTCAGAACTATTGGAAGGATGATTAGAAAGAGACAGGAATAGAGGGTTGGAGAATCAGGCATAATAGGGCCTAAATTTTATAGTCTTTAGTCTAATATATTTTCAAGGTTTGTGTTGTTGTAAAAAGATCTAGGAGTCTAGGAGTTGGCCAGAGATCTAAGAAGGTTGCATGGATTATCTATGCAAAGGAAAAGGACCTACCATCTGACATAGATAATTCCATTACCATGGCCATGGGTCTCAAAAAAAAATCGACATACTATACGATGACTACGTTTGCTATCAGAGGTTGTATTGAAGTGCATGAAGTGTTAGACATGGATCTTTGTTTTAAATCTGATGCCAACGGTGAGCTCACATGATGTAATGAGTGATTATCTAAGACAAATTAGGTGACAAAAACCAGGATTAATCTTTCAATTCATATCTCCAGTTTGGAGTTATGAAACTGATTTTATTAAGACATTTAAGCAATATACAACCTGGCACTTCCTTTTAAGACTGATAATTCTCATGTTAGGTCTTTGTTTCTGACTACAAACTGTGAAATTGAGAATCATAATAAGTATCTTTTCTATATTTCCTTTATTTTTCTATTCTAATGTTTATGTTATATTGCAGGTATAAGATCATTCTAATAGAGTGAGTGAGAAGACCATTCGACTGCGGTTGAGAGCTATGGGAGATTTAGCCAATCTGCAAATATCTAACAAGAGTGGAGGAGCCTCAAATATTACAAGGATGTTTCTTGTTGGAGTTCCACTAGAAATTGGAATAGAAGTTTCGACCATAGGACGTTTGATGTCATCTCTAAGTGAGTTTCCATTTCTTTCTTTTGTGTTTGTTTGTTATTTTCTTTATTAATGTTTTATATTCCTACTGTGTATGACAGTCTAAAGAATTTGCGATGATTGTCGCTACAATGGATGCAATTGGAAAGCTTGTTAATGACGTAAGAATTACATGCGTGTTCGCCGATTTGAATTGAATAAGTGAAGGAAGATCGAAACAATAAAGGGAAGTCTATTCTTCTTGCCGATGAAGAAACCGCTTTTTCAAAGAGCATGTATTCTAGTACTTCCGTGTGCTAGTCAATTTGGATCCTAATGTCCTTAGTGGTAGTAATTTTGGTGTTTTGGTTGGTTCCGTATGTTGGTTGAGAAATGTGGGCGCTTGTTACTTAATGATCCGCTTTTCCTACAAATTTGTCAATTTATTAGAAAGTAAAACACCATTGTGGTACTCGATTTACCACCCAACCGACCAACTAGAAGAGATGTCACCAAGTCAAGCTACTTCGTAAGATCAGATAAGAACAAGCTCTTTCTAGCCACCAACAACCACGTTCACCGATATGATCAAGCAAGAAACAAGAGAAAATACTAGAAGAGCAAGGCTAAGCTCTTCATCAAACATAGAAAGAAGCAGATCTAGTTGTAAAATTTTAGACCCCTATGCACCTTTCTCGAGCATAACGCTCAAACAAAGAAGGAATCTATAGATAACCAAGTCTAAACTGAAACTAGAGTTGAAGAGCTTTCCAACAAGATAAGGATCGCCGATTTTTTAGTTGTGGTCGCCGAGATATCACGTCGCCGAGATATCACGCCGAGAAATACTGGATGGCCTTGATCGTATCAATAAATATTGTTCCATGCAAGGCCACTCCCCCGAGCACCATATCGGCGGTGATATTTCATGTTGCAAAAATAAGCACGGTGGTGAAGAATAATACCGTTACAACTAGTGGTTTTACTTTTGTTGCTCTTGTAAGTTGGTACCTTTTCATTAGTTGTGCCAATGCCCAAGGTGTGGAAAAAGTTCTTGAAACTTGGAAAAAAGAAGATGTGAAAACCTCTCAAGACTCGCCATTTCATTCGCTTATTTTTTCTAATGTATTTGTTGCAAGTACTGATATGAATCTTCAGATATCATGCAGTCAAAACTATGTTATTATGAACGTATCGAATGGGAGGATGTCGATGGCGGCTGTTATTTCGGTGGAGACCTCGGCAGGGACCACTCTTGTTCCTGCCTTTACTTCTGGCACTCATTATAATGCCCAGAATCAATGTCTATAGGGTTTGAGGGATGCATTAGCAAATGCATGCAGCGAGAGGTTGAGGTCCCGTAATAGTTAATGTTGAATTAGGGGTTAACAACGATCTAAAGCATAATCGTGGCTACAATCAAAGGATTCTGAAGGGAACTGATGCTGGAGCTTGGAAGAGTGGGAATACCGTGGAAAAAATCTCAAAGCCCCGATTTTCTTACTGGATTAAGCAGGGCCTATCTGCAGATGTTAGAAGCAGCAGAGTAAATGATGCTCTTAGTATGTTGTGTTCTGATAATTTTATGTCAGATCCGAGTAAATCAGATCAATTTTTCCGTGCAAAGTTGATTATAGACCATGATAAACATTTGAGAAATATCCAAAATCTAGTCGCCAAATCCATTGTTGGCTTCTTCATGGGAGGTTTCCTGGACTTCAGAAGGTTACACTCTTGGTTGACCAGGCATTTAGAGAAGTTAAGACTGCCACAGTTTCAGTCGTTGAAAGCTATTGAAGGGAACTTTATTCTTATTTTATTTGATTGCGAATCTACTGTGGGGAAACTTGTAACTAGATCTGTAGATTACTTTGCAAGAGACTTTATCTTATACTAATATTACTCGCCTGGTTTCATTTTAGACAAGATGTCTGCCATAAAACTTCCTTGCTGGTTCGAGATTCAGCGCTTGCCTCCTGATATGCTTGATCCAAATTTTCTGATTTCAATCGCCAACACACTTGGTACTTATATTTCTCACTCAATTGTTAGAGGTCCTAAGATTTGTATTGGTATACCGGCTGCAGAGGGTATACCGAAGCAAGTGGTTGTGCAAAGCGGTATGTACTTCTCTTTATTCAGTTTGAAGCTGTTAAATGGCTGGGACTTGCGCAGGATGTTCCTCAAGCTACACATTGAGGGGCTTGATATTATGCAAAACAAGAAAAGTGTGAAAAGGGAGGTGCATGCTTCGGACTCTAACCACCCCCAACACACACCCCCTTCATCAGAACCTATGAAGGGTATGAAAACTGATATGGTTATTAGGGATAACTCCTTGGAGCTACCTCTAATTTTTTCTAATGAAAAGAAACTGTTAGAAAAGTAGATCCAATAGCTAATCACATTGTGCAGGAGAAGTCAAACAAATCTGGTTCTGACACTTGTTGTCTTTCCTCTCAATTGATCAATCATGGATTGGCTGGGTAGAGTCAACTGGTTTCAGACTCAGAATGGAAAAGTATAAAAGGAAAGAGGCTCGAGTGCTCTTAAACATGATGCTCCAATGAAACTTCCAAAAGCAGGAGCGGAAGTGCAAGTAGCAGTTGATAGTGATCTTACGCTTGAAAACAATGAGTTGATGTGTATTGACCCACCTAATCTCTTGCCTCCAGATCCGATGATCGAGATACCTCTCCATTCAAATAGATGGGCTGACCTGGTACTAGAAGAAATATGTGATAATGCAAACAGTATGGAACGTGAGCCTAGGAAAAAGGGTAAAATGGGTGAAGGTGAGGAAGAGAGAATGACATCCAAAAGGAAGAAACCTGCTCCCAAAAATGGATCACAAGATTTTAAGCTGGAACATCAGAGGGGTGAAATCATCAGAGATAAAAGGTAGTAGGCTAGCTTTAGCCTTGGCTAAAATTAAACCAGATTTCATATGCTTACAGGAGCATATATTAGATGTAAGGATGAAGAAATAGGACATCTTCTGGGTTTGCTAGGAAACTGGTTTGTTGGAATAGCATCAACGTGTGGAAGGTCTAATGCAGGGACCTTAATCGCGTGAAGGAAGGAGATCAAGGTATTGTCTACATATGTAGACAATTTTGGCAGATGTAACATAATTACTTGGGATGCAGGCGGACCAGTGATGACTTTAAGGTGTGAAACTTCGTAAAGTTGCTATATATTATCATTTTTTAAAATCTGGATTCGATGGTTTACTAGGATGCGTACGCTAAAGAATTTCATAAAATCGCCAAAATTTGATAATATTGCATCCCAATTATAGTAAATTCGCCAAATTAATGGACATTTTACAGTAAAAACCTCAAATTTATGGTAAAACATCCAATTCTACTAAATTCGTTTCTATAAAAACGTTGGAAAAATAGGAAACAATCGCCACCATTTCTATAGTTTAGAATCAGCTAGAGGATGATAAAGTCATCACTGAGGCGGACAACTATGGGGTATAGTTAATGTTTATGCGCATAATGCTGCAAGAAAGAGAGGTGCACTATGGGCCTCAATTAAAAATAAGGTTAAATGTTTTGGTGGTAATAATATTGCGTGGATCACGGTGGGTGATTTCAATATGGTGGAAAGTAGGGAGGATAGAATGGGCAATGCGGCAGAAACTGTGTTTGGCTTCGAGAAGGAGCAATGGGTTAGTTTGTTAGCAGAACTGCAACTATCATAATTGCATGGAGATGGCGGATTTACATGGCACAATGGGCGGGTAGCGGAAGGAAGGGCATATGCTCGTCACGATTATATTAACCAGATCGCTGCATCTTGGTGCCCTTCTTTATATCGAGAAAACGCTAGATAATTCCATCTCGCGGATCACAACCCAAGAATTGGTGAGTAGTCGCATTCTGGACAACTTTAAATCTTTAAGGACAGTTTTTAAATTGAATACACGATACTTGAAGGATGCTCATTTCAAGGTGCAATGCAAGAGAATATGACTTGAGACGAGCTCAAATAAAATGGGAATGGAGGCAATGATCTCCTCTTTAGTAGGTATTAAGAAATTTGCTAAAGAGTGGGGAAGAACTAAGGTAAGGGAGGAGAAGGTGAGATTAGATTCTCTGTATCAGGAGCTCTCCAATCTTAGAAGGGGTGGAATTATTATAGGAAACCGTGAGAGGGAAGTTTTGGAGGAGATAAAAAACTTGGAAATAATCAAAGTCACTCAGGCCAAAGTAAAAGCAGACCTTACCTGGATAAGAAAAGGGGACAGATGTTCTAAATTTTTCTTCAAGGTTGCAAGGCAAAGAATGTATGCTGCTAAGCTTACTTCTATTTAGACAGAAGATGGGCTGGTGGTCAGGGAACCACAACTGATCAAAGAATATTTATATAATTACTTTAGGTGTTTCTTTGAGCAGAAGGATGTGGAGTTCCAGGATTGTTTTGAAAACATGGTCCTCGCTAAAGTAAGACCTAAATTGAATCAGTCCCAAAGGGATACGCTTGAGCACCTTTATCTAGGGAAGAGATTAAGGAAACGGCCTTCTTGTTGGCTAAAGACAAGAGCCCAGGTGTGGATGGCATTCTCGTTGTGTTTTTTCAGACCAATTGGGAATGGATAGAGCCGTTTGTTTATAGCGCATACTCAGATTTTTTAGAAAGGGAGTACTTGGACAAGAGACTCAATACTGACGTCATTACATTGATACCAAAGGTGAAAGAGCCTAGATCAATTAATGATTGGAGACCTATTACATTGTTGTCCTCCTTTTACAAAATTATAGCTAAAGCGTATGCAGAGAGGTTAAAACCAATTCTCATGGAACATATCATCTATACACAGTCTGGTTTCTTGCCCAAAAGAAGCATTCTTAGCAATGTTGCCGCAGGCTTTGAAGGTTTGCATTGGGCAAGAAAAACGCAGCAGAGAGTCATATACTTGAAGTTGCACTTTAAGAAAGCATATGACAGTGTAAGCTGGTCTTTTCTTCAGAAGATGCTTCTAGCTCTAGGCTGTGGTTCAGACTTCACATCAGTGGTAATGAAGCTTCTTGATACTAGTCATGCATCAGTGGTCTCTTCCTGCAAATCTTCTCCTATTTTTCCAATTGGTAGAGGCATCAGGCAGGGCTGTCCATTGGCACCATTTCTCTTTAATGTTGTCTTTCCCAATTGCTTCTTTTAGCCACCGGTGACGGAATCATTAATGGTCTCGCCATGCGGGATGGAACTCAACAAGTATGTAGCAAATATGCAGACGACACTTTTCCTTTCTTGGAAGCAACAGACGAGAATCTATCTTGCGCTATTAGGCTTCTTAACATGTTCTCCATGGCTTCGGGTTGTTCCTTAAACTTGAACAAATGTGTCGCATTGTGGCCTTTGGATGAAAATATACCTGATTGTATTCTCCAATATCCTTGGAGAGTAATACCAAGCGGTGCTTCATCCAGGTTGTTGGGTATTCCGATTGGTATTAACAGGTCAGCTACAGAGGCATAGGATGAGATCCTATTTGGTTTGAAAAAACATTTAAATTTGTGGAAAATATGTAAGCTCTCTATAGCTGCCAGGATTGTGGTAACTAAATCAGTACTTTGTAGCACGTACTTATATGCAACTTCAGTGTTGTTGGCTCCAAAAAGCATCATCCAGCAATTGACGAACTTAATAAGGAATTTTGTATGAGGTGGAAATGAAGAGGGAGCAGATGTTAAGGTGGCTTGGGATAAGTGCTGCATTCATAGAAACCAGGGTGGACTAGGGATGCTAGATATTGCGTTGCATACCAAAGTTCTGGCGAGCAAATTCATTTGGCAGGTGTTGAATGAGCAGGTGATTCTCCTGGTACTCAGTTGCTGAAACAGTCATTTTTACATTGCATTCCGTGTGACAAAGCCTCCATGAGAGTGCCATGGGAGCCTTTCTCATGGGCTTCAACTTTTTTGAAGGGATTACTTAAAGCATGGAAGTCAATGAAGGGTTTATGGCACCTGAATGTAGAGAACTGCCACTCCATCGCAATGTCGGTGTGGTGATTAGCCATAGAAACTGATGGGGATCCGAAGCCCCTATTTTCTCTAGTGGATATGAGGATTCACAGAAGGTGGTCATCACGTGGAATCAATTCTGTTGGCGATTGGTATTCACAGGGGGTGCTTTTATCATGGGAGGACTTAAAGCAGAAGTTTAAACTGCGCCCACAAGATGAAGCAATCTGGCGGTCGGTCGCAGGTAGCATTCCTTATTATGCAAGACCGTTGGTGGGGGATTTTGTGACATCTTATGAAGCTTTGCATGAGCACCCTTCAGTTTCTGCTTGTTACAAACTTCTTCATCGCAATGAGATCTTACATTTATCGCCAAAGTGGTCTTTGCAATGTGAGGAGGGGGGTTTGAAGCATATGTGGAAACAGGTATGGAAGAATCGGCTTCCCCCCAAAGTGCAAGTTCTCACATGGCAGATAATACACAAGGCGTTGAGAACTAACAGTGTGGTCAGCAGATTCAACTCACAAATAGTCCTATTTGTCCTATGTGTGATTGCACGGAGGAGTCTATTGAGCATTGCTTCATAGAATGCAGAGACGTCCAATCAGCTTGGGACCGAGTGAAAGCAGTTTTTGAATTACTTTGTCTAGTTGTAAATATTATGTTGGAAATTTACCCTAGGGGATGGCCTGTATTAAAAAGGGATGATGCGCATTTGTGTAAGGGATGGTTGCTTTGGATTATTTGGAAGAGGCATAGGGCTTTTGTCTTCTCACAGAATTACTCGCACTCCTCCAGGATCTTGATATCTCTTAAATCTAAGCTAAGTAAACAGGTTCAAGCTGCGACAAATCAAAGACTGGCTCGACAACTATGGGATTCTTTCTTTAGTCAGTTATGATGTGTGGCACGTTTAATCTTGCTATGTGATTAACTCTGCACAGTCGTTAAGACGTTGTGGAGGTCTTGATATCACATAGAATTAAGTTGTACACATAAACCCTAGGCTATGTGTGTCTTGCACTTCATAAATCCTTCTGTAATAACCCATAACCCGATTGGGTTCGCGTGGACGAAAAAAATATTATCTTATCTTATGTAATGCTATAATGATTGTAATGTTTTTCTTGGACTGAACTATTTGCACTTCAAAAACACTTCAAAAATCCTTTTGTAATTTTGTGATGATTGTAATGCTTTTCTAGTTTATAAAGAAAAATATGGCTACCTCGAAATCAACAGTTCATCATGTGTAGTATTACTTGTTTTAAAATTGACAGAAAAAAAATAAGAAATCTAACGGGTAATTCCGTTATGTGTTTGGCAATTGCTCCTTTCATTTGTAGCAATTCCGTAGTAGTTGTTATTTTTTCTGTAAATGATGACCTTGCCGTACAGCTTTGGTTTCTTTCAGATCTTTCTCTACCTCTGTTTTAACCAGAGTTTTTCTGTTTCATCCTGAGTTTTAATAACTCTTTCATCTTTGATTAAGCCAACCCAATATGTGAGAACGCCTAGTTTATGCCAGTCTATAAGAAAACTGGAAATAAAAATTGTTGAGATGTAATAGAAAACTGCAGACTCACGTTACTCAGCAAACCAGTAAAGCCTGTATGAATGACAAGCTGTTCCTTGTCATGAACATGACATTAATTTATTCATTGCACACAGCTACGTCACGGGTGTCACCATAGAACAAGACAGGCAGTAGCAGAGCTAAAGAATAATAAGACAACTGATTTGGGCTTTTTTTTATTTTACTATGCTCCCAGCATATATGAATAACTAGGAGAAACATCATAATGGTGTTCTCCCAAGCTTATTCCTCTTCACATTCCGTCTCTGCCAAATCTGGTACATTGTCATGTAAAATGCATCATGATCTTCAGGCTTCATATGCCACTCAAAATACTTTCTAACCTCACATACGTTTCTATGTAGGTAGAAGTAATCGGTATCAGAAATTGAAAGAAGAATATCTTTCAATAAAGGAATATCAAAATGACTAATAACCAGAGAGAATCTAGTCCAGTCCAGTACATCAGAAAATGGCAAGTCATAGTAATCTGAGATTATGACAGGTACACAACCAAAATGGATTGCATCACTAATCCTGGCTGTGTTGACTTCATAACCCTTTACATGAAGGCAAAACTTACTCTTTTGGAAAGCTGCTTCATAGGAACTATTCATTGTTCCACTGTATATATCCATCTCAGAATCATTTACCCAATGTTTAAGCAACTTTTCTCTGACTCTAGAATTCTGCACCCTTCCAGCAAAAAAAGCGAGTGTTGTCCTGTGATCACAAGAAGAAAGTCACTATGAGATGCTTTGAGGGCAAAAAATGAACTCTCATGTACAGTTGCATGTGATATAGGTGTATATTCAGTTCTTATTTTCCATCAAGATGATGTTATAGCCAAGCCTAACAAACTATACAGGATAGAAGGTGGTGCAGGCATCTAAATAGATACATTAATTGCCCCTGTACAGGAAAACAGATAGCAAGGGCATGAAGTGAATGTGACACACGTCAATCATAGACATTACCTGTTTTGTGGAGGAGCAATTTTTGATTCTGAAAGCCGCGGCCATACTTGAGGAATTGCTATATCCTTGTGAGGCACATAGAACTTTTGAAAATAGTTTGAGGAGCATGTAACTTTGACTGCATTATGCTGTAAGGCACGAAACTTGGATGAAGCTTCTCGACAAATTGAATGACAGCATACATAAAAATGGTCAGCTCCATGTGATTGGTTCCAAAATCTAAATTGATAACTGACATTCTGAACATATGCAGCTACAAAATTGGCAATAGATGCCTCTGACCGTATTCTGCGATCATTCCGCATTGCATTTACAGAAAATGGCAAGAAAAAGAGCTCAGCATCATCAGGATTCTCTGTAAGGAAGGAGCTGTTCATAAGATTTATCTTAAACATGTGTTCACTAAAATAGTTCCCTAGCTTCGGATCATAGGGATTATGGTGAGGAGAAAACACGTTGGAGAACACCCCTTCCTTATCATATACATCTGGATAAACATAAACCTTAAATTCTCTGACCATTTTGCTGTATTCCATATCAAATAACCTTTTATTGTAATATGGGCCGCCCTTAATTTCAGGAGCAGGAATATGTTTAGCAACTGTTATCTTGAAAGCATAATGAGTTTGACGCAGATTATCCTTCGCAATCTTCGATAAATCCAATTTCTTGCATAAGATGCAAATATTGCTCTGCTGAAATGATATTTCGTCTCCTATGCACATTGCACATTCATGTTTTTGTATGAAAGACTTTATGGTCCAACCTTCCAAATAGATTAAAAGGACGACAGAAACGGATAGCATAAGCCATAATTTCCAGTCTACTTTTAACATGTCAATTTTATAGCATATGCTTCGTCAGAAGATACAAGGTTCTTGACTTAGCAAGATACTTCTGAAGTTACAAGTCAACTCTTCTAAACCAAAAGACCCAAGACTAAATCTCAACTACAGATACAGAGCTGAGCCCATAAACCTAAATACGAAGAAAGAAAAAGGCTGAAGAAATCTGACAGAGAAAATCTGTCAAGATCCTTTGTTACCACCAAGAGCAGCTGCTTCACGACGAAGCTCCTTCACAACAGCAGCCAGGGCCTCGGGATTGACACCATTTTCACAGAGAGCGATGAGGATGGAAAGAGTATGGCGATCAAGTCCGGCATGGAGAAGATTGGACATGTGGTATGCGATATCCAGTGCCTCTTTTGCCTTCTTCTTCTGCAGCATTGCCAACTCCTCCGCGGCAGGCCCTCTTTCTTCCATAGCCTCCTAAAGCGATGAATTTGCCTGCAATGTAAAGAAATGTCTTTTTTTCTGGCGGAGGACAAAGGAGTTTGTTTTTGCAATAAATGATAATCGCTGTTGTTAGGTATAATATAAAATGCCCTTGTGTGCTTTTACGCTCAGAGGTGATGGGTGAGCCTCCAGTGCCCGAGCCTCGCACTGAGCCCCTTACATGGCGTAAAAGCCCACAAGGGCATTTTATAAGTGTAAAATGAACGTTTGTTGAGATGTAGTCTTAATTTAATTTTACATGATTAAAAAAGGATGTAATTTGATAGTAATTTCAACAAATGTCCTCTCAACGAAGCAAAATGTGATACTAATGGATTTTTTGTTTTGGTGTGTTATGGAAGATGTTGTTTTTTTTTTGCTTGGGAGAAAAATAAAAAATAAAAAACATTGGCAACTTCAAAAATAATATATAAACTGTTAAAATATGTAGCAAAAAATAACAGTGGGGGTTCTGTGGGGATTTGATATGGATGTAAAAATAACAATTCACGAAATCATAGACTATATATCACTCAAACAATATAATGGGTTGTTATAAAAAATAGATTCAAGATAAAAAAAAATAATCACATTAGCTCACTGGGTATATTGGTTAAAGTAGTCTTATTAGGACATTAAGTTATTTTGGTAGAGATTCGAGCCCCCGTATTTCATATTCTAAAATCTTAGGCAAAGCCGTATAGAGGTTCGATATTCCCTCAAAACCTTAGGCTAAAGCGTATTTCATATTTCAAAATCATAGGCACCTCCAATCATAAATGACTATTTAAACGAGAGGTGCTCCACGGGCCCCAACATACGATCCGGGTCGAGGATCGGCGAATCCGGCGACTATGGTAGTGCTCACAGGCCCCAACATACGATCTGGGTCGTAGGATCGACGAATCCGACGACTATGGTAGTCCAGGGTGCACCTCATTTAGAATTAAAAAAAAAAAAAAAATCTCAAATTTTTTGGAGCCTAGCGAAGACTTTGGCAAGGTTAAATTTAATAGGTATTCAGACTTAGTATCATTAGACTCTAGTAATTGGCAAGAATTTTTTGTATTATGTAGAGTTTTTTGCATTTCAGATTGATTAAATGATCTTCTAACTTTGAGATGTTCAATCCCAATTCCTTATCCTTGCATTTTAAGTTGATTAAATAATCTTCGGAACTTTAAGATGTTCAATCTGAGTCTCTTATCTGCCATCGCTTTTCTGGAAATCTTTATCAAATTTCATTAGAAGTCCTGTAGGTAGTGAACCTCATAAAGACCAAGATAGTCACATTCAGAATCAAGGCTAAACACAAACCCTTCAAGTATATGGGTGTAGAGCTGGTGGAATTGGCAGAATACAAATACCTCGGATACGACGCATATAGCATAGGCAAATGGTCCAAGGGAACGGATGCCAGATTTCAGTCAGCCATAGGAAGCTATTTCACTATGAGAAACTTCTGCAACAGGAGCAGAATAATTGATCGGGAGATCAAATGCTACCTGTTCAGCACGGTGGTTGCGTCAACACAGTTGTACGGATCAGAGGCATGGGGACCCAGCCTATTAGACAAGAAATGAGAGAAGCAGGAAGGAATTTTCAGACAATAGCACAGACAGGAATTTAGAGTGAGGATGAACACACCTTTGACAGCCATGGTATACGAGACATGCCAGAGACCAGTGGAGATTAGAGCCTGGGAAAGGACCATTAGATACTTGTTGAGAGATAACATGGGTAGACATGTGGAGAAGCTATCTACAATTGCAAGGAATCGGCTAAACTACACATTGTCACAGGTAGCGGCTGGTTCAGAGAAGTAGCAGTATGGACTAGAGAAATGGGGATGAATCTGAGCGACATACTAAATGAAGGGAAATGGAATGAAGATTGGGTAGAGAGAGCGACAAGATCGTGATTACAAAAGCATAGTGGCCCGAAAACTCTTTGGCTAAGAGAAGTATTCAACCCGGACCAACAGATAGGACAACAAATGTATAGGGGCAGCCGAATAGGGAAGGCAAGAAGGGATACTTTAGCAAGATTCAAGATGGGCAGTCACGACAAATGGAGGAAAGTGGAAAGGGAGAACCCAATTTGCAGAATTTGTGACATTGGAAGAATAGAGGACGAGAATCACATGCTCAATGAATGTACAGCGTACGAAGACATAAGAAACAGGTATAGGTTTATAAGGTGGAGACAACTGGCACACACCCTCATGGTAAAAGAGGAGACAAAAGCGGATCTAGTAGATGCAATCAAGGAGATGGTAATTAGATACCGGGAGGTGCACAAAGAGAAAGGGCTTGTAATATGAACCACTGCAAAATGTGGGATATTAAAGCCCGCAATGCACACAGCTAAAAGCTGATGATAGCGATGCACTCTCGCATGGTCAAGATGCCAAGTATAAGCAGGATGCCGGTATCAATATAAAACAAGATAAGCCCTTAGAAAGGGTTACAAAAAACCAGCATGATGCGCTCGCAGCAACCCTCTGGGATAGCTTGCCCATGCTATATCAATCCGGTGGCCTCATGGCACTAGGGACACTAATTGTATTCTATGCTCCAACACCCCAATTTTTTTTTATTACAGCAACCAACACATAACTATTATTAACATTAATTAACATAAAACTAACGATTTAGGCCCTTAAAGTTTATCTATCTGCTTTTGTTAGGGCCCGAAGGGCCCAAAATTTTTTTTAATATAACAATCAACACACAAATACCATTAACATTATTAACGCAAACCATTGCATTTAACACATTTAAATTAAAATCCCCCTTAAACCCCCTTTGGTTTGGGTGCATATTCACACGGGGGGTGACGTAGGGCAGCGAGAGCCCTTATAATTATGATTTGTACGTACAATATCAACACCATATAGTATATTGTCTTAAATCTTATAGTATTTTGCAAATCTTGTTATACAGTATAACAAATTTTGTACATCCATACCCCACAAACGAGGAACTTTGTGTACGGTTTAGATTAAGGAATAAGGGGTGAATATGCCTATCCAACAGCTCTCGTTGCCCGGAGTCACCCCCCGTGTGAATATGCACCCAAACCAAAGGGGGTTTAAGGGGGATTTTAATTTAAATGTGTTAAATGCAATGGTTTGCGTTAATAATGTTAATGGTATTTGTGTGTTGATTGTTATATTAAAAAAAATTTTGGGCCCTTCGGGCCCTAACAAAAGCAGATAGATAAACTTTAAGGGCCTAAATCGTTAGTTTTATGTTAATTAATGTTAATAATAGTTATGTGTTGGTTGCTGTAATAAAAAAAAATTGGGGTGTTGGAGCCCTTAGCAAAATAAACAAATGGCAACATATCTTGTATAGAACTATAAAACCTCTATTTATTTTTGCAATGCAACATCTAGAGCAGTACACTTTCTCCACAATAAAGAAGTAATGTATTATATTCTCATAAATTGCAATGTTGCTTGTGATCCAAACATCTAGCAATGTGCAAAATGTGCAATATCTGAAAGCTCCAGCATCACCTAAGATTTAGTCTGCTCCGAATGAAAGCCACATTGCCGGATTAGTTAAAAGATATATTAGGTAAAAGATATATCTGCTTTCCTGCATGACATTGAGCAGGCATACCACAAACACGGATGGATATAACTTGTCAGCTATTTTAATTTGAATTCACCTGGACTTTGTGCAATTCAAACCAAGCATTAATCTGCTCCATGGAAAAGCAACTTTATAGAAGGCTTAGTTGCGTACTTCTTATGTGCCATGTCATAGATGCCTTATTCTCCAAATTCTGAGATTCGTATCAATAATATCAATTATCCAACATAATATAAAGGGCAATAATGCCATGTCTTCATCCAAAAATCCAAAATTGCATGTTAGCAAGTGTTTTGGAATTCAGTGCATGACCATGCCTTCAAGCACGTAAGCTGCAAAATACAGGGCTTAGATTTCTGAGTAGCTTACCACTCTGCAAACTTGTAATGAAACGTTTCCATACTGGGAATTTGCGAGTATCCCATTTGTCTATGGCTTTCGACGTGGCGTTGGCTAGGCATCTCTCATGGAACTATAAGCGAGATTTACGAACTTTATATAAGAGATCTTTCAAGGCGGAATGAGTGATGAGTTGACATACTCATTGTGTTTGAGGGCCTGTTAATTATGCGGAAGTTTGCAGAAGTTAGCTAAAGCTGAGGAAACAAGATTGGCACATTAAGCAATGTAAGGATAGCGTTAGTAGAAGCTCCAACTTACTTGTATATTCGATCGAAAGTTTCCTTTTAATTGCTCTGCAGAATATTGTGGGTAACAGAAACTGAGGCGTTCTTGCTTCTGCAATATATGAGCATCCATTAAACTGATTATCTCCTGGAGTTAATATTCAGGGAAGCCAATTGATTACCTTCTCTGGTGGTGTAAACTTGGAATCAATCAATAATGTTCTGATTCAAACTGCCAGCAGGTGGATATAATTCTGCATGATAATGTGTTGGAGGTTTTGAGACCTTCCAAGGCCCATTAATACATTTCTCTTAGTGATTTGCCAGATGAGGTGAAGTGGATATGAGGTCCGCCATTTTCTTTCTTAGTGCCAGTCACCAACTGCACCTGAACCATGGAACTAGGAAAAAATAGAGCTAAGGCCCTGCGGATGGCAAAAAGAGCTAAAGAGCGAGACCTTGAAGTTGCGGATCTATGAGGTTGCGCCATTTTCTTTCCTAGTGCACCAACTTTTTTGAACCGTGGAACCGGGGAAAATAGACCTAAGGCCCCGCGAATTGAAAAAAAGAGTTAAAGAACGGACCTTGAAGCCGAATCCAACTTTCGAAGTCGCCTCCAAACCCTTGCCTCACTAAACCCTTGCCTTACCAAGATCCGAAAAGGATCTTTGCACGGATCGATCTTTTTCGGGGCCCTTGACTCAACAAGACCCAGGAAATCTCCAAAACTCAAATAACCCTAAAATAACCTTTTTTCGCAAAGGATGCTACGGATCGTGCTTTTCGTGGCCCTTGACTCAACAAGACCGGAAATCTCCAAAACTCAAATAACCCTAAAATAACCTTTTTTCGATCGTGCATGTTCGATTAGGGATATTTTTAGGGATATTTAGTGAAATCATAGTTGTAACCATTGAAAAATGTCATTAAAAATAACGTGATAGTATGTGCACTCTAGATGTACCGATTAGTATGTCTTATCAAATACCATCACCAAATCATATAAAAACCATAGGAAAAAAAGTATAAAAATATAAAAGAAACCCCCTGTTATTTTGCTACATATTCTATTCTATTCTATATTCTCGCCTCTCATGGTAATTGCGGCCGCTCCCACCTATAGGACCATATAGGAATTGATGCAATTGCTACAGATTTTTTCCTGGATAAAGAAGAAAGCGAATAAGCTTGTGGTTCTTGTGCCAAAGTGGGGTTTATATGTGCATGATAATGACCAGTTCTAACTTGACATACGCATCCCTTGCCACTTTAATGACAATTAAAGTGGATAGTGATCAAAATTTATCTCCTCATCTCTATGTCTTGTTCCAATTCAAAAATCTAAAAGGATATTCAAATCTTGCACTTGGAAAATGACATAATCAACAAGAATAGTACCACCTCCATGTCTATCATGTCTGCATGCAATACCTTTACGGCCATTGCTGGAATCCATTACAATTTACCATCCCAAAACTTTAAGCAATTGGATGAATTCCATTCCAAATGTCTAGACATGTTTATTAGCATCAAGCGACGAAGATGGCAAACCTTTATCATTACAAGACATCCATTAAGGTTCACGCGCATCCTCAAACATAAGTTGAGCCAACTTGCATTGCATATGCACGAATATTAAAATCACCAAGAAGAATAGCATGTCCTAACTACTTGAATTAAGCAATGTCATCATAAAAATCGTCATAAGGATCATTGCGATCCACATCACATCATAGAAAGGTGATGATGTAGGTGGAAAGTAACATGCAGCAACAAAAATGGCACTACCATTTGCGTAATGGAGTTGACTCACGTGAAGCGATTATACCGATCAACTTTATCAAGTGCGATATATGGAGCAAGAGCATCCTTAAAATAGCAAGCAACTCATCCGCATCTTTGTTACCAATAGCATTCATTAAATAATGAAAAGTATTGATATCCTATGAAATGAGGGAGCCTTTTGGTAGAATGCTCCCAAGTTTCTAAAAGAAAAAGAATGTCCATATCTTTTTCAATTGGGTTCAGCTAACACTTTTACATCAAGGAAAACCCAGACAATTCCAAGACACCAATCGAAGGCACCTTTTCTATGAAGGTACATTTAGAGTATGAGCAGTGTGAGCTGAAGATGTTTGGGCCACGACAGTGGCAACAGCAGCAACAACAACAACAGGTGTACCATTTAGCAACATTGTGAGAGGAGAGCCTGGAGCATGAGATGATGTGGTGGATGTAAAAGATAGAGCATTAGAATGTGCATTTGCAGCTTGGGAGTGTGCATGTGAAATGAGAGAATGGACCGAGCAGCAGTGGAACAAGATGTTGTAGAATGATGAAATATATTAGCAGATGCTATATGAGGTGGTGCAAAGATTGACTTAGTAAGTTAGGATGTCCATATTAGTACTCAAATTTGGCGCTGTGAATTTCAGTGTGTGCAGGCGGTGGGTTTGCAATGCTCTTACTCCACGTGCATCATTAACAACAACTATTATTGTAAGGTCCAATTTAGCCAACACCAGAGTCTGTACCTTTTGTTGCAATTTAACATGCCTAGGACATTAGCCCGGCAACGCCGGGCACACGTTTACTAGTGCTTCTTTTAGCATATTATGCATCACCAAGTTACATGGACAGCTTTGCCTATCATTGTATTCTCTACATCTCTAATTAGATGACGAAGGAACATAAGTCAAAGCTTGTAAACTGTAATATGTGCAACATTTCTGACAATATTGATATTTGGGCAAAAGTATGCTGGTGGGTATCAAAAGCAGGCGTCCGGACACATGCTGACAGCACTCATATAGCACCCCATATGGCAGCTTGTTTAAGGTGTTACTGGTACTAGCACATGGTAATTAGGTAATCAATAGAAATATGTAACAACTCCAATTAATAACAAGTGGAATACTATGATAGAATAGTACATCCAGGGTGCTGATCTAAGTGCTGGGGCCGCGTTTTTTTGATACCCACTAGCATACTTTTGCCCATTTGCTATTTTTTGCTTTTGCATCTCTCCCTCTCCCTCTCCCTCTCCCTCTCCCTCTCTCTCTGAACTTGGAACAAAAATGCAAACTTTGTGAGCTTCCATGTGTTTATACATTGTACATATAAATACATGACACGTCACCATGGGAATGTAATGATGCATTGGCCATTTATAAAATAAACCAAAAGGGCTAAAGTTAGCTATGCTAAATTGACATTAATTAAATAATCTAATTAATAACTAAAATATGCTAACTAATTAGGTTAATTATCCCATTCTTGGCCCAATGGTTTTGACAAGATCCAGTTGGGTTAGATGCATATGGGCTGGGCTGCATGTTAATATTCGAGAGGCAATTATGTTGTTTGCGCTCGCAACAATGCACCGCTTGATTTGGGGGTGGGCTTCATCGATTGTTAACATCGGCCAAGTAGTGTATTAGTGCTTTATCTCCACGCCAAAGTTGGGTTGCAAAGACAACGCATGTGCTTATATTTCTAATTATAGGGCCAGGTTTTTTGAAGGCAAGTGTAGTGGATGCATGGGAGAAGAGCTGCTTCTATTTGGGGCAGTTTTGTATCTATTTTCTCTTGTACTTGTTGTGTTATAATTCTTCCATTTGGCTATGAGAGCCTTTTGAGTCTAGGAAATTGGCTTCCACTCGTAGTATCCACTCGGAGAAGATGTAGAGGGAAGTCTATAGTACTAGACAATACATGCTTTGTATGTAACTTTTTATATCAATAAAAAGTAGCAACCTTACCTTCAAAAAAAAAAAAAAAATTATCAAGTGCCACTTGGGCCAAATTGATTGGCCCTCAAGAACTTGCCAATTTTGGCCTAATCAAATTGAGTTAAAAACACCCCAATTTGCCCCAATTTGGGGCAAATGGAGAAGGAGGATGAGCTTATTCAACCGGAGGGGCATGGAGAACCCGAGAGATAGTGGATCTAGCCAAGATCTGGGTTAGTAGGCTTAGTTAGCTTGAGATTCTAGTTAAGGATTAACCCTTGTGTCCCTATATGGATGATTAACCTTTATTGATGCTCTAGTTGAGATTATAGATGGATTTATGTATTGTGGTAGTTCGTTTTCGGCACCTCGTGTGCTTGTGGGATAAGGGAGGGTATAGACCTAAAGGCTAGTAGGAGTAGAGTTGTTTTTAGCTAGAATCCCATAAATCCTAATAAATGCGGCCTGAAGGATATGCCAAGATTGAGCACCATACAACGGGCATAAGGTGAAGTCGATGTGGAGCCATGTTGAGCCTGGCTACTGGGGCTCCTATAGTGTGCTAGGCTTATAGCGGTAGGTCCTGCCAAGTCGATATATGAGTCCGGGACACCCCCGGGTCACAGGTGTCATCCTAAAAGAACATCCCGGATCAATAAGTGCGGTGAGTCGATCTATAGATTTTGGAGGGTAAGCAGTGCGGATGGATGGTGGTGTGGTGCCACGATCCTCTAGCCACCCATGGAACCATTGTGCTCTGGGAGAGGATTCGCCCCTTTCCTGCCTCATCGGACCAGGGAGATGCAACTTGGAGCTCATAGAATGACTCCATGAGATCACATCTCCGTAGGCTACAAAATGAGCCATAGCATGTTTCAGCCTTATCCTATCATAAAGTGTGCATGTGAGGGGTGGATGGAGTGGACTACCCTAGCCATTGTTCTATGCCTAACGCCATTGTCATGGTTCTGCCTGTTGTTATCTGGAGACCCTGACCATCAGTCGACCCCCTTGAGTCTCATCCCAAGGTAGAACCCTAATTTATGATGCATTTTATATGTTATGTTAGTATTATGTTGTTGTTTGTAAGGATGATGGATAGGCCACCCTTCATGGTGGCATATTATTTATGTGTATTGTCACTAGTGCTAACATGTATGTATGCTTTTGCCATATAGGATATGTCATAGAAGGCGTGGGACGAATAACACCTCCGTGCCCTTCACCCGGACACTTGGCCATCAAAGTGGTCCGAATCAGACGGAGGGCCTTCCCGTGATGATTGAATTGCCATGGGAGGGGAATTTTCCATATTTATATGGGAGCATCATATAGGTTCGGGGAGCGTCATAATGGTATCAGAGCCATGATCTCAGTAGATCAGATCATAGCACTGGCCATGTCCTAATTAGTTGCTCAATTAGTTCGTAGTGAGAGCTAATGTAAGGAATCCCCCTAAATTCCTAGGTAACATGCTCAAGTAACTTAGGTGTGTGAGAGATGTAGGAAGGGAAACATAGGAGGAAAATGTGAGACCATTCTAAGTTTTTAGCAGAAAGAGGTCACTTGCTCTCGGAGGCCATAACTTTTGATAGGGAGCTTGGATAGAGGCATTTTTTATACCTTTGCGTAGGACCCTTGAATTAGCTAAGATTCCCTAAAAGCCCCATCAGGAGATGCAACATGTATAAAGTTACGCTCCTCTCCTTTTGTCGCTTTAAAATTTAATTTTAAACCCAAAAAAACTCCAGCAGCGCAACTTTATATGCCACATATATAAAACCGTCGTATAAAATTCCTTTATACGAAAGAAAAGTTTTGAAATTTAAGTTGGGCGTCTCTTTTCTGTCATTTTCCCTTTTCGTGTTCCATTAGGAGCTCCTGGCCGCCATATCTGCCGCACCATCGCCATAGCTGGTCAACGTTGCACCTTCGCCATAATTGATCCTGCCATGCCATCGCCTAAGCTTGACATTGCCCCGCCTGCTCACACCACCTTTGACCCTCGCTTGTGATCATCTTCTCCCGCCCATGTTCAGATTCTATAGACCTAGTGTCTGGAGACGTGTACCATGCACCATGGAAGGGGAATGCTTTAGCGCACCCTTGATGTCCTATCATCAAGCCAAACCCTTTATCACCATGGTAAGCATTCTTTCAATGAATATAGCCATTTCTCGCTAACTCCGTTTTCTATTTAAAATAGAAGACTCCCGCCTAGCAATTGTCTTTCCCTAAACCAACACCGTGGTGGCAACAAATCCATCGGACTTGTGCAACCATGGCAAGGTGGAAACACCCTAAGGGTTCTTATTGTCATTGGTTACGATTCCCAACGACCATATTGTCGAAGTTTTGACGATGAAAGATAGATGGAAATTCCTCCGAAGTGAGATAACCACTTCTAAGTTGGATTCTCATCCACTATCGCCTCGATATTCTTTAGGCTAAGGCAATAATATTAAATTATCAACATTTCAAACACATAGCTTTAAATATTTTCCCTAGCAAATGTTTGGGTAGCGACCGCCCAAACATCATGTGGTTCACATTATCCGCTATTCAACTCCATACACTGGGGTTAAGTAGAATTCAAAGAATTCATCATAGCTAACGTTATTTTCTATAGTCTGTAAGCGTTGACTCATCTCACTTTCTAGGAATTATTGGTACAATTTTTGTGCCGGAGACCACTATGAGTTGCCCAATTCTTTAAAATTAAAGACACTAGTGGTTTACAATCTATACTATTAGTTGAGCCACATATCACCTGGCCACAAAACATAGCAATAAACCAAGAGAATTGACCACCCTAAGGAACCATGGTAATAAACTATACCATCAAACCATAATGAGAAAGAATAGGTACTTACTATGTGGATATACCACATTAAAAAATCTTAAATACAAATCATGCTATTTAACTCCATCTAGTTATTCAACATATTAACCCACAAAGTAATATTAGTTTATCCTAGTTGTATAACACAAAAAGTAGCAGAGAAAACTAATAACAATTTTTTTTTTGGGGCCTTGTGTTGGATATGAAGGTGGTCTGCAGAAGACCCCCTCTTCAGGACAACAACACCAGCCACACATCTTCTATCACAAAATGACGAAAGGGCAAAATTAGGCATGGCATAGGAATTATCAGTCTGCACAAAGCCTGAATCCACATGCATGGAACTGAAACCACGGGCTTTAGGTTGTGAGAGGAAGGCAATGTTCCTATTAAATAAATTCCAGTTCTATTTATATTTTAGAGATATCAATCTAATATATATGTTGTTGTAAACTACGAGCAATGTTTTCCAATTTGTATTTTGTTACCAAATTATGACTAATGTTTCTTATTCTCACTTGTAGATAAGATATCATTCTTCAATGTGGGCATATGGACAACACTTTCGCATTGAAGAAGTTGACAAAGGTCGTGTCACTTTTGACTCTGGAATAATGGCTTCCTTTCTTCAAAGGAGTCAATGTAGTGCAGGGGACATAAATCCTATTGATGGCAATGTTGATTATATTGGAGTTATTACCAAAATCATGGACTTGAACTTTCGTTCATTCCATGTGAACGTGCTAAAGGCCAAATGGTTCAAAACACAAACCCAAGGAAGAAATCAAACCATTCGAGTACACCCTTCTGGATTCTATGAGGTAGACACTTCACATGTCTTAAGAGATCTAGACGAGCCTTTTATATTTCCTAGTCAGTGAAGCAAGTATTTTTCCATGATAATTTAGGGTTAAGAAATGGCGATAGTGGTTCATTCACAACCAACTTCTCAAGAGTTATTGCCATGCCTATCCTCAATGATTCTAATTGTGACACCCAAGGATCATCATCCGATATTCCAATTCCTCGTGAGTTGGAGTTGATTGACCCAATTGAAGAAACCATTGACCATGAGCATGATTCGTAATTAGAGGACCATCAAGGCCTTCGTAAGGTCTCCAATGCATAACCTAGAACATTGTATACTTGATGACTACTTTAATGAGGTGACATAGAAAATGAGACAAAGAGACATGTATCGCGACTCCCTTTGCAATTGGATGATGATGAAATAGAAGAGGTTGAGCAGGATTTGCTATATGACATTACTAAAGACTAGTTCAACAATGATTTTTTTAAGTATATGTCATTGTCGTTGAGGAATATTGTATTGAGATCCTCTTGATACAATTCCTAATATTATGTATTGGTGAACTTTTGAATTGTATGAGACAAATATAATAATACACACTTTATTGTATATTCGTTAGCCTTGGCAACCTTGTTCTAGCCACATAGGTATGTATGAAATGAGGACTTTTGAGAAAATAAAAAATGTAGAGAAAGAGTAGTTATATTAAGAGTGTATAGACAAATGGTTATTTGAATAGATGGCAAGTGTCTCTTTGGTATCTTTGCATATGCGATTATTCAAAAGGCTTAAAACGAATAGTAAAGTGCATGACTATAAATAGAGTGCATACGATATGAGTCAATGGTATAGTGTTGGACATAAAGTCAATGGTCGCATCAACTCTAGACATAATGTATAGACAAGAGTTAGATCATATGTTAACATGAGTAGTAGAGTTCATACTATTGAATGAGTCAATAGTAGCCTCAGACATTTGGTTAGATAGAGTCAATAGTAGCATCAGACATAGGGTTAGAAATAGAGTCAATAGTAGCATCTAATATAGAGTCAGAATTGAAACTAATGATAGTGTTAGACATAGCGTCAGAAGTAGAGATCAACATAAAGTCAAGCATAGTGTCAATTGTAAGGTCAGAACTAGAGTCACTGGTAGAGTCAGAATTGGAACAATGATAGTGTCAGACATAGCGCCGTGGAAGTAGAGGTCAACATAAAGGCAAGCATAAGCGCCAATTGTATGGTTGAGCTAGAGTCGATGGCGTGTATGCTTGAAACCCAATGCCAATACCTTTGACTCATAGTGCATCGCTTGTTACGCCGGGTTATAATGTCGATTATAGCAAAAGATTGGTTAAAATGATATAGCATCATCTTTAGAGTCGAACATAGCCGTCAGTAGAGGTGAACATAAAGTCAAGCATAGCGCCAATTGCAAGGTCGGCGAAAGCGCCACTAGTAGAGTCGAATTGGAACTAATGATAGTGTCAGACATAGCGTCAGGAGTATAGGTGTTGGCTCGCATTCTTGAGCCAACATAGACATAGTTAGATTTAGTTCAATCGCATTTTCTATCTTAATATGATCATGTGGTTTTTAGGTGCAGTTGCAAGTGAGTTTGTTGAAGAATTAGTGGGCAACCATCATAGCATTAAGTGCAAAGAAAACCACGATCGTAACGGTTCGCCACGTGAAATCAAGGTTCAAAGAACTTAGAATTTACACAAGGGGAAGGTTATATCGTGATCTAAAGGTAATGGCCCAAGAGGTATTGCTCACAACATGGTAAGATATGGTGTATAAACTAGAAAATGTCAAACGTACTTGTTTTGTCATCCTCCCAGCTATTCTGCCATGTTTCCTGTCTACTTGTTTATCCCTCGCCAATTTTATGCCATACCATGCTGCCTCCCTAGTCCTTCTACTTGTTTTATCACGCACCAGTCTTTATGCCATACCATGATGTCCATTACTCTGAAATCCATTTGCCTTATCAAGACCTGCTACACTATTGTCTATTCTATATTATGCCGATCATTAAATTGCTAGCACCGAGCTCTCTGGTCACATTGCATGGTCACAATACATGAAATAAGCATGAGCAAATCTATCCATCCATTATTGCAAGTGCCAACATAATCTAGTTTACCACAGCCCATCTTGATCTTTGGACAAAATCGTGATGCACCAAAGACCAAAAAAGCTTAAATCTGCCATTTTATGCCCAAGTTGTTAAGCCTAGTATTTTTGTCTATATAGTTTGCTAGTTCATGAAAGCGTATTTTTATAACATATATAAGGTTTACATGGTTTTTAAGGGGTCAGATTGTATCAAGAAGAGTATGAAAATAGGGCAATAAGGAATCTTTGAAACCCCATTTTTTTAGGGAAGGTTTTTTTCTTTTTAGGGATTAACCACCACCACCGAAGTTCTAAGTTTAACTTATTTTAGAAAGTGAAAGGAGGGTTGATAACGGTATGTTATCAGCCTACTCAAGAAAGGGGCAAAAAGCTCGTTTTGCGATCATCTGGATTCGGGCGGCGCCTCCATGGTTTGATGCAAGGCCTAACGATGCTATGGCGGCGGCGAGCAAGATGGGCGCCTTGAAGGCGAGGCGGCTAGGGTAGATATGGTTAGGGCGGTTCATACTGGAAGTTCTCGGCGCAGAATGTGAGAGCTAGTTAGGGTTCTTATCCTTCTGGGAGGGCTAGCCGGGAGCTTGCATTGGCGATCAAGATCGGGTCGGGATGCCAAGTTTTGGCCTCCGAGGAAGGAGGCGGGGAGCCAGGGGGCAAGTGTGGCGTTCCAAAGACAAGATACGGTCCTAGAACGTGATAATCAGATCCTAAATCACGCCACGTACACGCCACCGACCCACGCGTGTGCAGCCGACGGATAGCCGTGTAAGTAGCCCTAGGGCAACTTGCTAGGAATGTTCACATGTTATTAATGTGCACATATGCACATTAATGTGGGCACACTTTTCCATGTAGACACTTTTGCCACCTTGCCATTAATGGCAAGTGGGCCCCTTCCACTATCCCACATGCCAAAAGGGATAATTGGAAACCCTAGCCCTAAACCCATGTCTATTTAGGTAGGAAAACCCTAACTTGCTAGTTTTCGCCCTTAGGGTTTTAGAGCCCCGCTTTGGCTGCCCCAGAGCCAAAACCGCATCCCGCACGCCGCTTGCTTAATTAGCCATCGGGCTTCCAATTCGGGATCACCGGCCAGATGGTTGAACTCAGTCGAGGAGCCACTCAAGGATCAGGTATTTGGTCAATTTAATAGCTTAAACCGTCTTCTAGTCATAGAACCAAAGAAGTTTAGACTATTAAATTGCCCATAGTAGCTATCTAGGTCCTAGATCCAGACACTAACTAAAGAACCTAACTCTATGATCTAGATTAGATCTAGTTCTTTAGTTCTTCTATGATGTATATGGATGATGTATCTTTGTGAACCTTGTATTGGGAAGGGGGGTAGAGGCCCTAAGGCTTGTAGTTGATGCTCTCTAGAGTAGCCTCTCTAGCACACGGTAGATTCGGCCTCAGGCACAAGAACCACACCGTTGTGGGTGAAGGGCCGACCGGCTTAGAAAGAGGTTCGTGTTCGACTCTTGAACGATCCCTATGGTGTGTTAGTGCTACCAGGGGATCATTGTGACTAGGTCTAATGCCTTGCCACCGAAAGGGCAAGGCATGGGCTCGGCTGCAGGTGGGGTGGGGTTCACCTTCCAATGGGTTCAAGTCGAATACCTGGGCAAAGGGCCCTCTAGTCACCTTGAGTCAGCATGTAGACCTCTGGAGGGAGTGATCCCTACCTGCCCCATCGGAACTGGGGAGATGAAACCCAGGAATAGCCCTTTTGGCTATGCATCCGGCGGGCTACAGTCAGGTCCCAACACTTTTCAGCCTACCGCAAAGTGTGTGCATGGGAGGGGCGGATGGAGTGGACAACCCTATGCCATGTTCATATGCCAGCCAAAGCCATTGCCATGAATTCTGTCTGCAATGAACTCTGGAGACCCAAGCCGTCAGTCATCCCCTTGAGTCTGAGCCCTGGGTAAAGCTTCCCATATGTATTGTGCTCACCTTGTTTATGCAGATGTGATGGACCACCCTTGGAGGTGGTTATGTGCTTATGTTATATAATCGACATGTATGTTTACGCCCCGCTAGCCTAGGTTGGCCCCGAGGGAGGGGGTAGAATGACACCTTCACTCTTCCCACCGGGACTCGTTACGGGTGCGCTGATGTGTGGAGGGCCCTATATCGCTGTGGAGCTGGTATGGGGAGAACTCCTGCTTTGTATACCTGCGGAGGGCAACTGTATCGATGAGTAGGGGACGATCACAATTGGTATCGTGAGCAATGTTCTTAGAGACCAAGAGCAAAGCACGGCCATGTTCCAAAGAGTACCGACTTGATAGGATCCTCAAGCCTCAAAAAAGTGGGAAAATTTTTCTCATTTTTGTAGTTATGCTAAGCTAGTAACAATTGTTTTAATTGGAATTTGGTAAGATTAAAAGAATAAGCCCAAAATTTTCCAAGTGAGATGGTCTCATAGCTCGCTACCGGTCGCAGAACTAAAATTTAGTTTTTTTGAGCGAGGCGAAAGTCGCGGAGACATCGAGCCAAAAACACCAAAACATGAGGAATTTGAGAAACGTAATGTGGTAAGGCTAGTTCTAAGGCAGGAATTAATTAGAATAGCATGTTTTAATTACCTAAATAACCTAGAAATGTACGAGATCTCACAAATTTACTGGTCGCAGAAACTAAATATTAGTTTAGGAGCGAAAGCATTAGGGCGGATTTGGGGTCTGAAAATGGCCTCCTATCAGCCATTCCACGCCATATTTCCGCCTCCTTTTTCCCATGCCACCTAGGATACCAAACTCTCATAATTAGTGATTTGCTTGGAATATTCTTCCGAATAAGGGGGGATTGTACATTCATGGCCATATGTATTTAATTCATTTGGTTGTCGACGGACTGATGCAACACGTGGCGCTTCTAAAATGCCACTTACATTATAGCATACCGCAACTCATGACGGTGTCTCTTGGTAAGCGTATGCGCGCCACCGCCTTCTACATTTCAAAAAGTTGAATGTGTAGGTTGAAGCTTTGTATCAGATCAGACTTTCATTTCGAGGCCATGGCTGCGCCTTTAACCGATCTTCACTTCATCCTAATACAAGCTTCCCCTTCTACAATTCCAAATTTGAATTTGCTTAATGTATAAAAGCATGGATTGTAGGAGAATGGACTTTTCGATTTCCATATGCACGCTGCAAATTTCAAAACGGTTAGTAGCACGGACGCTCGCCACACGGGGTTTAATTGTGTTGGGGCATAAAAATACCACACCTTGATTTCGGGCGTACCGCGATCTACACAAGATGGAAGTTGCTTGTTGTCAAATTAAACTTAAACACAAGTGAGGTCGGCAAGACTTACGTGGTTTTTCGAGGAGGGTTTGAGTGTTTTTTTAAATCC
Organism: Isoetes taiwanensis; assembly: GCA_021234155.1. Taxonomy (NCBI): domain Eukaryota; kingdom Viridiplantae; phylum Streptophyta; class Lycopodiopsida; order Isoetales; family Isoetaceae; genus Isoetes; species Isoetes taiwanensis. The sequence continues at coordinate 99,738 of JAJEKV010000004.1, forward strand.
CAATTATCGACATAGTGTGACGTAGCATCTTGGTATTAAATAGTATGTTAAATTCAATTATATCTGTTCATTTTTCGTTAAACTCAAATCATATAGGTTTAGGAATAAGGTTAAAAAAGGAAGATATTGGCTATTTAGGAATAAGGTTAAAAAAAGGAAGATATTGGATATTTAGGTATAAGGTTAAAAAAAAGGAAGATATTAGATATGGCTCAAATTTCGAGATATGCACATAATGGCATGTAATGATGGTTGATAGGACTGGAATACTTAATCATTCCTACGATTTTCACGCCTAATCCAAAGCCTATATCTATTCCGGCCCTAGATTGGTTTCCATTCTCCCCAATCTCCTGACCAATCTTTGCTAGATCCTCCGCCCAATTCTCTAGTCCATCGCCATGAAGAGATCAAATTTTAAGAGCCTGGGAGGTGTCCTCCAAGAGGCTCTATTACGGCTGGAAGAGGTGTTCCCTCCGCTTCCCTCCTCCCCACGGTTCTTGCTCAGAATGCCTCAATTTCTCGATTGATTCTTTCGATTCCTCTCGATTCCTTTGACGAGGAATCAGAGAATGAGGAATCAGAGGAAATTTCGGAGCGTGAGTTCATCACAAGTGTTCTTTGAAGGTCGGATAGGAGATTCTTCTGAAAATGAGTATTCACCGACGGGAGAAGAAGCCGAAGATGATGAAGAAGATGAAGAAGTTGAAGACTAATCAGCCGGGACTTCGAGGAGCTCATGCATGCTAGTTCATGGTACATGCATGTTTTCTTTCTTTTCTTAAGCATTCAACTAACGGTTATTTTTATTTTTTTTGCAAATGATGAAGTGATGAATGAAATTTGTTAGGGGCGAGCACCTCTTATTTTTTTTTTCCTTGTTCTTGTCGAGCTTGCCTCCGCCTTTTTACCATATGACCTGCAAGCCTCAGGGCTTTTTTGTTGTGAATAGTTGAAGCCTCCGGGCATTTAAATTTACAAAATGATGTAAAGCCATACGGCCATAAAAATTTTGAATGTAAAAAGTTTTTGCTTCTAATTCCATTTGAATACCTAACTTTTTTTATCGTACATGTGTTACCACTCTTAAGTACATAAGTCATCATCCCTTTTCAAAGAGCATATTATTTTTCAAGGATCACACCAAGTTTAATAGTACATATGCAACAAAAATGGAACACACTAAATTCGTGATGATGGTGATCCACTTTCTTATTTGTTGTCAAATTAAAACTAAACACAAGTCCCTCGCCAATAGTCTCCCATTTGCATATAAAATATCTATCATTCCAAGTTATATTATGTTTTATGAACTAAAATGGCCTCCTATCAGCCATTCCACGCCATATTTCCGCCTTTTTTTTCCCCGTCGATTTGCTTGGAATATTCTCCTAATAAGGGAATCGTGATATCTATGGGCCATATGTATTTAATTCTCTTGTTGTCGACAGATTGACCTTAACATCGCTTCTAAAAAGCCACTTGCATTATAGCATACCGCAACTCATGCGGTGTCTCTTGGTTTGTCGATACCAATCATGCGCATCACCGATTCTTGTCTTGCCCTATTTTCATTTAGAGTCCATTCCCGCCTTCTACATTTCAAAATTTGAATGTGTAGGTTGAAGCTTTGTATTAGACTTTTCGCTTCGATTTGCGATTTAGATTTAAAAAGTTCTCAGAATAGGGATCTTTACTTCATCCCAATATAAAGCTTCCCGCCCCTACAATTAATTTTGAATTTGCTTTTGTATAAAAGCATGGATTGTAGGAGAATGGACTTTTCCATATGCACGTTGCAAATTTCAAAAACGAGGTTAGTACGGACTGAGCCTCAAACGAAGCGAATTGTGCTGGGGCATACAAATTGTACACATTCATTTCGCGCCGTGCGATCCACGCGGTATGGAAGCTCCAAATGATGTGTGGATAAGGATCCAACTGACTCAGGAATATGCTCCAGTCTTCAATCGCAAAAAAGAGGTCTAAAAAATAAGAACTTAGACCTCGACATGTTGCGCCTTGCAGGCTCAAAAAGTATCGACATCTGGGCGGATGGCAGTTTATATCCATTGGATCCGTTGAGTGGCAGGAAACCGTCATTTCGGGACGTTTCAAGTTTAGTCCGATTTTGTGGTGACGGTAACTCTGGCCTCTTGGGATATTGTGAGAGATTGAGAGAGGATGAAGGCATTCGGAATCGAATACAGTTCCTTGAGATGAGCTGCTTCCGATTGTCACAAGAGAATTATAACTTAAACCAGCAGCTCTTTTTTCTCTCGCTTCATTACTCCACTGTGATGAAGGAAAGGAATGACGGCTTCGGGAGGGAAACTTCTTTGAGATACGAGGCGGAGAAGTCCAAATTGGTGATAGGGCAGCTGCAAGAAAAGATCCAAGAGCTCGAAAGAGCAAACTTTGGGCTTCAATGTAGGTTAAAGAATTTGAAGAAAACACCCCTTGGCTTGCGAGAAAGGAAGAAGCATTATCGACCGATAGAGGAACTGAAGTTTGGATCAGGTGCATTCAGACGCAGGGTCACGGCCACAAGGTCCGTTTACAACACTAGCAAAGGCCAGTTAAGATCTGGGGAAACTAGAAGCAATCTTGGTTACGTAGTGAAGAACCTAGCGACGAACAGGGAGATAGTGGACATGATTTGTCAGCCCTACAACTCTCCTCTCAAGAAGATGGTATTGGAAATGGTACTAGGGGAGATCTACAAGAAGTTAGAAGCGACAGATGTACAGACTGTTTGTGATGATGTAGGCATCAGTAGGCTTGGTTACCGTTCTCTATTCAAGCCATTCCACGAAGCGTTGAAAAGAATGGGCACAAAAAAAGTATTCGCTCCACGTCCACAAATTGTCGAGAATACAAGGGTTACTAGGACAAAGATGGTGTATGCCATATTAGGAGAGATGCACCACGTTGAATGTGCTGGTCCTGCCATAGCCATAAAAAGATAAGAATGGCAAGGATTGTTGTGATATAGTTGGAATGAATGAACGCAATAATCTTTGGGTTGACCTGGTTACTCTCTTACAATTCCTTGTCAAATATTATGACTTAACAGTTGCAGAAACTAATGGTGAGATTGAAGTTTGCATAAAATTGGATGAAATGGAACTGACCAAGTTTGAGAAGTATGAGAGGGTATCCGTTGTCATCATGAATAGAGCAATTGAGAATGCAATTGCACATGCTAAATCAAAGAGCAACAAGAATAACAAAAAAGATGTAGAGGTGACGGACGAGGAGAAGAAGCGTGCGGAAAAATGGTTCTCATGTCAATCTGAAGATGACACCTGGTGGTTAGGTCTCTTTAAAGTTCAGAAAGAAACCCACGAGGTTTTGAAATGGGTGTTCAATCAAACTGACATCCCGAGTCTAATATCTAGATTCGAGGGAGGGGAAAAATTGCAAGTAGATCACTATGGATCTTACAAAGTAATTTTTCACTTGGCGTCTGATTTAAAAACTGAGAAAGCAATGTACAACATAAGTGGAGGAGGACAAGGAACATGCAAAAGTTGTCTGTACTGCAATCATGCAAGGAAGTCAAGTACTGGGAAGACTGTTTCAACCTTGTCCCTTAACCAAGCAAATGCTCCTAATAGAGGAGAAGAAGATCCCAAGTTCCATGGCATTTTCCCCATTCCATTAGAGAGGGTTCATATCTGCACTTTGCACGGCTTTGTGAGAATCATCGACAAGATGATATTTTTGAGCTGCAGATTCGTGTGGAACATTTCAGACAAGAAGAGAAGAGAGGAAGGAATTCGTAGAGTTGAACATGTTCTATCGTAATGTGTTTGCATGGTGGCAATGTAAGATTAGAGCTCGATGAGAAAACGCGGTGAAGAACAAGTGTGCCTCGTGAAGGTGTCAATTGGAGGGATGAAAGCCTCGGACGCTTCATAAAGAATCATAGAGAGGCTCGGAACGGAAACCCGGATGGGGAGAAAAGGTCTATGAATTTGAAAATTGCCGGTTGATGCGGAGCGTGACCGCACGCATGCATGCTCGCTTCGGCATTGAGGAAAAAAAAGCATGGGATGCATTGTCTGAATTGTTCCCATACATTCGCGAGAATGGACCTCACAAGAGAAGATGCAGAAATGTTCGCAAAGTTTAATAACAAATTTATTAAAGCTTTCATAGACGATGGGGGGAGAGTGAAGTCACGACTACTTGCACATCTTTTGGGCTCATGCACCTTGGTTTTTAGGAAGTATGGAAGCCTAGCAAAGGTGGAGTGCACAAGGCATGGAGAAGTCGTGATAAACAAGCTAAAATAGCCTTTCATCGTAACACTCAAAGAGGGGTGGAAATGTGGGAACCAACCCTCTAAGACAGATGTGAGTGGTTTTATAGAAGGGCGATGGCTAAATCACGACAAGAAGGTCGCTTTAAGGAGCAACCCGTAAGTCGAAACACCATTGGCATAATGTGAAGAGAAAACGGAAAGTTGCTTGGCAAAATTCTAGGCCCCACTAGCATCGCAAACAGTGGAGATCTAAGAGACAAAGAATCGGTAAAGTATACTTGTAATGTGTAGCATGTTCACACGACGCGAAGTACTTGCCTCCAACCTTGTTTGCACAACCGTAGCTTCGGCCGTGTGATCTTATTTGTATCATACCTGCCAGCAATGGAGTTCGCTATTGCTTGCATTTATGTGGCTTCGCGTCGTGTGTGAAGCTTTACAAGATAATAATAAAAAGGGTTACTTTTGATTAAAGTTGTGAAAGATGTTACATTGAAAAACAAAATACAACGACTCATTGTTGCTCCAAAGGCGTAGCTCTTCTTCATTATCTTCATCATCATCATCAGCTCATTCCCTCGCCTTTCGTCTTTCATCTCTTCCCCAAGCGAGCAATCACCCTATCCAAACGTTCCTCCAATCTGTCCACCATCTCTTTTGTACATGTCCCGCCTCTGTCCCAATAGCACAACGTGTTCTTACGCTCGAATTAGCATCCTCGTTGCCCGTCATAACCACCTTAGTGCGCTTGTTGGGGCATGTCATCCCGTCCTACCCTTCTATTCAACCACCGATTTGCCTCTCGGCTACGAAGCATAAGAAGGTTGAATTCATTCTCTTCTTCTTTCTGCTGAATTGTAACGGCGTTTTCCTTTAGAAGATCATCTTGCTCCTTCAACCTCTTCATTAGAACACCCAACACTATGTCGAAGGGAGTTCTATCCTCTTGCGTTTTCCATTATCAGCGGTTGAGGATGTGGAGGCCATAGATGACAAATGGGAGGGACATTAAGATTATAGAAGTGAGGAGCAAAGACTCTAACCGGCGGAAGGAGCACATGCAAGGACCTCAATTTATACATATTAGCTTTTGAACATATTAAACACACTGGCCGCCGTGCCGCGACGTGTCGAGGGATTCACGGTTGTCCGCTAGAACACATTAATGGTACCGTCCGGCTGGAACACATTAATAACTATTCTAACTATTAATCAGATATCACACCCACGCTGAATCAGAGACAGAGCTTTAAAACCCTATGAAGGGTTTTCGCCGCGGTGATCTATCTTGTCATTCTCTACCACGGATATTGAAAATTAAAAATAGGAAACGTAATATTCGGTAAATTTGTCAAAAACTTTTCCCATTTAAAAATAAAACCAATTACAAACATTAAAAAAAAAAACGGGCCCCTCTAGGAGGAGCCCGATGCCTATGATCGCCGGGCAAGCTCTTTTCCGGAGGGCGTTGATAATTTTTTCACTGCTCCTCCAACATGATTGCTCGCCCTCAAGAACCACGTTCTCATATTCCGCGAACCTTATCTTTCCCGGGCCATCGAAGTTGGGCTCGGCAGCCTCTCCCGGCCGATTGCGGCCCTAAGCCCTCTTGGAGGTTATATCTCGTGGAGCTGCATTACGCGGTCTAAGGCAGCCCGCTGATTGTCGTGCACTAAAATCACCTCCCCAGCAGAAGGCGGCCTTTTTCCTGCCGCGAACCAGCTTGGCGACGTCTTCATCATTTTTTCTTTTAGAAGGCGGATCCGTTCCTCCGCTTCAGCCGCGAATGTTCAATTTCCTTGACCAAAACTTGAGACAAGATCTCTAAGCAGGATGGAACCGAGCTGGAGGCCATTGAAAGTGATGGGAGAACAGGGGAGTGATGGCTGAGGGCGGATGTGGTAGAACGTAAGATGGTGGATAGGAGAAGACAAAGGCCTCCGACGCTTTATATAGAAACTAGAGATCGTTGGAATCTACGGTTGCTAAAACCGATAAAGTTGTGTAATAATCCCACGAGGCTTAAATTATAGCATGCAATTAGGCAACGGTAGTCTATGTTCGCATCATGGGATCCGTCATATCCCAGCCGTATTGTATGCAGGCCGCATAAAAAGACAATGTTATTGTGGCGGCAAGATGCCACGCCCTGGCATGACGTTGTCATCCACAAGCCACGATGTGAATAGACGTTGTCATCCACATGCAAATTCGCATTTACCTGCAAGTTATATCACATAATCTAGCTAGATATTTGTGTTACATACACTTTTCCATTAATAAATTATGAATTTATACATACAACGAGGTGTACGTTGTGGAGATCATACGACGCGAAATCCATTGATTGCTACCTAATTGCAAGAATGGCATTTCAAGGCCGTGGTGATCTTTTAATAAAACAAAACAAGAGAACGATAGAAGCAAGAAATAGAGCAAATTTTTCTTTGAAACAAAAAAATATATATACAATGGCTACGGATCTTCATGATCCTCAGAAGTCGGCCGTCAAAAAGCGCGTTCTCATCCTCCTAAACAAGCTTCTTCTCCATATCTTCTAGCGCCACGAATATTGTGTGCGATTAAAGCGCCTCGACCTACGGCTATTGGCCCTCGGCACTGGTTAATGTTGTGCGAAGCTCAAGGTCTCGCTCATGCAAAGCCGACCCCTAGTGAATTCTATCTGGCACCGCCTCCATCTTCTCGACGCAGGGCGGCTGTTTTTATTGCGGAACCTCCTTGAATCTCTTCATCACCACAGCAAGGGTGATGTCCGCTGGGTCCCGGTAGCGGTCGCCTGGAGGAGGATGAAGATGCCATCTGAGGAGAAGGCGTATATGGAAGGCGGAAGGCGGAAGGCGGAAGGGGAGAAGATGAGCGTAAGAAGGCGGAAGGCTTAAGAGGATCTGAGGTCGAAGGCAAGATAGAAAGTCTTCTATTTATAACATGGATTTCGAGTAGCTTGAGTCACACGACGCCAAGGATGCCGTGGGTGGGGAAAATCGACCGTTACTTCTCGGCCGCGGTGAGGAAAAAGGACCGTTACTTCTTCTAACGTCTTTTCTTCCAGAAAGCTCGTGGGTGATAATTTTTATTGATAATTTCGGTGATACAATCTATACATAAGTAATTTTATCGATACATAACTAAAGATAGAACTTCTCATTGAAGCAAAATAGAAGCGGCATGGAGATCACACGACGCGAAATCCATTGATTGCTACCTAATTGCAAGCAAGGCATTTTAGGCGCGGTGATATTTTAATAAAACGTAACATACATTGGAACAACAGGATAGATAGAAGCAAAAAATAGAGAAAACTTTTCTTTGAAGCAAAAAATAGATAGATACAATGGCTAGGGATCTTCATGATCCTCTAGCTGATTTTCATGTCCGCGGTACTGAAGCCGTGAGGTCGCGTTCTCATCCTCCGCATTTCGGAGCTTCTTCTCCATATCTTCTAAGGCTCACAAATCATGTGAGCAGTTTAACCGCCGGCCCCCGCTGCTCGTCGCCTTCTTGGTACATGGCTTAATGTTTCCACGAGCTCAACGTCCCGGCCAGGTCGGCAGCAGCTCCCTCGTGAAGGTTAACTAATCGACCATTGCCTCATTGTTCTCGGCGAGAGGCGGTTGTTTTCATCATGGATCTCCTTGAATCTCTTCATCACCACTGCAAGGGTGATGTCCACGGGCAGCTCTGGGGCTGGGGAGTGCTATCTTGGCATGGTCGCTTGCTAGAGGAAGATGATGATGCCATCGGAGCGAAGGTGGAAGGCGGAAGCCGGAAGTAGAAGATGAGCGGAATATGGAAGGCGATCGGAGGTCGCGGCGTGGACATCGGTCTTCTATTTATAATATGAGTCACACGAGTTGCTTCTCGATCGCGGTGAGGAATAAATAAATTAATTGTCTTTTTCCAATAATATTTCATTTCTTGAGATAGATATCACACCACGCGAAAACCTAGATATGATGAAAAAAATCAGGACCGATGTATTTGGCGTGATGTGAATAAATACAAATAAAATAATTTTTATTAGGAATTTCGAAGGACAATCTGTACATAAATAATTTTACCGATACAAGTTGGAAAACATATAACTTCCAATTTCTCAAGCTTGTGTCAATTTCATGCTCTTTCAATCCCTCGCCAAGACTTGATCCAACAAGGCAATGACTTCCATGTTATCGACCCCGACTTCCAACCTTGGGTGAGTCAAGCCGGCAGACTAAAAAAAATTTAACATATTGCTCGCGTCACAGACCGGCTTTGGTCGTCAAAATATTGTAACACAACATCCGCCGGAAGTGCTATCACCCCTTCGGTGTTTGATGCCAATTGGGAATGGTTCGAACATGCATAATGCACGGAGGTAATAGACAAACTCGCACCCTTTGACTGAAAGTTCTGGCGAAGACGATTATCTCCCATTAACGAATCTTGAGATATATCTTAACAATGTAGAGTCCTTCAATCTTTCCTGTCCGCCCGTGCATGTCGGCAAGAAAAATCATCTACTTCCCACAAATAAGAACCCTCAAGATTATCTTCTTCACATTTATCCTCATCTACAGGCTTATCTTTGATTGGTGAAGGGCACTGCCAAACCTCAGATCCCGTTGGCGCTTTGCAGGAGATTGGAATTCTTCTTCCGTTGGTAGATTAAGCCTCATCTTGAGCAAGTCGAGACTCCAGCCTCTCATATGCTTCTTTAAGCTTTATAGCATTGCCGGTATAATTAGATACTTCAAACATCTCTTTGTCCAAATCCTCTTCAAAAATCTAGGCCTAAGTTTACCCATTCGCCAAGGTACTTGATAAGCTCGTCTTCCCTAGCACACATTAAGTAACATAGGCGGGTTCCTCGGTATATCACTTAGCAATAAGTATTCTTTGCCTTCCACTAAAATTGGCGTTATGTCGGACAACTTCTTTTCATCCTCATCCCCATCCTCATCACCTTGAATCATCTCCCTCCTCCTGGTTCACCCCAAAGGCGTCGAAGCTAAAACTCCTACATTCTTGCTCTTCTTCTTGTAGATCTATCTCCATTTCTACGTCATAGTCGGCATCATCACACATAACCGACCCCTTGGCTTAAAGATTTCATTGTTTCAAGTGTATCTTCGGGTTTGGCCGAAAGAGAATGCAATAACTAGCAAATGCAAAGCAAAAAAGAGAAATAAGATACCTTCTTAAGCACAAGGACGAGCCGGGGAGGAGCCCGCGGCGCGGCATTCTTGAAAACATCTTCCCGTTTTGCAAATGGGAAGCCGCCTCCTCTAGAGCTGGTTTTGGAATCCACGAGCGGGGACATCCGCAAAGGGCGTCTTGCCGAGACCAAGCGGTCTGGGTGAAAGCTAAAAGCAACCTCGCGATAGCATCCAAGCTCGCATCTTTGTTTGCCATGATGTCCAACTCCTTGCAATAGAACGGATAAATCATGATCGCCGCCAACTTCCTCGTTGTCATGAGGGGCGGATGCATACCATTCGTGAACTTCACATAACAATCCATGGCGAAGCAAGCAGCGAAAACAAGAAGATGTTTAGGGGCGGTAAAAGTAGCCGGTCGCTTTGAACTCAAGTAGCCGTTGTCGATTATGAAAGGGGACACGGCCGTTGTGGGGAGATTTGTCCGTACATTTTAGGGTTAGGGTTAGGGTTAGGGTTGGATCCTGCTGACTACTACTATGTGCAACAAAAAGCACAATGCTTGTGGCGTCGTGTGATCCTCCATTATAACATTCAAAAAAAAAAAAAATACAAAGTGCAGAAGCTAGGCTTCTAAGAAAGAAATGGACTAAGAGATTAAGCTTATAAAGCCATTGCATTAAGAAATATTATACATATGAAAAAACACAAAGGCACTTCACGGCCTTTTTTCCGGGGGTCTTTCTTCTTGTTGTATTCAGCCATAAAATTTTGACCATAGTTTTTCGGGATCCCTTATGCGTAAGGCGTAGCATGTCCTTGGGCATAGCAGGTCCTGCGCTTGGCATGTATTCTTTGCAAGCTGCGAGTCCTCGAACAGGCCGAGCACAAGCGCTTCGAAGCCATTTTGAAGAGCATTTAAAGGCGGTTGCTTGCTTGATTACTATGCTTGGTATGATGTATCGCACAACACTCTTGCGGGGAATCTCTCTCACGAGCGGCAAATGGGAGGCGGAATGACCATCTCGGTGCTCTTACGATACTTCTTAATCGGCGCTCTTTAATACCAGGCCGTCTTCGCTTAGGCCTCTACCCTCACCCACCCCACATTTGGAGCATTTGCTCGGCCGGCCTCTTCGGCCGCCTCCTCCTCACTCGGCATCTGCGAGCGATTTCCTCGGCCAGAACTCTTGCGGCGTAGATCTCCTCACATTCACAAGTAGCCTTCCCTTTACGGCGTTGGGCCTCCTCCTCGATTTGAAGGTCCTAGCACCTCCACGGGGGAGGCAGGAGGAAGCGAGGAAAGAGCAAGAAGAGGCGGCTGCCCAATAATTAATCCGGCATCATATTCTTCGCCACGTCTCTCTCACATTTTCATCCTCGTCTCCGAACCGGAGTGCACCTCCCTACTTACTCCGTGAGCTGCTTCTCCCGCTGATGCGTCATGCGATTTCTTTTCCGGGTCTTACATTAGGCATGGTCGGAGGAGGAGAATCTCTATCGAGACTTCAGAGATCAGATGAAGAAGGCGGACTAATGTAATCACCGGCCTTACACCACGGATGGATCCTTGCATTTGTTTAGTTCTTGCCATGGCTTCTCGGCCGGATGGCGCTTTATACTACTGAACAACGACAAAAATAGACAAGCTGGCGAGGAGATAAATAGTAAAAAAACGAAGTTAAAGTAAAATATGATGGTAGCGTTTTTAAATAATTATGCGGAACCCTAAAAAAATATCGGACAAAATACGGAACCCTAAAAAACATCGGACAAAAACACAAATAAAAACCGAGATTCAAAGCGCTAGCCGATAGACAATTTCTTGTTGATCGCGAACTCACTAAACTTTACATTTCCTCTTGCTCAGAACCAACCCTAATGCCATCAATAAAATAATGGAAGTCGTTAAACAATTTCCTCTGTCTCCATTAGCACTCTTAGCTCGATAATGGCCATTAAACTTTCCATGGTGGCCGTATAAATGACTTCCTCCCTCTCCATACTCGAATATCCACCGATCGGAGTGTCTATTATGGTCCTCAAACGGCTCCCAAAAAGTTGTGCACCCTCTCTTTTACTTTTCCTTCGTTTCTAGTTGACAATTAACATTATAAATATTGTTTTGGAAGAAAGTATCCGAACTTAAAGAAGGACTTAACTACGCGGACCTCTGTTAGTTGACCGGATGATTCGTGGAATCGAACATCCCGTGTCGGAACCAAAAATAAGCCATCCACAAAAATCTAGGGGAGAAAGCATTATATGTCTTGAGACTTTTGAACTTCCGCCTATCCGAATATGTTAGCAAATACCTCAAAGCGGTGTGTGAAGATTTTTGAAACTCATCCTCACGCCTCCGTTTTCAGACATTCCCGCTTGCACCTCGTCAGCCATGCATTTCTTCATTGCAATTACATTGTTCTCATTAGTCCGTGGCTTACAAAGTTCACTTAAAGGGGCAATTCAACCGCCTCAAGCTTCGGTTTCCCGACCTTTACGTTATAATCATGTCCGTAAAACCGGATGCCTATACCCAAGGTCACGACATCCATACCTTGGAAAAGGACAATTAGATGTCTATGTGATACGACAAGTACACTACTAATACTTTCGGTAGGAATGACATCCACGACGTCGATAAACATAAACCTCGCACAATAAATTTGTTTGTAAACACGTGTCGAAAAGAAATGAAAAGATAAGAAGATCACACGACGCGAAACTATCTCTCACGCCAGATTAAGTAGGCGACGGTAGCTTCGGCGTCGTGTGATCCGTTTTAAGGTGGTTACCATTTGCGGGCAATTTTGGGAAGCTATTTTTGGTGGAGATTAGCTCTTTGGCCATATCGGAAAGGGGTATATGCATGTATTGTTATATATTCCACTTTCCAGGCGCTAGAATTCAACTTGAACTCTTTTATCCTACCTATCCAATGTGTCCGCATCGCGTCGACGCCTTTGTCGCTTAACTCTATGCTCGCCCCTCGTTGATGGCAAAGATACTCACCTGAACCTATTGAGACAAAACCTCCCACTTCTTGACCTTGGGAGTTCGTAGAATGGGGCAAGAACACGAAAATTACGGGGAGACATGGATTGCGGATGAGGAGTGAAGGCGGAGAGGATGCACGAGGCAGCCCGGAGTGACAAGATCTGAAGTTGGCGCCAAAATTTGACAAGGGAGTTGGTGGCGCCCGGCGAGGGCGGTCAAAGTCACCATTATTTTGGGCGGCGACTCGAAAAAATACGGGCCATTAAAATGGTTGCAATAAAAGCGCAGCATCCCTATGAAAATACGCCATGTGGATGCCAAGTAAGCCCCGCTCATCCTTCTACCCGCCAAGTAATCTGCGACTTTTTTAAGAAAAGGCGCCAAACCGATTGGTCTGGCGACCGGGACGGCGGAAATCTTTAGCCCAAGATAAGGGGCCATTTTCAGACCCCAAATCCGCCCTAATGGCGCAAGCCGTGAGACCATTAGGTAGAGAAAGTCTGAAATAAGTGTAGATTTTAATTAAATAGGTGCCTTGGCATGATAAATTGAGCAACTCGAACTCCGACCTAAAAATTTTCCAAGCTATAAATAGATGTAAACCCCCTCATTTTCTCGTCCGACCCTAGAAATCCGGCTCTTCCCACTTAGGGCGATCTTTGGGCTTTTTACCGATTGACGAAGTAAAGTATGGCCTTAACCAAACAGACCGCCAGAAGCGTCGCCGCCAGCGAAACCACCCGGCGCCCACGGAGGCTGAGATCATTCGATGATGCCCGCGAGAGGCTCGCGAAGGGGGTCGTCGCCTTCTGGACGAAAGAGCGGACACGTCCCGGTCGATCGGACGCCTTCAACCCGCCAGGTGGAACAGACGAGGCAACATCACCAACCTCCATGGACGAGGAGACAAGGGAGGTATATGAGGAAATAGAGCGGAGATCCAGAACAAGAAAGAGCAAGACCATTCAAGCAGCCACGGAGATCCTCGAAAGCGGGGAAGAGCGGTGACGGTCCGGAGGCCAGAGGAAGCAGACTTTTAGAAGGTTCATTAGGAAATATGAACGCGGAGAAGAGGAAGGAAGACAAAAAGAGGAAAAGGGAGGAAGAGGGAACAGTAAAGCGAGAAGAGAAAAAGAAGGCGAAGGGGAAGTTCGTGGATAGCACAAGGAAGTCAAGGATCAGCCCACGCCGAGGAAGAGGCCTAACCCCAAGATCGTCATCAAGGAGCTGCAAGCCGACGAACCTCCCAACTCCTCCGGACGACTCTTCCCGATGGGGACTTCAACCCTAATGCTGCAGGTGAAAGCTCTTCTAAGCACCCGGACGTGAGACGTGTAGTGCCCGACCAGCCAAAGACCGGAAGCAACCCCAGCCAAGACCAAGTGCGTAAAACCCCCGAAAATTCGGATGGGATAGAAAGAAGTACACCACGACCTTTGCGTGGAAGCTTACGCCACCGGTGGTAAAGATATAACGAAAAGAAAGATGAGGGAGCACGAGGCTTATATGAAGAAATGGGAAGCCTACAGCAAGTACTATGAAGAAAACAGGTGGTCGTGATCATCGCGAGGAGGGCGGCCGACAAAGCAGTTATAGACCTTGAAGCCGCCACCACCAAAGCCCAAGGTCCCTGCCACCACCCAAGAAGAAGGTAGACAGGAAGGAGGGGTGGAGAGGAGGGAGATTAGGAGACTTAGGCAACAAGAGCTACTTGACTTTAATCCCCGCGCCCCCTTTGCTCCGTTAGTGCGCAGAAGTAATGCGTGCCTACGTGACGTAATTTCCGCGGTCATCACTTGCCGAGGCCGCTAGCAATGCAAGAAGCGGCCGAGGCAAAGATAGTGCAACATTTTGAAGATTCAACAGCCTGCACTGTCCACGCCAAGCGGGTAACCCTAATGCGACAAGACATGAGTCTTGCGACCCGCATAAAGGGAGAACGCCCTTAGAAGCGTTTTTTGTAAATAATTGAAAATTTTGTATTATAGAGCAATTGTGTGTACTTAATTGCATAAACTTGATTAATTAGAGCAAGTTAATAAGTTTTAGCTTTTATTGCAGCGAAATAGGACAATTGCAGGCCGAAACACGTGATGTCTCATTTCGGCGCTGGTATAAAACTAAATTTTAGTTTTGAAGCGAGGCGCAAGCTGTGAGACCTCGCCCAAACTTGACCAAAGCAGCTCCAAATCGACTAAATAAGGGGTCAATTCTGTCTGAATTGATGAGCCCATCATCCTTACACCATTAGTTTACCCAAATTAGACACCTTTTGATCGAAATGAGAGTGATGTCTCACAGCTCGCGCCTGGTCAAAGAACTAAAAGTTAGTTTTGGGGAGCGAAATTTGTGGAGACCTCTTACCATTTCTTTACGAGCGTGTCCAAATCATCTTCAACTTTGTTGGATAGTATCCTTGAGGTAATTTAGCCTGTTCAAACATCTCATTTAGTCTTCAAATTGCCATTTTTACCTTAGATAGACTAGAATTACCCAACCCCAGGAATTTCCCAAGTCACCCAAAAATTAGGGTTTTCCCCTTTTCTATAAATAGACCCCTCATTTCTCAGATAGCACCCTACAAATCCGCTCCTGCCCTTCTAGCCGATTTCTCAACTCCCTGAGGCGCTCTTGCAACCGTTTGTTACCCTCTCCTGCAATTAACCAATGGCAACCTCTGACTTTCGCTGAGATGGTACGGCGCCCGGCGCTCATCTGCTGAGGGCGGCGTCGACCAAATCTTCCATATCTTGGGAAGACCTTGCACGCAACCCCCCTTACCCGGTAGAGTCTTGTCTCGAGTTCCAAGCTAGGGTAGAACCCAGCTAGTACAGCT
This sequence comes from Isoetes taiwanensis, assembly GCA_021234155.1. Classification (NCBI taxonomy): domain Eukaryota; kingdom Viridiplantae; phylum Streptophyta; class Lycopodiopsida; order Isoetales; family Isoetaceae; genus Isoetes; species Isoetes taiwanensis. The sequence goes on from JAJEKV010000004.1 coordinate 114,997, forward strand.
CCCCTTGTGTAGGCTACTTTGTCCCTAGACAGTCCACATAGCGGCATTAGACGATGTCCCTAACATCGCCAAATACCTAACAAACAAAGCGCAAATAAGACACTCCTCGAGCCAATGGTCCTAACTGTCAATAGGACCAAGTATTTCTCTTTCAACACCGCCTTGGCAATCTTTCTCACCCACCGTGCCGAGAAGGTGGGGGGAAACCTCCATTCCCCCATGGACGTAGACCCATTAGCCATAGCGGAAGAACAACGGCTCCGGGCCACGGTATGAACAGAGCAGAAGGGGAAGGAAGAAGACTTCGGATGAACAGGAATCGAAGAAGAGGAAGACTATGTCGAGCTCGACCCAGCGGAGGAGCGGCGACAAGCGAGCAGGAGTGGCAAGACTTCGGGAAAGAAGCCGCAAACTCTGAGTCACGCCACCCCTTGGGTTAGGCATCACAAGCCTAGCTCCCATTATTGTCGAGGAGTTTACGCTCCTAAGCGACATCCAAAACCTCCCTGAGGGGAAAGGGAGCACAGACTGAAGAGTTGCTGCACCAACTCAAGAACGGACTGGGCGACTTCATCATCCGAGGAGCATCGACTTCCCACTCCAAGTAAGAGAAGCCGACACTTACATCGGAGAGTCGCCTCAGGCATCCAAGCCTACTGGCAAAGATCGTGCGATTATGGAGGGCGGACCAGGCAAACAAATCAACTACCGACGGAGGGAAGAGTTCCCTTGCCCTCACAGAACAGATGGGGATCCGTTATGCGACCTCGAACATCCTAACGGCAAGCTCTTCAGCAACACCTCCCCCGGAGAGAAGAGGCGAATTCGACCTAAGGAGGGCTTCAGCAACAGTCAGAGACTACAGGGAGCTCACCACGGTGGAGGTTGATGACTTTGCAAAAGGAGACCTGAGCTGGATACCGGTGGCCGAGGGGCCCCGTCCGACTTAAAGCGGTCATTTGCGTTATTACCTCCCCTGCTGATGGATGGTAGATTAGCGGTAATTCACCGCAAGTTCACCCCCAGAGGCGAGGAAGGAGTATCGATGCTGATTGCACTCTCAGGATTCGGCCGGCATGCGCGGTTGCCCCTCAACACCGAGTATGCCATTGCCGTGAAGAAGCAGTAGCACTTTCGGCGTCTTCGACGTAGGTACCTTACAAAGGCAAGGATGGCGGTGGATGCAGCTTATACCTCGGCCCTTGAGAATAGAAGACTTGGCGAGAGCTTTACAGGGGGGATCTTCAGCCAATGTCCTTAGGAACTTGGGCCATTCAGTGGGAACAGCCCAAGTGAAAAAGTTCCTAGAGGATAACCCATCTTACCGGCGGCAGCAAGAATGATTAGCAGTAGCTGTAATTTTGTATTAGCATAATATAAAATATGAATAGAATTTCGTTTGCTCTATAAATGTTTTGTTGATGTATCTTGTGTCCCCAACCATGCCAATAAACATAAATAATGCAAGAAAACAAGGAAAACTAACCATATAGCTATGAACCACTTGTGTATGCAGCTAGAAGCCTAAACGCAGGAGAACGTCAACTGCGAGAACTTATGGAAGAACAGAGTCCGCCCAGGCCACGCCCGGCAAGGAACCTGCTTGAAGAATTTGGACAAATGACCCCAGAGGAAGAAATATCGCAAATGAGGACGGACCTTGAGCAGATAAAGGCTTTGCTAGCCGCACATGCTGTGAGCAGGTTCGGGTGGCGCTCCAACCCGCCGCAAGCGTCAGCTCGGAGAACAGGAAGAGACAAGAAGAGGGGCAAGAGAGGAAGGTCCCCCAGTTCGGACTCCTCCGACTCAAGCCCAGATTCAGACTCCGATTCCGAGGAAGAAGAAGAGCAGAACCAAGACCGAACAGATGGAAGGCGAGGAACACCCGACCCGGGACGACAAAGGGACACAAGAACCTCGACTACCGTAAGAAAGTGGACTCGCATTGGGAAATGTTTGGAAGGCCGGGAAGCTCGAAAGGCAATTCTCAAAGCGAGAATAGGTCGCATGGAGGGAAGCTTGGCTTGACGAGATGAGTGAATATGGCAACACTTATGGTATGAAGGATAAGGATAAAGCGTGGTAGCAACCGCAAACCCGAAAGGAGCAAAGACGCATTTGGTGGGAAGGGTTATGCCAAAGCTCATGGCTTAAGCGGGGATGCTTGCGGTGTTCGTGAAGTTTGCTAAAGCCTTCAAAAGCGCCATTACGTTCCAAGAGAGCACAAGTCCAAAGATGATCTTGGCCGGTTCTGAGGTTGCGGCAAGGCAACAAGTCGGTCTGAGAAATATCTGAGAGGAGTTCATGAATTTGAGGTATGTGCCAAAGTTAGGTGAGAAGCATGCGAGAAAGCTACATTGAAGGTCCGAATGAGGAGATCCGCAAGCTTGTAAGGGCAATAAACCCTAGAACAATGCTCGAGCGGAGTCCAAGGCAATAAGCTTGCAAGGAGCGGGACCTGAGTAGCGGCGGAGGCGGTATTATCGAGGACAAAGGCAAGGCAACAGTGGTTTTAGCGAGGGGCGGCCCGACCCGGGGACCCGGCTAGAGCCCCATATATAGTAGCAATCGGGGAAGCGGCGGGGAGAAAAAGCGGTGTCCTTTAAAGATAGCGAGGAAGGGTCAAACTACTCCAAAGCGGTGCGATCCTTCTTGCGAGCCATGCCCAAGGAGAAACGAGGAGTGCATAAGCGGCTACGCCCGGGTGCTTCCAGCGGGCCATAGAACGGCGAAGCGCCCATACGTTATGAGTGCGGCACTAGCGAGTTGGGGATTGGGACACTCTGGCGGCGGCGGCGAGGAAGCCCAGCGACTACATTTGGGGTGAGTGTCATATCTTTGCCGCAATAGATCTGAGCAAGCGAGAGCGGTATAAGGTAATTTCCCGATTGGGAAAGGCCAAGGCCAAGTCATTTATAGTCTGATAGATCGGGGAAGTAGCCATAACCGCATCCCAGAATGGCCCAAATGTTGAAGTTGAAACCATTAAAGTCAAAGCCAAGGCCCGTTGTCTTAGCAAGTGGAGCGGTAGAAGGCGGGGCGGCAGGTAAGAGAATCAACCGACATCGACTTACCGAGGGGATTAAAATCGGATGGGGGCGAGAGGTAATGGGCATTGGGAAATCTGACTTGATCATAGGTATGGAGTACCTTGGACCAGCGAGGGGGCCATCATTGATTGTGGAAGCGGAAAGTGACCTTCCCAACACCCGGCGGCAAGATCATTGAGATCCGCGGGTAAAGAAGTTGTCCCCATCATGCGGTGTATGTCTTCTAAGCGGCTGTTCAAGTGTATCAAGAGTGAGCAGGTGGCATACATCTTCAAGCTTGAGATTGAAGAGCGAGTCGAAAAGAGAGTGAAGAAGATAAAGTGCTCAACAAGCTGCCCAAGCGGATAGCTAGCGATCCGCGGAGTTCCATGAGCTCTTCCGGATGAGATCAAGCAGCTCCCTCCTTATAGGGGAGTCGAATGCGAGATAGCACTTTCGAACGGGGAACAAAGCCGACAAGCAAGGCTCCATATAGAATGACAACGCAAGAGTTGGCCGGATTTGAAGAAGCGATTTCGGGAGCTGCTTTCGACCTAGGTTTCATTAGACCTAGTGTCTACCGCCATTTGGGCGCCCATTCTTTTTTTGTCAAGAAGAAAGATGGATCTCGAGGATGTGCATAGACTATAGGCGGTTGAATAAGCACACCATCAAGAACAAGTATCGCTTCCAAGATCGGGACGACTTGATGGATCAGCTTCAAGGAGCAAAGATCTTCTCAAAAATCGACTTAAGGTGGGGCTATCATCAGATCCGGATAAAGGAAGAAGATATCCATAAAACCGCCTTCGGGGGCGGTATGGGCACTATGAGTTCACGGTAATGCCTTTTCGGCTTATCAAATGCCCACAGCGTTCATGAGGCTCATGAGCGATATCTTGGGGAGTTCCTAGACACCTTTGTGATTGTTTTCTTTGATGACATTTTGGTGTATAGCAAATCCCTTGAAGAGCATGTACAACACTTGAGAAGAGTCTTTGGAGAAGTTGAAGAGGCACCAATTATGCATGCCAAGTTGTCGAAGTGCCACCGCAACGGAGAGGGTGGAATACCTTGGTCATGTGATTTCAGCAGAAGGCATCTCGGCGGACCCGCCAAGATTGAAGCGATGATTCAATGGCGGCGCCCGAAGAAGAATGCATGAGGTCGAAGTTTTTCTCGGGCTAGGGTACTACGGGGAAGTTCGTGAAGAACTTTGCTAAGATAAGCGCCCCCCGATGCGCGGACGACAAAGGCGAGAGAAGGTGAAAGATTGGGCGAGCATTGGCACAAGAAAGCCCAAAAGGGGTTTGAATTGTTGAAAGAAGCTTTGGCGACAGCCCTGTCTTGACCTCGCGGACCGGAGAAAGATAAGCTTGTAGCAGCAGATGCAAGTAAAATAGCTACAGGGTAGTGCTTATCACGGGGAAGAGCGTGTGGTAGCGTATGACTCCGGGAAGATGAACGGCCGAGACGTGGCGCTACCCAACGCCACGACCGAGGAATTGCTTGCGGTTGTCGGGGCACTAAGAATATGGAGGCATTACCTCTTAGGAAGGAAGTTCCAATTGGATACCGACCATGAGCCTCGGTATGTATTCACGCATAACCACACCTTATCTCGAGGCGGCGGAGGTGGATGGAGTTCCTCGAGGAATATGACTTTGATATAGTCTACAAGCGAGGGGGAAGCTCAATGTGGTAGCGAGATGCTTTCGAGGCATCCCCCGACAACTAGAGTGCATTGCAATGCAATTTCGGACTCTCCGGCGACTTTGGTAAGAAGATTGAAGAGTCCTTGCCAACGGATGTGGATTTCAGAGAAATATGGGCAAGCCTCTCTAGGGAGGCTAGAAACGAGATAAAAAGCGGGAAGCCTTCAAGCATTATAAGAAGGAGGGCAACTGTTATATCATAAGGACAAGTTGTGCGTGCACGAGTCATCGGGGGTAAGGAAATTGATCCTCCATGACACGCATACTGGCCATGCGCGGCTATTAAACATATTTCAAAGCTTGGCGGCTATTATTGGCGGGGAATGAAGAAGCGGTAGCTCGCTACATCAAGGAATGTCGGCTATGCCCGGCAGACAAAGCGGGCGACTTAATTCGAGGGGGCATTAGAGCCATTAGCGGTGCCAAGCGCTAAGTGGGAGGTGATTAGCATGGATTTCATCACAGGGACTCCCAAGGACCGTCCCGGAGGGAAAAGGCGGCTTTGATGGTGGTAGTAGACATAAGTTGTCGAAAATGGCACATTTTGTGCCTTGCGGGGACCACAGAAGGCGGCTATGGATCTGGAAGCTCTTCACAAAAAGAGATCTTTAGGCTTCATGGCATGCCAAGGGAGATCATCTCCGAGCGAGGGATCCGAAATTCATGGCGCCTTTTGGCGGGGACCTCTTTGCGACAATCGGGCGAAGCTATCCATGAGCACGCGGCATATCATCCTCGAGACGGATGGCCAAGCGGAGGCGGACCAACGAGGATTTTTAGAGGACATGCTACGAAACTATATGCGGAATAAGCAAGGTATGTGGGAAGAATTTATTCACTTGGTGGAGTTTGCATACAATAGCACCAAGCGGGGAATCATCCCAAATGTCGCCGTTTATGATCAATTCGACTATCGATTGCCTAACTCCGGACACTTGGCACAACCCGTGTCAAAAGTGGAAGTTTAGCGGCGGATGTTGGCTGATATGCGGCGGCTTGTGGAAGAGGTTCGAGGGTATCACGCTAGCGGCAAGAAGTCGACAAAAGAGCATCGCCGACAAGCATCGAACGTAAGAGAGTTCAAAGTTGGAGATGATGTTTGGCTCAAGATCAAGGTGAAGCGGGTGGCTTCGGGTTGGGAATTGCAAGAAGCTTGCTCCAAGGTGGGCTGGACCTTCGAGAATAGTCGAGAGAGTAGGTAATCAAGCCTACAAGCTAGACTTGCCAGCACACCTAAAGATTCATAAGGTCTTCCGCGTGAGTTTGTTAAAAAGCACACTCCAAACCCGGGCGAAGTCTTGGACACTCAACGTTGTTGGAAATGGCGGAGGAGGAAGGCTGGAGATAGTTTCGAATTGATTCTTGATAAAGCTTTCAAGAAAGCGAGGAGATCAGAATTCCTCCAATACTTGGTCAAGTGGAAACACTTACCCGGTGGAAAGGCGACATGGGTACTTAAGAAAGATTTAGTAAGCGGTACCCACGGTTTATGGAGCAATGGGGCGGCAAGGTCATCTCAGAAGAAATCGGCTCGGGCATGTCGATTTGTGTAGATTAATTCTATGTATAGTTAAAGATTAATCTACGATGCAACCTATGCTAGGTATGGGTCGCATGCGTGTTACCAATGATGGGACCACTACGGTGATCTCTAGGGCGTGGTGTAATGTCAATGTAGGCATGACCGCGTTCCGATGGGCGAGTGGAAGGTAGATTAGAAAGTCTACTTACGTGTCCCGAAGTAGGCGACCTAGAGAGAAAGGAGGTCATGAAGGAATGCAGCGATAGGAAAAGCACCTCTAGCCCCATATATGCTTTGATAGGAGGAATGGGGCCTTCCGCCCCATATCTGGGAAGGACCTATCCTCCCATTTGGGCAACTAGGGTGTAGGCATGGCGGCATATAGGCACATAGCATTTGTCTCCACGGCCATAATGGAAGATTCACCCTCTTCCATGGGAGATTAGCCATGCATCCATGTAGATAGGTGGGGGTGGTTACCATATAACCAAAAATTTATTAAATAATTAAATGGTACTAACGTAGTGTCGCACTGAGGCCAATAGAAGCTCAGGAGGCAAAGGAGGTCGAGCTACGAGACTTGCAACACAAATTTTGTTGGAATGTGTTGCAAGGAGCGAAAAGTACCTCGAACAATAATTATGGATAGGAAATGTTGAAATTTTGTCTAACTTAATGTCATAATAAGCGAGATAGCGAATAACTTGTTTAATGATGTTATGAATTGATAAGTATTCCATAGTATGATGGCGTGATAATGTTCTAAAAATATTACCTTAGGGTAATCTTGATAAATGTATAACTATTATATTGTATGCATCACGTTGATTGCAGTTGCGAGATTAGGAAGATCCCAAGGTGGGGAGACCCACGATCTTTGCGGACAACATCATTTCAAGGTGGGGAGAATGTGGCGTTCGGCCACGGTATACGGTCCTAGAGCATTATCTTTGATACTGCCTCAAATCGCAGCGTACCGCCACTCCGACCGGCGTTATGCGCCGACGGATAGCCGTGTAAAGTAGCCCTAGGGGCAACTTGCTAGGAATGTTCACATGTTATTAATGTGCACATATGCACATTAATGTGGGCACACTTTTCCATGTAGACACTTTTGCCACCTTGCCATTAATGGCAAGTGGGCCCTTTCAATTATCCCACATGCCAAAAGGGGATGGTGGAAACCCTAGCCCTAAACCCATGTCTATTTGGGGTAGGAAAACCCTAACTTGCTAGTTTTCGTCCTTAGGGTTTTAGAGCCCCTGTTTTGGTTGCCCGGGGGGCCAAAACCGCATCCCGCAGCGCTTAAGCGAATTGCCATCGGTTTCCACGAATTCGATCAGCTCGGCGGGGATGGTTGAACTCAGGTCAGGGGAGGAGCCACTCGGGGATCAGGTATTTGGTCAATTTAATAGCTTAAACCGTCTTCTAGTCATAGAACCGGTAAGTTTAGACTATTAAATTGCCCATAGTAACTATCTAGATCTTAGATCTCTGGGACACTAACTAAAGAACCTAACTCTATGATCTAGATTAGATCTAGTTCTTTAGTTCTTCGGTGATGTATATGGATGATGTATCTTTGTGAACTCCTTGTATTGGGAAGGGGGTAGAGGCCCTAAAGGCTTGTAGTTGATGCTCCTAGAGTAGCCTCTCTAGCACCACGGTAGATTCGGCACGTGCACAAGAACCACACACGGTTGTGGGTGAAGGGGGGGCCCGGCTTAGAAAGAGGTTAGGTGTTCGACTCTTGAGCGATCCCTATGGTGTGTTAGTGCTACCGGGGATCATTGTGACTAGGTCTAATGCCTTGCCGAGTGCGGGCAAGGCATGGGCTCTTACTGCAGGTGGGGTGGGGTTCACCTTCCAATGCGGGTTCAAGTCGAATCTGGGCGGTGGCCCTCTAGTCACCTTGAGTCGGCATGTAGACCTCACGGAGGGAGTGATCCCTACGCCCCCATCGGGCGGGGAGATGAAACCCGAGGAATAGCCCTTTTGGCTATGCATCCGTGGCTCTGATCGAGGTCCCAACACTTTTCAGCCTACTCGCAAAGTGTGCACGGGGAGGGGCGGATGGAGTGGACAACCCTATGCCATGTTCATATGCCGACCAAAGCCATTGCCATGAATTACATGCGCAATGAACTCACGGAGACCCAAGCCGTCAGTCATCCCCTTGAGTGCGAGCCACGGGTAAAGCTTCCCATATGTATTGTGCTCACCTTGTTTATGCAGATGTGATGGACCACCCTTGGAGGTGGTTATGTGCTTATGTTATATCTTGACATGTATGTTTACGCCGCATGACTAGGTTGGCCCGAGGGAGGCGGGGGTAGAATGACACCTTCACTCTTCCCCTTTGGGACTCGTTACAGTGCGGTGATGTGTGGAGGGCCCTATATCGATTGTGGAGCTGGTATGGGGAGAACTCTGTTTGTATCACGGTGAGGGCACCGTATGCAGTAGGGGACATCCACGGCAAGTCGGTATCCCGAGCCGGGGTAAGCTTGTCATTTTCAATCATTTGTGTTGTTGGTTCTACGATAAGCTCATATCGATGATAGCTTAATGCGGGCCGATTACTCTATCACGGCAATTAAATCTTAACTAGGGGCTTAAGGTTAATTTCTCAGTTTCATTACAGAAAGCCAGAATGTTTTGTATGTGTGAAGAAGCCTTTGAAAATGGAAGAAGGGGTTCAAATTCCCGGTTTGTTTGTCCATTCTCTTTGCGAGGTTACTTCTGAGATGAGAAGTGGAAAAGCGAAGAAGTGCTATTTTTCTTGGATTCTAGCGTATTGGCGGTCGGATTTATAGTTTGAATGCGATATGGCATCGCATATTTTGCTACTTTGAGATGGAGGAACAAAAGGCGGTTCTTTAATCGTGGGCTGCTGAATACGCTTCCGCTTCATCGTAAAATATCTGAGTTCTAGCCATGTGATATGTGATATTCGGTGGATTTTGTGCAGATGGCCGGCTTGAACAAATAAGAGGAGATGGCTCGCTACTGTAGCAGGGTTTTAGAAGCTTCATTCGCTCCTGCTTTAGTGCATCCAATAGTGGCAGTTGCTATGTTGAAGTCAAATGACATCGAGATTCTTGGCAATGGATGTCAACGGGCCCTTGAAAATAGAGCCACATCAGCGTTTGACCCCATTCGTGGCGTTATGCGTAATGGGATGGGCCTAGAGGGCATATCCTGCGAATATTCCCCTATCTAATGGCTGGGAATTCACTAGAGCGCCCATCTGCGATATATGGCACGGTTTGGATAATACCATGTATATTTGTGCTAAGGTTATGCATTGGCATAAAATTCGTCACCAGCCTTAAGCCAAAAAATTTGCAATAAGAAAAAAAACCCTATAGCTGGTCTCGGGCAAAACCCTATCCAAACCACCATTGTTTCTGCACCATAGTCTGCCATGTCGGAGTATCCAAATAGCAGTTTCGAAGCCATGGAAACAATTGTCGGTGCCGACTCCAGAGAACAAGGATGCGGTGCCGAATCCAAAGAACCAGGAACTGATTTGGATTGGAAAGTTTTGGGCGCCAAAGCAGATAAGAAGAGAGGTATTGCGAGATTACGGATTGCGGTTGGGTGAAATCAAGTTGCCATTTGAATCACGAAGTTGATCTTTGAATTTGATCTTTGTGAAGAACCGATTCTTTGGGCTGAATGCCTACATTACATTGCTATTACATTGCTTGAGGAACTGAGAGTTGCAGAAAACAAATAACCTGAAGCAAAGTTTTGATTGATTGTAGCTGATCTCTGATCACTATGGAGAGATAAGTTGCTGTACATTTTATTGCATAAATACAAAATGTTTGATGGTTGCTCAATTGAGAAATTGTTCCTGTGCATTAGTACTCTACTTTTTTAGGATGCTTCCATGTCATTAACGATAGTTTTTGCTGATATTTAGATCTGTCCATAAACTTCAAGTAGTCAATAGCCTTGCAATAGCCATAATTGTCTTCTGTAAACAGATAATGGGATTCAGTGTTGTTATATCCGTTTGCTAACTGGAGTTATGTAACCTGTTCACAGATTTCTGCACTTTTGCTATATCCATGCATTAACCCTTTTGCATATTCTCTTGCTTATAAATTCCTTCTGTAGCATGTAGTCAATCACATCCAAATAGAATTCTGCCACGTCTTACATCCGTCTAATCTATATCCAGTCATTAAACTTTCTATTCTGTTGCATATAGGCAAGCTCATCCAAATAAAATTCTGCTACAAATTACATCATTCCACCCTATTTGATAGAGTTGATCTTAGAGACCGTATCCTCCTGCATTCCCAAGATAATCCTTTATCCCTTCATTTTGGCATCTTATTACATACTGTGGGGAATATTGGCTGGCTTCCATAACAGCCTGGAGGTCTGATCATTGGGTGGTGAACTCTTAGATTAACAGTTCACCATTTTGGAGGTCCTACCGAGATTTTCTATAAGATAGGATAAATGTGGACCAGGAGTAAGACAAAAGGGGAAGGAATGAATGAGCAGCGTGTTGAACATACAGTTGACATGACAGAATTACCTTCTGCTTTCCATCTGCATATGAAATCCTCCCAAGTGACAGAACAGATACCTGAAGTGGTTCAAACTCCATACGCCCGGATGCTAAATACTATGTTTGATACACCAGCTCCTGCAGAGATGCATGATCATGAAGGAGAGCCATCAATGGCTGAGCCAGTGCTTCAGACTGCAGACACAAATCAGGTGGTCACCACCAAATATTTAGAGAACATTTTGGCTCCCTTGGCACCTGGAGCACCAGCATATAGCGCAGATGTTGGCCCTGCAGCATTTTTAGCTGAATTTGAAGATTATTATGAACAGTATGGGCATAGGAGAGGCACAAAGTTGGAAGTTTTTGGCAAATGCATGAAGGGAGAAGATGCCCAAGGTTGGTATGAATTCTTCATCACCTATGAAGGCTGTTCTTGGGAGCAGTTAGTAGAGTCCTTTTTGGAAAGATTTGGAGGCGAAATAAATTCAGATGCCTTGCTGGAAGAGTTACCTAAGTTCAAAATTGGAATTTCTGAACCAGTAGCGAAATATGCGGAGCGCTTTGCGAAGTATTGCAAGGTATGTAGGGAAAAAGGAGTAGATGCACCCTTATATCAGACAACTTACTACGTCATACAAGGACTAGCGCGCAGAGAAAGAATCTGTCAAAAGCTGAATAAGATGAGTAGGGCAGGTGTTTACAAAGGCAAAAGCTTTGGCTGCAGAAATTGGGGAGGATATGGTAAACCATAACAGATTAAGCAAGGAGGTTTGGAAGGAATCCAAATTGCCCAACATGCAGCCTGTGTATGCCATAAACAAAGAATATGCATTGGAACACAATGGTGCAGATTGTTATGCCATTCGAGGAGCAAAAGGAGATAAAAAAGAAAGCCACTCTAATCTGGACAATGGCATGGCAGAGTTAAGGGAGGAATTGAAAAGAGCCCAAGAGGAGTTAAAAAATAAAAAAGAGCAGGCTCTTACACATCAAGAAGGTTTTAAATTACTGTTGGAAGAGCTCAAAAGCATGAAAGAGGCTGTGAACAAAAAGGAGTTGGCATGCAAGAATTGCCTAAAAGTTGGACATGATGAGACTAGATGTTTTCGGAAGCCGTGCCTAAAGTGTGGTAAATCAGGCCATTTTGGTAGAGAATGCCCAGTATGTAGTTACTGCAATCAAGGCCATGATGTTCAGTTTTGCCACGTTAAGGCATATGATATGTCGTTGGGAATCAATCGGGCTGTTGGCAAGGTTAAGGCTGCTGGGAAAACAAGCTCGTGCTTGATTGAGTTAGGTGAACCTGAATGTGAACCTGTTTTAGCAGTGACCAGACATCAAGTCAAGGGCAGAATTGAGCCACCAAGGATTCGAGCAGAAAGAATGCAATCAGACGTACCCAATGCTGTTAAGGCAAATTCTGATGAGCAGAAGCATGTCAGGTTTTCAGAGCCTCCTACTAGGCATAGGGAAGAGCATTTAGCTCATGGGCATATTCAGGTTGAGCAATTGTTAAAAAATATAAAAGTGTCAATTGATTTGTTAACCTTATTCCGCGAAGCTCCAGCTTATAGACAAGGATTTCTAAGGCTTGTGGAGCCTCCAGGGGTAAATACAAATACTTTACTGTTGCAAGAAGGGAAGATAGAGGATCCTGGCGTAATAACCTGTGCTGCCCAAATCAGAGATCACGATTTGAGCAAAGTAATTGTAGATGGAGGATCGGGGGTTAATGTAATGCCTTATCATGTGATGACAAGGTTGGGGTTAAAAATCACAACCACGCCTTTAATAATTAGGGGATTCAACCACCAAGCAGTTTCTCCCATAGGACTGATCGAAGATGTCAGACTCATTATAGAAGGTGTTATATCGTATGTTGATTTCTTAGTGGTATCAATACCTGAAGGACAAGGTGCAAATGCATATGATTTGTTGTTAGGAAGAACATGGTTGAAATCTGTCAATGCAAAAACCTCCTGGAGGAAGGCAAGTGTACGATCACGGATGGCCATATGACTGCAATTCTATACACAAGTTCAAATGTTACAGGTCAGGAACCAGCAATTAATTATGTAGAGGTGTTGCAATCTACAGGGCTAGGATGCTATGTCTTAAAAAGTAAATCATTGGAAGATGATTATATTGCAGGGGCAACAGAGCAACTATGTTTGCAAATTGATTCTCAACCGTCAGTGGATGCTACTATGTGGTTTGATGGTGGAGTTTCAAGTAAATTGGGGGTATCAGCTATTGGAATAGTGATTAAATCACAAGCAGGCGATACCCCGGCAGAGAAAGGAGAACTAATATCACTTTGTTCTAACAATATGTCTGAGTACGTTGCATTACTTACGGGGTTGCATATGGCCCATGAACTTGGACTGAACAGGCTGCAAGTATACGGGGACTCTGAGCTAGTGTGTAAACAAGTAAATCAGCAATACCAAGTCAAAAGCCATCAATTAGAACCTATTTATGAACAGGTGATACAAGTATTGAAGTTATTTAACTATGTTGAGGTGAACCATATTCCACGAAAAAAAATGAGGAGGCTGATGCGTTATGTAAGCAAGCTATTATGGCAGCTCTTTCAGAAGGGTGTTTGCCTGAAGAAGAAAGTTCTGATATCTCACAAGATTTTTGTGAATTTTTTTCAATCTCCACAGAATGTCGGGGCATTAAAAGGGACAATATTTCAAAAAATGGAGTTTCAAGGTCCTTGTTTGTAGAAAATGACGTGAGTGACCAAGAGGCGGAGAAATTGCAGAAATTGTTTCAGACCTATGATGAGTGTTTTGCTTGGGAGTACAAGGAGCTCAAAGGGATATCTCCTGATGTAGCAAAGTTCCATATCAGATTAAAGGAGGATGCAAAACCTGTTCAATATAAGTTAAGAAGAATAAATCCCTTGCTGGTGCAACTCGTCAAGGATGAAATAGGTAAACTTTGTGAGGTTGGATTTATATTTTCCATCGAGAACCCGTCTTGGGTATCTGCTATAGTCCCATTGAAGAAGAGAAATGGCAATATCAGGGTGTGCGTGGATTACTCAGATTTAAATAAAGCTACCCTACGAGATCCTTTTCCTCTTCCATTCCAAGAGGAAATATTATATATTTACTTGAGCAGGCCAAAAAGTGTTCTCATTCATGGATGGATTCGGTAGTTTAACCGAATCTGAGGTTCTTTGCAGAAGATAAGGCAAAAACAACATTTGTAACCCCATGGGGGGTGTATGCCATGAATGTCATGCCATTCGGATTAATGAATGCCCCTGCTACCTTTCAACGCGCAATGGTGGTGGCTTATGAACAAATGTTAGGGAAAGAATTGGGCATATTCCTGGATGATTTATGTTTGGCTAATGAAAGGAGGCTACATATCAAAAAATTGCAGGAAGTATTTGAGTTGAGCAGGGCGTCCAAAATTTGTTTAAACCCTTTAAAATGTAACTTCATGGTAAGAGAAGGTGTATTGCTGGGTCATAGAATCAATAATCATGGATTGCACATAGCAGAAGAGAAAATTGAGATCATATCTCATTTGCCTACACCATAAGCTTGATAAAGGAAATAATGAAGGTTGATTGGTACATGTTCTTTTTTAAGAATACATATTCCCAACTTTTCTCATCTAATTGCTCCAATAGTGAAGCTTACTAGAGTTGGCAACCTGGGAAGGCGAGAGAAGCGATAAAATTTTGTGGTCGTTTGGAGTGAAGAATCATAAAAAGCATCTGAAGAGTTCTTTGTTGGCCATGAAAAAGCGGTTGGGTTAATGCCACCGGACCTTCAAAAGCCCTTTCAAGCATATATTACGGTGACAAAAGAGGCTATAGGTGTTGCATTATGTCGGAAAAGGATGGCAAAAAAGCGAGGTTAGGGTTATTTTCTATGCTGGAAAGTTGTTTAGCATTGTAGAGGAAAGATATGTATTGTTGGAAAAGTATGCACTTGGGATAGTTTATTTATTTGAAAAGTATCAACATTTGCTAGCTGACCAATATACAGAAATAATAATCAAAAGAAATCCCATGTCACTCGTAGCAGGAAGAATTTTGAAGAAAGCCAAGCTTCAAAAATGGCATGCTTATTTGCAGCAATTTGACTTTGATGTGAAGCCTACAACATCATTGTCAAACCCAAGTAGGTATATTCCTTATGCCTTTATGTCAAAAGATGTGACCTAAGATGATGTTAAAGAGGATGATGCTACAATGGAGTTAATTCAGGTAAAAGACTCTTGGATGTTGCCATATCTATATCTGTTACAGGGAAAGGAGCTGCCTACGCACTATGGAAAAACAGAGATAAAAAGAATTAAAAGGCGATTCTTTGCACTTTGTTTTAGTTGAAGGAATTTTGTGCAAGCGAGACATCCGTGGAGTCCTTTTAAGGTGTCTAAATGAGGAAGAACAGGAATATGCTCTGGAACAGTGCCATTATGGAGTATCTTGTGAGGGGCATTTTTGCGGGGCAGGCCCGCAAAGACGAAGGATTATGAGAGCAGGTTATTATTGGCCAACACTACATAGAGATTCCCATCAGTATGTAATGAGATGCCATTATTGCCAGATCTATGCCCCAAAAAAAGACCAACTTTCTTTGAACTCAACACTATTCCCACCATTGGACCATTTCATACTTGGGGCCTTGATTTTATTGGACCCTTGCCCACTACAACTGCTGGTTACCAATTTATATTGATGGCGACTGACTATTTTACTAAATGGGTGGAAGCCATTCCATGTAGAGTAGCTAATGCACAGGTAACATGCTCTTTTGTGTTCCATCACATTTGTTGCAGGTTTGGGGTGCCACAGGTCATGATCAGTGATCGCGGTTCACATTTTATGAACGAGTTGATGCAGCATATGGCAGGTAACTTGAAGATGCGGCATATGTTTTTCTAGCTTCGTATTATCCTAAGTGCAGCGGGCAAGCGAGAATCCTCAACAAACAACTAATTAGGATGCTAAAGAAGATGGTAGCGAGCATGGTAGCGGCTGGGCAACACATATGAGTTGACCATTTGGGCTGCCGTACTCAAGTGAATGCGGCAACAAAATTTTCACCTTTCGGTTGGTTTATGCCGTGAGGCATTAGAGGAAAAAATGAGATCACATTTTGTCCCATTAAGGGATGCTTAAAATGCCATGTCGGCTTTTTAAAAAGCGTCCAATAAGAGAAGAGCTCCGGTATATCTCATTCCAATTATTATGTGGCAGCTCTGTAATTAATGCGTTTGCAACTAACTTCATACTATCATTTTTTTTCATTATAACTTTTGATCCGAACTCGATTCAAGAACTTTCAGTAGCAATGGGTTTCGTCTTCACAAGATCTATCTAGTGATAACCCATTCATACATCTTTTACGATATAAATATATAAGAAATAAGCAAAAAATCATATTTTTTTAAGGTTAATGCATATGACCATATTGAAATACATCATAACCATATATCATTGGAAAGATCTTTTCATTCCGCATCTAATGCAACAAACGCCGCAACATTTTGACAAGTGGATCAAAAGTTATGGGGGAAAAACAACAACAATGAAGTTGTTGGTGCTGCATTAATTGCAGTTAATAGAGGGTAGCCATTCCATTGGAGAATTCTTATGGGGATGAAATGAGATCTCAAATTTCCTCTAATGCGCTTTCTCCCTTGGAGCTGGAAGTACCTTCCTTGCGAGTGGCTGCTACATCCACAAACGAGAACCTCTTGACAATCGCAGATCGTTTGAATGAAGTGGATGTTCTTGACGAGCACAGGTATCTGGCATATATGGCTAACCAGCTCAAAAAGAATAAGGACAGGATTTATTTCAGAAACAAGCATGGAGCGGCAGAATTTTTTGAAGTAGGCCAGCTTGTTCGTAAGTGGAACAAGGCCCAAGAAGATAGCAGGAAGAAATTTCAGCCCTTATGGGAAGGACCATACACAGTTGCACGCGTTTGCGGATATCACTCATACAATCTCAGTCACTTAACAGGCGAAATCCTTCCAAATCCTATAAATGGGTCACAGCTGAAGGCCTATTGGCCTTAGGCTGAAGGGATCAACCTTTTGTTTTGGGCATAATGTTGGCTACGCGTGCGGAGCCAACGTAGACATATAGTTAGATTTAGTTCAATTGCATTTTCTGATCATGTGGCTTTTTTAGGTGCGGTTGCAAGTGAGTTTGTTGAAGAATTAGTGGGCAACCATCATAGCATTAAGTGCGGCAAAACCCACGATTGAGCGGTTTGACCACTGTGAAATCAAGGTTCAGCAACTTAGAATTTACACAAGGGGAAGGTTATATCAGGACGAAAGGTAATGGCCCAAGAGGTATTGCTCACGACATGGTAAGATATGGTGTATAAACTAGAAAATGTCAAACGTACTTGTTTTGTCATCCTCCCAGCTATTCTGCCATGTTTCCTTTCTACTTGTTTATCCCTCGCCAATTTTATGCCATACCATGCTGCCTCCCTAGTCCTTCTACTTGTTTTATCACGCACCAGTCTTTATGCCATACCATGATGTCCATTTTCTCCTTGCCGTTACTCTGAAATCCATTTGCCTTATCAAGACCTGCTACACTATTGTCTATTCTATATTATGCCCATCATTAAATTGCTAGCACCGAGCTCTCTGGTCACATTGCATGGTCACAATGCATGAAATAAGCATGAGCAAATCTATCCATCCATTATTGCAAGTGCCAACATAATCTAGTTTACCACAGCCCATCTTGATCTTTGGACAAAATCGTGATGTACCAAAGACAAAAAAAGCTTAAATCTGCCATTTTATGCCCAAGTTGTTAAGCCTAGTATTTTTGCCTATATTTGTGCTAAGGTTATGCATTGGCATAAAATTCGTCACCAGCCTTAAGCCAAAAAATTTGCAATAAGAAAAAAACCCTATAGCTGGTCTCGGGCAAAACCCTATCCAAACCACCATTGTTTCTGCACCATAGTCTGCCATGTCGGAGTATCCAAATAGCAGTTTCGAAGCCATGGAAGCAATTGTCGGTGCTGACTCCAGAGAACAAGGATGCGGTGCCGAATCCAAAGAACCAGGAGCTGATTTGGATTGGAAAGTTTTGGGCGCCAAAGCAGATAAGAAGAGAGGTATTGCGAGATTCTGGATTGCGCTGGGTGAAATTCAAGTTGCCATTTGAATGCGAAGTTGATGCTGAATTTGATGCTGTGAAGAACCGTTGCTGGAACTGAATGCCTACATTACATTGCTATTACATTGCTTGAGGCACTGAGAGTTGCAGAAAACAAATAACCTGAAGCAAAGTTTTGATTGATTGTAGCTGATCTCTGATCACTATGGAGAGATAAGTTGCTGTACATTTTATTGCATAAATACAAAATGTTTGATGGTTGCTCAATTGAGAAATTGTTCCTGTGCATTAGTACTCTACTTTTTTAGGATGCTTCCATGTCATTAACGATAGTTTTTGCTGATATTTAGATCTGTCCATAAACTTCAAGTAGTCAATAGCCTTGCAATAGCCATAATTGTCTTCTGTAAACAGATAATGGGATTCAGTGTTGTTATATCCGTTTGCTAACTGGAGTTATGTAACCTGTTCACAGATTTCTGCACTTTTGCTATATCCATGCATTAACCCTTTTGCATATTCTCTTGCTTATAAATTCCTTCTGTAGCATGTAGTCAATCACATCCAAATAGAATTCTGCCACGTCTTACATCCGTCTAATCTATATCCAGTCATTAAACTTTCTCAAATTCTCATGCTTATAAATCCATTCTGTTGCATATAGGCAAGCTCATCCAAATAAAATTCTGCTACAAATTACATCATTCCACCTATTTGATAGAGTTGATCTTAGAGACCGATCCTCCTCGCATTCCCAAGATAATCCTTTATCCCTTCATTTTGGCATCTTATTACATACTGTGGGGAATATTGGCTGGCTGCCATAACAGCCTGGAGGTCTGATCATTGGGTGGTGAACTCTTAGATTAACAGTTCACCAATAGGTCAACATAAAGTCAAGCATAGCGTCAATTGCATGGTCAGAACTAGAGTCAGATGACGTGCATGCTTGAACCTAATGCCAACACCTTTGACTCATAGTGCATCAGCTGTTACGTCAGTTATAACGTCAGTTATAGCATTAGATTGGTTAAAATGATATAGCATCATCTTTAGAGTCAGACATAACGTCAAAATTAGAGTCAGATGACATGTATATTTGAACCTAATGTTAACACCTTCGACTCATAGTGCATCAGCTCCTACCTCAGCTATAACGTCAGCTGTAGCGTTAGATTGGTTAAAATGATATAGCATCATCCATAGAGTCAGATATAGCGTCAGAATTAGCAGCAGAGAAATATCTAACTATAAGTGCTGCTAATAACTACAGAACATTGTTTTCACCTCAAAAAACACCAAAAATATCATTCTGACGCTAAAACTGACTCTAATACCCCCTTCCTCTTGTAGTGTGCCTCTTCTTTTCCTCTTCCGTTCCCTGTCGGGTGCCGATTTTCTTCTCTTTCGGCTTGGGGTACTTCGTCAATACCTCCCACAGGTGGTGGAGGTGGTGGCAACAGTCCGTACTCTTGAGCGTGCATAAGTGGAGTTGCCCTTTGGAATAATTCTGCATCGATTCCCATCCGGGCCAACCTTGCATTCACTGCTTCGACTATCATGCCTTGTTCGTCGTCGTGTTCCCGGCCGAACAGGTTCCTAGGTTGCCATTGGTGCTGCCGGCTGTGACGCTCCCAGAATATATACGACCCGCGAACGTATACATACGGGGACTTTCCCCTCCCATGGCAATCATCTCACCATGAGCAGGGCCCTCCGTCTATTTCGGGCCATCTATGAAATGAGGCCCGAAGAAGGTTTCTGAAGGGGTCATTCGGCCCACGCCTTCAATGGGACTCCTACGTTGCGGAAGCATGAATACAAGGGTTAGCACACAGCATGAATATACATAAATAACCACCGCGAAGGGTGGCGAATCCATCCAATATACCAACGGCACAGAATATGCATCTAATCCTAAGAAAACACCGTAACCCGGGTTCTACCCCGGCTCAGACTCCCGGTGAGGATCGACTGACGGCTGGGCCTCAAGGGATCAGCAGACCGAGTCTTGGCATGGCGTTGGCTGGCATAGAACATTGGCTAGGGTTGTCCACTCCATCCGCCCCTCCTGTGCACACTTTGCAGATGGGTCAATTCATGCTATGGCTTTGCTATAGCCTTAGGAGACGCAAACTTCGGGGGCATCACCCTCCCGAGCCTACTCCAGGTTCATGGACGCTTTGGTCCGATGAGGCAGGAGTGGGAGGCGTCCCCTTCGGAGAATCCACGGTGGTTCCATGGGTGAGCTAGAGAATACGTGCGCATCAGCGACCCCGCGATCCGTACCCGATTTACTCACCCTAAATCTACTCAAAGTGCAAGGTGCTCCATACGGATCACACCTCTACACCCGGGGAGTGTCGGACCCATACCCGCCCTACGTGGCCAGGCCATCGGGCCTAGCCCATCAGAGGAGTCTCGGGGAGCCTTGTATGCCGTGCAAGACCCCACCCCTCATGTCACCACCGGGTGTTCCTTGTGCGGTGCTAAGCGCACCATAGCACCTAGGACCCGGTGGGTTCTTGTGCACCGCCGATTTTAATGGGACTCTGCGCTATCTAGGAGCATACTACAATACACGGTTCAGAGGCCTCTACCCCCGTAATCCCCGCTTTGAGTCGATTAAACAAAGAACTAACAATCCATCCTTTCGAGTAAGAACCGTAATTGAATATAAAGAGAACTTGTTTGTACAATCAAGGGTTAGTTTCTATGATTGATTCACAAAGAGAATGAGAGAGACCGGACACAACCAAGTGTTAACTAGAATTCACATAGCCACCTACCTGAATTCTGGCTGGACTCGTTTCCATGGGGCGCCTCCATCTTTTGGGAGTTGAGAATTCAGCTGTTACTTCCACGGGGCTTATTTGTTATGGTGATCTTACGCAGTGTGTCGATGGCGCCCGCTCACGGCCTTCCTTGGTCGATCTTGAGGAGTCAATCCTGGGGATAGGGGTCAAGTTGGCATCCAAACTTGGCAATCCCCATCGCCCAATCGATTGGGGCAGGTGGGCCTTCCCAAATGGTAACTAGCCTAATTTCCTAGGTTATAGGTTATTATTATTAATGTGTTAAATTAGCATAGCTAATTTAATCCTTTTAAGGTAACCCCTAGGTTGCAATTAAGTTCCCATACCCCATGGTAGCGTGCCTTTAGGGAGTGGCGTGCTTGTATTTGTATGCGTGTCCCGTATAGTAGACCGTATAAATACATGGAACGCGTCACATTCTCCCCTCCTTAAAAATAATCTTTGTCCTCAAAGATTGGGGTTAGCTAATTGAATACATATACGTAAAGCACTGAATTAGAAAATGAAGTTAAGAATATAACATTAATACGTTGAGATTATAGTAATTCGGACAGTAATACATTGAAGTTAAAATATCAAAGTACAAGCACCAAGGTGCCCGATACAAACTTATGATCAAGGGAGTTTAGGACCGAAGTCCCATTTAAAACATTCTGACAGCAAAAATCACACATGTAGACAAAACCAATACGGGAAAAGTTGGGTCATCAGCAACCCTCTATACAAGGCAGGTGACGACTTGTTCATTGGCCTGCACATAACCATATACCCGTAGGTTAATAATATGATTAAGTTGTGGTTGAAGGGACCACCCCCTACAATTAAAAAAAAAATTATCTAGAAGGGAATCTATCATGTGTACGGCTTGCAATTCATTGTGGCATAAGGAATGGTGGAGTTCCCCCGTAGCGGAATGAACGCAGTCTATTTACTAGATGCCTCTCTAGCAATTCGCGGTCATGTCAACATCAACAATAAACCACGTCCTAGAGAACACGAAGGTGATCTCATCATCGGTTATTATTATTATATACGATGCGTCTACCCCTCTAAAACATGATTCTCGGTCAATGAAGCCTTCAAGCTTACCGCCGGGAGCGGGGTTGATAGCATCGTTGATGGTACGGCCTTGAGATTCCCGCATGAAGTCCGGATAGTGCTTCTCAAGGTCTATCTTCATCACCCAGGTAGCATCTTCAACTGGTAAGTGCTTCCACTTGACCAAGTATTGCAACATTTGAGTCCTTCTGGTCTGTTTGTAAGCTCGATCAAGAAGAGCTTCGGGCATTATTTCCAGCTGCTCTTCAGTCATTTCTAGGAGGGTAGGGGTATCCAAAACCTCCTCTGGATCAGGGGTGTGTTGCTTCAGAAGACTCACGTGAAAGACCTTGTGGATTTTCAAGCGGGGTGGCAAGTCCAAGCGATATGCCTGTTCTCCCACACGTTCATTAATCCCGAGCGGCCCATTATCCGGGTGCCAACTTCTTACGATTACCAATTTTAAGCTTGGCTTGTTTTACTTTGATCTTAAGCCAAACCGATTTCGCCCACCTGGAAGATTCGTGGGGTTGATTGCTTATCCGCTAGACTCTTCGACGATTGCGTCGCGGCCAATAAGTAACCCGAACTGGCCCACCAAGGCCACATTTCTAGAAGGAGTTGTTGAGAGACCTCCACTTTAGAAACAGGGATTATGCCACGCGGTCCGCAGTAAGACATTGATAGCCATAATTTATCATGAAGGGAGACATTCTAGAAGACTCGCTTTTTAATGCTGTTGTAGGCTAATTCTACCAAGTAAATATAATCCAGCGCATTGTGATTTGTTTACTCCATACATAGCTTCTTAGCATATCTTCGATAATACGATTAACACGCTCGTTTGACCATCCGTCCGAGGATGGTAGGTCTGCACTCATGGCAAGCTTGGTGCGGATGGTGGCGAAGAAATCCTTCCGAATGCAATCGACAAACTTAGGATCCCTATCCGATACAATTACTCGCGATCCCCCGTAATCTAAAAATTTCCTTTGCAAAGAGCAAGGCGGGCGGCGGTGTCCGTGGTGCGACATGGGGGAAGTGAGCCATCTTTGATAATTTGTCGACCACGACCATTAAGGCATCATATCCACGAGAGTATTGGAAGCCCCACAATGAAATCCATGGTTATGACTTCCCACTTGGCGTTAGGCACATCCAAAGGTTGCAACTCCAGGGAACTCTTAATTGCTCAAGCCTTGGTTTGGACAAATCGACATCATTTGATGTACCTAGCAATATCCTTCTTCATGGAAGGCCAAAAATAGCTGGAGCGGATCTTAAAATAAGTTTTCATAAAACCCGCATGTCCTGCTATAGGGCTGTTGTGTGTATCATGGAGAATCAGCTTTCGCACCCCTGAAGTCGCTGGAACACACAACTTATCTTTGTAATATAATAAATTGCCCTCCTTCTTATATGAATGGAATGCTTCACGTTCTCTATCGGTACGGGCTTCCTTACCCAAACTTTTCCAAATATTACAGAATTCGGGATCTGTGGCCAAGGTTTGTTCTATTTGCTTCCCAAACTCGCTGGTGAGTGTGGAAATGGCATTACAATGGGTCCGGGTTATAAAGGGATGACGTGACAAAGCATCCGCAACCACATTGTGCTTTCCTGGCTTGTATACAATCTCGAAGTCATATTCCTCGAGGAATTCCATCCATCTTCATTTGTTGAGATTGATTTGGCTGGGTGGATAAATAGCGGAGACTCGATGATCCGTATCCGGCTGAAATCTTCTACCAAGAAGGTAGTGTCTCCAAATACGGAGAGCATTTAACAAGCGCCAGCAATTCCCCGGTCATGGGTAGGATATCGCTGCTCGCATCATTCATCTTCTTTGAATCGTAGAAAGCAACAACTCTCCCCCTCACGCATTAGAACTCCACCAAGAGCTATCTTACTAGCGTCGGTGGCTACCGATTTATCCTTTTCCGGATCGGGCAAGGTAAGGATCAAAAGTGCGATGTTAAGGCATCCTTGAGCTTCCGAAAGCCGACTTGGACTTTTGTTTTCCAATGTTCCATCCAATCCTTTACTTTTCATGCCTTGTGAGATTAGTAAGAGGTGCGGCAATTGTTGCAAAATCCTTAACAAATTTCCGATAATATCCATGAGTCCCAAGACCCTCACGAAACATTAGCCTGGAATGGGCCAATCCTTTACTTGCTTCTATCTTAGCGGGTCTGTAGCAATTCCTTCGCTGAGATAATATGCCCCAAATAGTCTACCCTGAGTGGCGAACTTGCATTTAGAGAACTTGGCAAAGAGCTGATAAGCCTTTAGCTTTTGCAAAGTTAATCGAAGATGTTGTTCATGTTGCCGCAAGGTTTTACTATAGATGAGAATGTCATCAAAGAAAATGACAACAAAGTCATCCAAGTATTGGCGGAAGATGTCATTCATCAACCGCAGATAAACGTTGTAGGGCATTGGTCAATCCAAAAGGCATGACGGTAAATTCATAATGCCCATATAGCGGTAAAAGCGGACTTATGGATGTCCTCTTCCTTAATCCTTATCGATGGTAGCGAGCGCAAATCAATCTTTGAGAAATATTTTGCTCCTTGCAACCGGGTCCATAAGATCATACGCCTAGGCAAAGCATAGCGATTCTTGATGGTATGCTTATTGAGTTGCCTATAATCAATACACATCCTTAAGGAGCCATCTTTCTTCTTGACAAAAAGAATAGGAGCGCCAAATGGTGAAAACTTGGGCGAATAAACCCCAAATTCGGTAACTCTTGTAGTTGTTTCTTAAGCTCGCTAACTCAGGAGGACTCATTGATACGGGGCTTTGCTGGTAGGCTTAGTACCGGTTCAAGAGTTATCTCACATTCTACCCCTCTAAAAGGGAGGAAGTTTGTGGATCTCATATCGGAAAAAGATCGCTAAATTCGAAGAAGGGTAGCAATGTCCGATGGTAAAGCGTCGATTATTTGCCGCTTTGGAGTCCGACTCAATGGAAGCAAGTTTAATGAAGCAAAGAAGTTCATTCGCGCATAGCTTTTCCTAGCTGCTTTCATTGACATTGATTTGCATGACTGAGTGTAATGAATCACCTTTTATCGTCACACGTGCTCCATTAGCGGCATTGAAGGTGACCTCCCGCTTTCGCAGATCTATGTGGGCCCCGCACGCTAAAAACTCCATTCCCACAATAAGATCATATTTGCCAATGTCCATTAACTCGGCACCCAAGGCAACGTGTTTTTTGGCAACCGTGCATTTTAAGGTTAATACGGCGCCATGAGTGTGTGCGATCTTACAGCTAGCTAATGTGACCGGGCTTAGGTCTGGGATTTTCAGCGTTACCGGTAAAGACACGGGCCATTCTAGGAGAAGCAAAATTATGTGTACTACCCGTGTCCATCAAAATTATGAAGGGCTTACTGTCTACTTGGCCTATTGTAGAAATAACGGAAGGCTGACTTTCAGCGTTGCCTGTTTCTATAGCGGCAAGAATATGAGACGCACCATGAATGTACTTTCGGGAGCCTCGTCTTCCGCAAGCAAGATTGACTCCAAATCTTCCCAATCCAGGTCGGCCATGGCGGTTGAGTAGCCTGCGTGGACGCGGCAACAGTCGCATGAAGTGTCCAGGCCTCATGCCCGTGGAGCTGTTCTCCGGCCTCTTTAGGAATGGACTGTAAGAGGCCCCGAATTTCCTTACCAAACATTGTTACGCTTATCCGGGCGTGCTAAAAGCAACTTTCTTCTCCAAGGTCCATAAGAATTGTGCTGAGAGGGCCCCGGACTTGGGGAACGGGGTTTGTAAGGTGTGGACGGCCGTGGCTGCGAGTAAGGAGCAGGTCGCGGATACTGGCTCCTTGGCGTGTCTTCCTCAAGGCTTAATGCCTTAGCTTCCGCCTCTGCTACTGACTTTGGGTCGATAGCCTTGACCATTCGTTTAATAGATGGGGCCAACCCTTCAATGTAGCCCTCTACTGCTCTTTTCTCATTCATTCCTGGCACATACAACCTCAAACGCATGAATTCGTCAGTGTAGGCCTGCACGGACATGCCCTTCTGTTCCAACCTGTAGAAGGTCTGAATCTGTTGGCATTTGTGCGCACGAGGCACGTAATGCGATTTAAAAGCCTTAGCAAACTTCCTGAACTTGCATCTGCTCCTATCCAGGTGTTTAGCTACGCGTAACCCTTCCACCAAACACGGGCACGCTCCGGTAAGGTTCGTGGTGGCGACCTTCCCTGTATCTTTCTCCTCGTCATTCCATAGGACTTCCGAATTCCTTCATTTCGTCCAACCAAGATTCCGCGATTCAAGCCTCCTCACGGATTTCCCATCAAACCGAGCCAACTTCCGGTTCTTCCATATACTAGTGATAGTCAGTATCAACAGTTTTTTGGTATTCCTTATCCTTACGCCTTTGAATGGTCATTGTCCGATAGCGAGGAACCGAAGAACCCGGGTGGTTGAATGGGAGGAAGCGGCGCTATCCTTAGAGGAACTTCGTTGACGCTTAGCATGAGTCCTTCTGCATGCAGTGGGGGGCTAGCCGGGAGGAGATGGCTGTTGTGCAGGTGGACTCAATGGTCGTGGAGGTAATTCCGGTCCGTCCTCCTGAGTATGTGGCAGTGGATTGGTATGCAACACATAAGCCTGTAACTCGCCGAGTTGCCTTTTCATTAACATCAATTCCTGTTCAGGGGTGAGCCTACTGGCGTTGGAGGGTGTTGCCAAGCCGTTCATTACGCATAATCGCCTATAGGAATCATTTATGAAAATATAAGCAGATTTACATTAATGTACAATCCCTTTTTAAGTTAATCGAGACAAAAGTATATACAAACAGAAAACAATATTTGTATTTCATTCAAGTTGAGTACAACAACGGGTTGATTGATACATGGATTGAGACAAAAGTAGGTATGATACAATGGGAACTTGTAAAGTTCTACTTGCACACAAACAGAAGTAAGCACAACAAAAAAACATAACGGAAGAGACCAAGCCTAGGGGTTGGCGAAGGGGTACAGGATCGCGTAGCGGGTACTCTCCCGTACAGCTCGGACGAGTTTATAGCGTGCCCAGGCTTGGACAATGATTGCTTGGTACTCCCATGTTGGGCTGATAATCGAAGGTTAAAGAGCCTTCTTCATTGCATAAAAGAGTTGCCAAAGATGGTCGTTATGCCCTCAAGGCTTCGTGCTGGTCATATTCCAGTAGTCCTGTGTACGACCACGTGGTCATCTTCAGATCCTCAAAGCTCGATCCTCGAGGATGTTAACTATCTCCAGCCCTTTGTCGTGGTCAGAGTTCCCCGGTGGCGGTGGTTCGGGTTTCATAGCCTTCCTCCCACTCTGGATATTCACCATATCTCGGCCATAGTCCTGGTCGGGCGGGCCCGATCGCCCCTCCTAACCATATCGGTGATTCTCTCCTCATATTCCCAAATGGTTTCCTCTGCAATATAGTTGGAATAAATAGAGAACATTTTTGTAATTCCATTATTTTCTAAAGTTTTAATACTTTTGAAGAGGATGTCATATAAAAAACACACAATCCAATAATACTCCTCAAGAGAACTTTGTATTTAATAAGTAAATAAGGTACACCATTTGTCAATATGGTCCATTCAATTGCCAATCGAAAATCCCAGAACACACATAGATATATATATAAGAAAAACTAGCAAAACATATATATATATATACATTTCTCATAGCAAAATCATACTAGGAACTAGGCCCTGCCTCTTGATCCTTAGCCCTAGGAGGTGGTGGAGGCGGTCGGTGTCGCAGCAGAGTAACCCCAGGGTCTACTGTGGCAGCCGCAACGGATGCAACCTCTGGTGGATAGGCAACGGCCAATGGGGCTGCCGTGAGGAGCTTCATGCCCATCCAAGGCGCAATGTCCTGACCCAAGGCCGTCAGGGCAAGATCCCGTCGTACGAGTACATACGTAAACGTACGATAGGGAAGCTTCTTGTGGCCGGCCAGTGTAGAGAGTGCACGGAGGCCCCACCATGAAGCCTCAGCCTCTGGCGCTAGATCTCGGGCTATGAAGAGGACTTGTCCGTATTTGAAGGCCGACAAAAAGAAACGGGTAAGATGGTTACCCAGCACTTTCCCTTGCGAAGTCTCAGATGCTGCCACTTCTTTATCCAGGTCCATGGGGACTTCTTCCTCCTTGAGCTCCCTGTTCCCTCCTCCTTCTTGTGCGCAGGGTTATGGTATAAATCTTCACCCTCATCATCTGAGTCGGAGGGAACCTCCACCATATTAATGTTTGGGACGTGAGGTCCCATAGCCGTGAAGGCATCCAGTGCTGGGGCCGGTTCCCGCATCAGTTAAGTCAACAAGACGTAGTAGAGTCTCCGCCGGCTCTAGAGTCTCCCTAACGGAACTGACTAAGGAGCCTGGTGCACCTCCCGAGGAAGCTCGGTAGAAGTGAAGTCGATGAAGTCATCCATACAATACTCCGCAAGCTGGTCAGAGTACATGGTCTTTTGCGCTAGCGCCGAATCGGCCACTACGTGATACGCCCGGATAATATCATCCAAGAGAAGGTATTCGCCGGTGATAAATAACCGGAAGGCCGTCTAACCCCGACAAGCCTATAGATGGGTCACGGGCGCGGTGGTAACTCCTCCGCTAGTTTCCTTTCCAACGGGCAAAGTCGCCCATTCCGATATGCTCACATCCCTCCTCGGAGGATTCCCCCGCAAGCTTGCCCTTCTCTGCCGGGCAAGGTTTCATCCTCAACGTATTGGTCCATGAGGATGGCTAGAGCGAAAGTAGCTTCCAGATACCGCTGCCCCTCGATCTTTGGACCACAATGGTAGGTGTTTACCCCATCGGAGTTTCCCTTCGTGACATCATAAGCATGTGTGTCCCCGCCTAGCATCTGCCGAACTATCTCCCGCCCAAATACAAGTGGGGGAGGATCCCTAGAGGAATACACATGAGGAAGCATTTCCTCCATGTAAAGTCAAGGAATCCGGCGAGTCCGGATGCCCGCGCATGTTGGCAAGGAGATCTATGCGTTGGCATAGCAAAGGCTGTGAAGCAGTTGAAGGGAACCTGTGGATCCCATTTCTCTCCATCAAGGTACCGTGCAAAGAAGGTTCATATGGCAGCCATGGCGCTTAGAAGGGAGGAGAGAGGAAAAGAAGCGCTTAAAATAACTTACGGTCCCTTTTTAAGCCCCTCTTATTAAAGCCGACGCCAAGATTTTTAATTTAAAAAAAAAAACATTAAACTTTTAATTCAAAATAAAAGCCTTTTTTATTAATTATCACAAAAAAAAAAAAAAAAAAAATATGTACAAACGCGATCCCAAGAAGTAGATACTCAAGGTTGCTCCCCCGTATCCTACGGGCGAGGGCTAAATCCTTAGGCATTATGGTGACCCTCTTTGCGTGGATAGCGCAAAGGTTGGCATCACCAAAAAGTGCTACCAAGTAGGCTTCAGCAGCCTCTTGGAGCGCCAAAATTGCAAAGGTCTGGAAACGGAGATCGGTCTTAAATTGCTGTGCGATCTCCCGTACCAGCCTCTGAAAAGGCAGTTTCGATCGAAGGTCCCGGACTTCTGAAATTTGGCGGATCTCCCGCAATGCCACGGTACCGGTCGGAACCGGATGAGGCTTCCGGCTGCGGGGCGAGGCCCCCACGATGTTGGCACCGTTTTAGCCCCAAAGAACCGCCGGAGTTATCCACTTCCGCCGCCTCCGGCCGGAGCTGGTCTTTCCCAAAAGCCCCGGACAGTCTTTAACTTATCCTTGTATTGACTGCCGCCTTATGGGCAACTCCCTTCCTCCGAGCTTACGCGGTCGGATCGTCGGTTTTGGGTTTGAGCCACTCCCGGATGCACCTCCCTCCCCTGTTGGTCCCGCTGATCTTGTCGGTCCCGGCCATCTTGCTCCAACTTTCGCTCTTCCCGAAGCCTCCTTAAGTCTTCTTGGATCTGAGCAAAAAGCTGGGCTGCGGCACGGCGATTAAGTTCATATGGTACCTTGTGGCGCATAACCCATATCTATCTGAATAGTTGTCAGATAGTCTATGCTAATGTCGGGGATTTCTCCCCATACAAAGCCGCTTGGAACCCTCATGCCATTGGTATGGGGAACCTCAATGGCTCTGCCATCAATGACGGCAAAGCCGCCCCGAGGTACTTCCCAGTACTCCTACCCAGGAAAGCTGGGCTGTCCAGCCACCGCTCCTCGGTGGTCGCCCTCCCCGCAAAACCCTATCCCCAGTCGGCCTCCCGCCCCCGACATCTTCCTCCTCCGTATGGCCTTCCCTGCTCGAGGATAAAATTTGATGAGCATCATTACCACGTGTTGCTCAACAAGGGTATATGGGAGTCGGGCGAGGTTCACCGGATGAGGAATGGCTCGAGAAGTGATAGACGTGATATGGAATCCTATCGTTGTTCTCAAACCTATTGACCAGCTCATCCAACAAGATGTCGATGAGGGCTGGGTCAGTAGCCATGTGCTTAGCAATCATGGCGTAGATCTCCACGATGCTCATGGTGGACGGATCCGGAGCGCTCTTGGTAATGGCCATAGCGGGTAGTGCGGCACCGGGCGGCAAGGGGATGGCAAGGGGGCGCTTAAGAGGCACAAAGCACAAGGGCGCAGGGTCAAGGTCCCGTCCGGTGGCGATGGCGAGGGCTGCTCAGCGGTTGGAGGCTGAAGCAAAAGCAAATGACAGAAAATGGTTTGCTAAACGGCCAATTAACTTTTAAAATTTCAAAATTTTTTCTTATTAACTTCAAAATTTTATTATTAAAAAAAATTATACGGCGGAAATACGCGCCACATACGGCCTTGGAACCGATGGCATTATATCGGTTTTCGCCTCGGGTGTCGCCGAAATGCAAGCGGCGCTCGAAGTTGACTCGGCGGGCCCGTTGACTGGACTGGTCCGATTTATGGGCGCCGACAAAGATTTCGGCGCTTTTAACTTGACTGCAAAGTTTACAAAAGCAAGCGGCGCTCAATTCGCTTTTGGGCCTGCCCTTGACTATTTTTAACCGAGTTGACGCTTTTAGGGTAATTCGAAAAGTACGCCCAATCCAATGGAGCCATCATCTTTGTCATTTGAGTTACCCATCGGGCACCTGCTAGGCCTCCAATCTTGGCCCCTCCACTTCAAAGCTACAATTTCTTAACTTAACCTAACACCAAGCCAAACAACAAAGAGAACTAACAACACATTGACTTAGCCTCCTCCTAACTACCGTATACGAAGTTAGTGTTTGGCCAGTGCTATGATTTCGAACAACCAAATCACGGCTCGATACCACCGCGGACGCCCTGTAATATATACGACCCGCGGGGACGATACATACATGGGACTTTCCCCTCCCATGGCAATCATCTCACCATGAGCGGGGCCCTCCGCCTATTTCGGGCCATCTATGAAATGAGGCCCAAAGAAGGACACGGGGGTCATTCGCCCACGCCTTCAATGGGACTCCTACGCTATGGAAGCATGAATACAAGGGTTAGCACACAAAGATGAATATACATAAATAACCACCACGAAGGGTGGCTTAATCCATCCAATATACCAACGCACGTAATATGCATCTAATCCTAAGAAAACACCCGTAACCAGGTTCTACCCCGCTCGTGACTCCGGTGAGGAGGATCGACGGCTGGGCCTCAAGGGATCAGCAGCACCGAAGTCTTGGCATGGCGCTGGCTGGCATAGAACATTGGCTAGGGTTGTCCACTCCATCCGCCCCTCCTGTGCACACTTTGCAGATGGGTCAATTCATGCTATGGCTTTGCTATAGCCTTAGAGACGCAAACTCGTGGCATCACCCTCCGAGCCTACCTGTGTTCATGACGCCGGGTCCGATGAGGCAGGTCGGGAGGCCCCTTCCGTAATCACAAAGTGGTTCCATGGGTGAGCTAGAGAATACGTGCCGCATCGGGCCCCCCCGCATCCGCACCGACTTACTCACCCTAAATCTACTCAAAGTGCAAGGTGCTCCATACGGATCACACCTCTACACCTGTGGGAGTGTCGACCCATACCCGCCCCTACATGACCGGCCATCGGGCCTAGCCCATCAGAGGGAGTCTCGGAGCCTTGTATGCTCGTGCAAGACCCCACCCTCATGTCACCACTTGTGTTCCTTGTCCGGTGCTAAGCCGCACCATAGCACCTAGGACCCGTGGGTTCTTGTGCATGTGCCGCATTTAATGGGACTCTACTGAGCTATCTAGGAGCATACTACAATACACGGTTGGGAGGCCTCTACCCCGTGAATCCCCCCCGCTTTAGAGTCGATTAAACAAAGAACTAACAATCCATCCTTTCGAGTAAGAACCGTAATTGAATATAAAGAGAACTTGTTTGTACAATCAAGGGTTAGTTTCTATGATTGATTCACAAAGAGAGGAAAGAGAGAGACGGACACAACCAAGTGTTAACTAGAATTCACATAGCCACCTACCTGAATTCTGGCCGGACTCGCTTCCATGGGGCCTCCATCTTTGGGAGTTGAGAATTCAACATTTACTTCACAGGACGATCGTTATGGTGATCTTTCGCAAGTGTCCGATGGCGCCCGCTCCCGGCCTTCCTTGGTCGATCTTCGTGAGTCAATCCGGGTGGATAGGGGTCAAGTTGGCATCCAAACTTGGCAATCCCCATGCTCGCCTAATCGATTGGGGGTGTGGGCCTTCCCAAATGGTAACTAGCCTAATTTCCTAGGTTATAGGTTATTATTATTAATGTGTTAAATTAGCATAGCTAATTTAATCCTTTTTAAGGTAACCCCCTAGGTTGCAATTAAGTTCCCATACCCCCATGGTAGCGCACTTTAGGGAGTGACGTGTTTGTATTTGTACGTGTCCCCGTATAGTAGACCAGATAAACACGTGGAACGTCACACCGGCCTTGGCCTTGAGACCCTGAACCAGTGTTCCTGGCTGCGTCATTAATGTTGTTACTTAGGTTATACATTATTCAACCTTATTTACAAGTCAATTATTGTTAGGTATAAAAGAAATCATGTTCAAATTCCAACTTATAAGTTTAAAGACAATTTTGGCAATTAATATATGAGAGTTATACATTACATAGGATATATGATAGTACATAGAACTGAAGTCATTTTTATACATTTAGAAGATAAGTGAAAGCAGAAAGTGTTCATCTTCGAGACCCCTTCATTGACTTGAAGAAGTTCTTGACGTCCCTAAGTTGAAGGCCTTTGCCGACGTTGTGCAAGATATTCCTGGAAGATCCTCCTTCGAGGGCTCGAATCATTTGAGGTGGGGGAAGTGGTGGTGCTACCGCCACTACAACCGTGAGTGGAGCATCCCTTAAATGACCTCTGGCGAAGTCGAGGCTGTAGAGTGCCACGGATCTCTTGAAAAGAATGATGTGATCCGTGTGGCTGCTTATCTTGGCATGCTGCCCAAAGCCGGATAGCGCTATGAGGAGCGCCACTGCTTCCTCTCCTCGTGAGCTGAACTCCTTGTGAAAAACTATCATTTGTCCTTGACTAAGGACTGGCATATAGTAACGGAGTGCCCTGCCCTTCCCTATGGCCTTGGTGCCCGTGCCCTTCCTTTGAGCCGCTCCGCCATAGACGTCGAATGCTAGAAGATCTTCAAGATCTCTCCACATTGTTGTTGCGCTATCCAGGTTGACGCTGTTGGACCCTCCAGGCGATACTTTACGGATCGGACGGTTCGGCCGGGTGCCCGCCCTCTCCCATGTTTGTACAACTGGATTGGATCTCTGAAATTCTTCTTCTGGGATGATGGGCTGCTGCTGACGATACATCTCCCTGATATGCTTGTAGGCTGCAACATCCGACATTGTCTCCCCGGCATAGGAATGCCTTTCTGCTACCTCCCTTGGGACTTCTTGATAGGAGTAGTCGATGAAGTCGCTCTGTTGCTCCTTAGCAATTAGGCCTAGGAGCTCGTCGATTCGAAGCCCCTCTTCTAGACAATATGGAAGATTGAGGATGTCGTTGGCGAGGATGTATTCTTCCCCTCCGATGACTATCAGCGATAGCGCCGTGATGCTGATAGGTGGTTCATTGGCCCGCCTGATGTCGTCATCATGCCTTGCTATCTGCCTCTCCATTCTGGCTGCTTCCCTGCTCTCCCAATCTGGGTCTTCCTCCCCAGCCTGCTCGTAATCCTGCTCGATCTGCAATGTAGCGGTGCTTGTGCCGTAGTACTCATACTCCGAAGACTCGATTTCCTGTATTCGGGCTTGCTCCCTCCTTGTGTTGAGCGGTGCTAGATCCAAGGGTTGGACCGATGGCTCTCCTATCTTGTTGATCGTCTTATGCTGCATGAATAGAGCTAGGGCTGCATGTGCTGAGACATATCTATGCATATGGGCTCTACAGGTCATGTAGTCGGGCATGTCTCTTGTCCTATCCCACAGTTGGTCCTAAAGCTTGGCTAAGCGAATCTAGGGATACCCACTTCCCTCCCCTAGGCGGCAGACTAACTTCCCAGGGTAAGATCTGCTGGTCATATTGACAGATTATGTCGGTGTAGAAAGGGGTCCTGGTCAAGGTTGCGTGGAGATCAAAGACATGGTCAAATACATGGAAGGCCTCTTCAGCAGGAAAATCATGGATGTGGTTGGCGCTGCCGTACCATTGAACAAAGTTGGTGGGCGCCACTGAGTAGAGATGGGTGTAAAAGATGGTTTGGAAGAACTAATGAGAACCTGAGAAATTGCCTAAGATGGTGAGAGCAATCTATGTGAAGGAAAAATGGCAAATGAGGCCCCCGTTTTATAGATTGGGGTTGCCTCAGGTTCCGTGCACAAGGGTTCTTGATCGAACAGACCTTTGTTCTAAGGCTATAGATCTCCAAACAAGGTACCATGAAGTGCAAATTTAAGTAAAACAAGGCAAGAAATACTACATGGCAGTTTGTTGGGTTAAATTTGACCAATCTAAGTCAAAATGGGTCAACCCGGGTGGGTTCGCACGGATGGCCTCTGCGTCCGCGAACGCAGACGCATTTGGCGGGGACCCGCCCAGTTTGGGTGATTTCTATGAAAAACTGAACTTTTCTAAGGGTTGTAAGATGCTAACATGCCTATTTGGCTCGATTCTAATCTAGTTAGCAAGTTATTTCATGCAAAATAGCCATCTAAAAGTGCTATTTCAAGGCAACCGGGTGGGTTCACGCGGATGGCCTCAAGCGTCTATGAACGCAGACGCGTTTTATGGACCGGGCCCGGTTTGGCCATTTTTGAACCAATTTGACTAATTTTTGCGCTAAAACTTATAGTTTATCAATTACAAGTACTCTAAGCATAATACAAAAGATTATACTACAATCTAACTTACTTTAAGACATTTTCATGCCAAATTATAATCAAATTACAGAGAGAAGAAACTTATATATATATATGCCAAAAGGTCAATTATATAGGAAAACTTTAATACTTAAGTTAATTACAAAATTAGGAGGTCTTCAAGGGCTCCTTGCGAATCCTCCTCGCAAGGTGCAGGTCTTTGGGCATGACCGTCACCCGCTTGGCATGAATTGCGCAGAGATTTCCCTCCTCAAAGAGCTGTACAAGCTCCCCCTCTGCTACCTCCTGCAGGGCCCGAACCGTCAGGGGTGTCACCCTATAGTCGGTCCTAAAGTCCTGCATTATTTTCCGAAGGAGCCGCTCGAACGGCGCCTTCTGGATCAGGAGATTAGTGCACTGCTGGAAGTGCCTAATCTCCCGAAAGACTCGGGCATGCTTCGAATTGGGCCCATGATGGAGTCTCTTCAGTGGCCCCGGTCTTGGGGGTGGCGGCTTGGGCTGATTCTTGGGCCGCCCACCCTTAACGTACTTCTGTACGTTTTAATACCAATCGGTGTACCTCCTCCAGCGGCGGAGGTACTCCTGGTATGCTTTTTTCCGACGCTGGAATTCACGATCCTTCTTCAACGCGAATTCCCGCTCGCCCACCTTTTGCTTCTTAACTACCTTGGGTGGCTTGGGCCACTTTGGGTAGGGTGGGCGGGCGTTGGGGTCCGAAGGCTCCCCAGCGTCGTGCTCGGGCTCCTCTTCCTGCCCGGCTTTCTCCTGCACTTCTTCTTCCTCCTCGTCTTCCTCCTCCACTTCCTTGTCGGGAGATCGACGAGGTTCTACGATCCGGACCGTCCCCCTTGGGTGGTCCTGGTCCCTTTTGGACCTCTTCTCTCTTCTTCGCGCTTCTTTCTCCCTCTCCCTGTTCTTCCTTGCTGCCTTCTCCTCTGGCCACTCCGTCACCTTTTCCTTCCCCTTCTTCTTCTTGGAGGTGCCAACCTCCTCCTGGCGTAGCTGCTGCTGCTACTGCTCCTGTTCTTGGTGTTCCTCCTGCTCTTCCTCCTGTCCGGACAGAGTATCGACGTGAATGGTCTCATCTGTCCCCTGCGTCTCTACCGAAGAAGAGCTGCTCTGGGCCTCCTTCTGAGAGGCGTGAAAGGTCTCGTCCGTCGAGCTGGACGATTCCTCTTCCTGCCCCGACCGAAGGTGTTCAGGGATCTGCTTCCCTGGAGCTCCAGCTGCTGCTGCCATAGAAGGGGTCCACCTTGGGCTGTACTTCCTCGCGGTGCACTTGGTCCTCGCCATATCTTACACCTACAACTCTTGAGAGGCAGGGCAACACCATTGCCCCAGGAGGTGTCGGACCCATGCCCAGCCCACACGAAGTGCTGGCCATAAGCCTAGCCCGCTATGGGGTCCCTAATAGCCACGCCGTGAGGGACCCTCCTCCCAGATCTCCTCTAGCCCCGGCGTGTAGCTGAGTCACATCATATATAGCCCCAGTAGCCCGGTGGGTTCCTATGCACAGGCCGCACAATAATAGAAACTAAAGGGTCTAACTAGGAGCACTAAGTAAGGCTACTAGGTCTCTACCCCCCCTTCCCAATACAAGAGGAGCAAACATGATCAACTAATTTCACATAACATCATATAATGATAATCATCATAAGAACATCTTAACCTAATCATACATATCTAACTTACAGTTAGGGTTCCTTGATTAGGGTTCAAGATGTTGAATAAGGGTTCTAGGATGGCTCTACTCTAGATACAACATACTGACATATCTGGAGTGCTAACTTCCAGATGAACTACTATGGACACTACTCCAAATACCTGCTCCCGAAGCGCTCCCTCCCATTCCTGGCGTCTCCATGCTCCACGAGTGGTCGAAGCCGTGCTCACTGCAAGATCGTGCACACACTCTGGGGGCTGCTGCACTAGGCTATGCCACAGCAAACGGTGCTCAAAACGGGGTTTCGAGTGCGAAGAAGGTTCCCAGGGTGATAGGGCTAGGAAAAGAGGCCTAGGGTTAGGGTTTAGGTTAATATAGGTTAGGGTCCACATGGGATGACACGTGGCTCCAATGGGATATGGCCACGTGGCGGCTGCCCAATAGGATAAGGCCATGTGGGACATGGGTCTTATCCTAAGGTTATCTAAGTTACATATATAACTTAGATATGCACCCATGGCACTTCCTAAGGTATACAAGGCTACGAAGTAGACTTGTATAGTGACAGACCCAAAAATATACGTATTCATAGCGTATATTTCCCTGGAACGTCACAGTATGCACATGAGGCGCAGATGGAGTGGATTACCCTTTGCCATTGTTCTATTTCCAGCCAACTCCAATGTTATAACTTCCATTTGTTATCTTGTGGCCCGTGATTGCCGGTCCTACCTCAATGGGAGTCTAAGCGTGGATTAGGACTTCGGTGATGCTATGGTGATGTCATATTATGATGATGATGCTATGTTGTTGATGGTGCCTCACCCTTGGTGAGGAGCATATATATTGACTATGATGTATGTTGCTTGTGCTTACATTTACATGCTTTTGTAGTGAGATCGACCCCGGGGTGTCATGAACCTACGCGAAAACATGGAAAATACGTGGAAAATATGCAAGAAATACGAGAGGAATACGCCAAGATCGCAAAGAATATGATATATGGACATGAATCAAGAGTAACGATGCCCTCGAAGGCAAGCGGGAACACTAGACGGATGCCTAGAAGGCTCAAGAGGCGGCATTGAACCAGAATGGTTCGGCGAGAAGGAGGTGCCTCCTTATATATCTAAGCCAATGGTCGGGATCGCCACTCCAATGGATGAGATCGCGCCAAGTGTTAGCAAGATGCATTTAGGTTCTAGAATATTCTAGAACCTCACGGAGATATTCCCACATATGAGGAAAACATGAGGGAATATCTTCAATATATATTGGTAGTGCACTTAGCAAGGGTGTATGACTCGTGAACCGGAAGGTTTTGAGGGTTTCAACTCGCCTCTTGTGCAACTACCATTTCACATCCGTGTGGCGACCATCTTTTGTACATCGCACAGTATAATGTTAGGTATGATGATAATACCCGTGCATGGTCGTCACACCACCCTCCTACCACTCGCCACGAAGTTATCGTGGAGCTTGGGCCGAAAGTACTCAAACTTGGCTTATCCGAGTAACGGTGGGAAACTCCGCAATTTTATCGGGAGCATTACTCGATTCTGCAGCTCCCGTGTTCTATCACTTGGTGAGTAACCTTCCCAATCGGACAAAGTAATACAATCGCCGATGAAGAAACTTGGAGTCTAGAATTTCTAACCTCGAACTCCCTCAATGATCATCAATTTCTACTAGTGGTGGCGGATTGGAGGAACGCGATCCGGAGAAAGTATTAATTGTGTAGGGCTCCACAGAGAAACATGAAATATTTGGATGGAGCCAAATAGCGGAGCTTCGAGCCGCCATATTGCTGATTTGAGTCGTGATCTAGTAAGGACCAAGGCGATGATAGTCAAACTTGTTGTAGGGACGCCGAGGGTAGAGGTCCCTACGAGAAGCCGAACAAGGTCACCAACATGAAATTTATGAGCTTCCCGCGGATGCAAATCGGCATAATGCCGATAACATTCCCTGTGCTTTCGGTGTGGTGATGTGAAGATCGATTGAAGAGCACAGGTTTCTCAAGTCGAGGACTTCGGCACCGGGATTGACAGAATCCGCCAAGCGACTACTAAAGGACCAACGAGGGTGTGGACCAAAGTTCAGAAAGAACGAGATCTGGCTAGTGGAGGCATGTGCTAAGTTATTATAGGCAAACTCAGATAATGAAAGATAATCAACCCAATCATCCTGCTGATAACTGATAAAGCACCTTAAATGTTGCTCCAGAGTCTGATTAATGCGCTCTGCCTGCCCATTACTTTCTAAATGATGACCAGATGTCAGTGAGCGGTTGATATACAATAACTCCAAAAGCCGCTTCCAAAAGCCTGCGACGAACTGCGGTCCACGATTGCTGACGATAGTATCAGGCAAGCGATCTTCTTCTTCGTGACTACTTCACGAAGAAGAAGATCCGATGTTCCCTCACTGGTGATGGTGATATTGCAGGGAATAAAATGAGTCATCTTAGAGAAATGATCCACAACAAGCATGATGGCATCATAACCCCGAGAGAGTGGCAGCTCTGGAATAAAGTCTATAGAAATACTCTTCCAAGGTCCATCTGGTACGGGCAGTGGCTAAAGAAGGCCATGAGGAACCTTCGCTCGACAGCATATATCATGGGATCGAATAAAAGCTTCGACAGAGTGATGAAGCCCAGGCCACCAATACTCTCGACTAAGAAGTTCAGGAGTCTTAGCTACTCCAAAGTGTTCGACCATAGGTGAATCATGGACAAGCCCTGGAAACCTGAAGCCAAGAAGCACCATATAGCACATCTGAGAAGCCCATCCATTTAACATGAGTCCATCTCGAACCTCAAAATGATCATAGTCCGATGCGATTTGGTTTGAGAAGATGATCGCGAGCCAAGGTGTGAGAATACATATTGAGCCAATGGATCGGCGAAGGGAGATCTTTCGAATAGACTCCAAGAAGGTCGTATCTTGAGGCCTCTCGAACAAAGTGAGAGCCGTGGCCCGAACCGATCGGGCCCTAGAATAACGTGATTCTTGATAAAATGCAGGATCATCTAGCTTGGGCTCAAGGTAAGAGCGTCGAGACAAGTCATCAGGCTTCCCTTGGAGGGATCCAGGATGGTGCATGATCACGAAATCAATACGTGATAATACTTGAGTATGCCATCGGGCTGCACTACAAGAGAAGAGGTCGATTAGTGTCACCTTTTGTGTCAATTTTTGGCCTAGAATTGCAAATCAAATTTTCTTAATAACTGACGTTATGGGTGCCACATACTAGTGACACTAATGTAGAAGCGAGAACGTCACATATATTGTCATCAGCTTTGTCACCTATAGTGGCAATACCTATGCCACTTGTAGCGGCATACATAGTGTCACCTATAAAGTCAATTATAACACCACGTTTAATGTTAACATTAATGGCAATAGTAGAGTCACCTATATCCTCACGTGTAGTATCATATATAATGTCATATATAACGTCATATATTGCATCATTTATAATTTCATATTTAACGTCATTTATAATGCCAGTAGTAAAACCATTCGTAATGTTGTAATTATTATCGTATATAATGTCACTTGTAACACCACTAATTCTACCATATATAATGCCATTAGACCATGTTAAGAATGTCATTTGTTTTCACTACCTATATAAGGCAGATACATTTGTTCCCATTAAAAATTTGCTCCTAATATTTCTGGGCTAAGACGAGCCCACAGGTAGGCCACGTCTATTTGTTTAGGCTTTTCTAAAATAAGAGGAGAGAAAATTGCAGAGGAAGCCACGTTTTGTGCTTATCCGTTTGGAGGAATCCAGCTCTGGTCAAATCCTCTCCTTAAGGTTCTTGCTTTTCGCTGGAGCTTGGGACAAGCTGCGTCCCGCTATTCTGCCTTCATAAGGCATAGCTTTGGGCACAACATCCGCCTTCTTCCGGCTATTACGCCTCTTCAAGCGAGCATCTGGGTGTTGATTACTCGGCATTGCTTGATTCGGCGATTTTTTTTTTTTCAAGATCCAGCAGAGCAGAGGGTAAGTAAGGGCGGTGATGTTTTTTCTTTATCATTGTTGTTTACAGGAACCTTTG
Organism: Isoetes taiwanensis; assembly: GCA_021234155.1. Taxonomy (NCBI): domain Eukaryota; kingdom Viridiplantae; phylum Streptophyta; class Lycopodiopsida; order Isoetales; family Isoetaceae; genus Isoetes; species Isoetes taiwanensis. The sequence continues at coordinate 155,812 of JAJEKV010000004.1, forward strand.
TTTTGTGAGTTTAGGTAAAATTTGCGGTTATCTCCTTGCGCTAGTCTCGAGGCCTTAAAAATGACTACTCTCGAGGCGGTATGGTGGTTTGTACCTATAAATGTTCGCCTTAGTAATGCAATAGGTTGTTTCTTTGGTGGATTGTAGCTCTAATATGCAGGCCGCCGCCTCAGTTTTGCGAGGGCTTCGATTGTATTATGAGGGGGATAGAAAATCTTGGAAATATCAATGCGCCATGGTCGGAACCCTTTTGAGATGAATGCAACCAACGTGGAGTTGCATATATTTCTTTTGGACAGTGGGTTCTTTGTTATTATAGTTTATGTTTTTGTGTATCACATGTTAGAACCCCAAAGAGAATTCTATGAATTGGTATCGGAAGATGGAATTATAGAAGAAAGCGAGAGGAATCTAGTTCGCATTGAATTTGCCCCCATTGTTAGAGTGCGAGAATGGCACGGGGTAAAAGATGCCGCAGTGAGCATACACAAAACTCCCTTTTTGTATAGAATATTCGGGCAAGTGTGACGTTCAAAGATAGTATCGCCCGGGGATCATTATCACCTTGCTCTCGCCAGCGTACCGCGCCACCCCGGCGTGTGCGCTAGCGTGTAGCAGTGTGAGTAGCCCTGGGGGCAACTTGCCAGAAATATGTGCAACTATTAATGTGCACATTTTCCAATGAACACATTAATGGAGCACACATTGCCAAGTGGGCCACACCCATAGGTGCAATTAATGTGCACATTTTCCAATGTACACATTAATGTGGGCACACATTGCCATGTGTGCACATTTGGCCACCTAGCCCTTAAAGGCAAGTGGGCCCATTTCCAATTATCCCACATGCCAAAGGGGATAATTGGAAACCCTAGCCAACCCCTTGTCTATATATGGTAGGAAACCCTAACTAGCCCAATTTTTCGATTTTAGGGCTTTAGAACTCTGTTTTGGCTGCCTCAGCGTACCAAAACCGCATCCTGCTTCGACTAGGAGAATTGCATCCTTAGTTTCTCTAGATTGGCGTTTGTTGGGGATGGTGGGAGCTGGTCGAGGAGCCCCTCAAGGATCAGGTATTTGGCCAATTAGATAGTCTAAACCCTATTTTAGTCATTGAATGTTAGGGTTTAGCCTATTAGATTGGCCATAGCGTGCCTCTAGATCTCTAGATAGCGATTCTAACTAAAGAACCTAACTCTATGTTGTAGATTAGACCTTGTTCTTTAGTTCTTCCGTGATGTATATGGATGATGTATCTCTATGAACTCCTTATATTGGGAAGGGGGTAGAGACCCAAAGCTTTGTAGTTGATGCTCCTAGAGTAGCCTCTCTAGCACACCTTGTAGATCTGCCTGTGTGCACAAGAGCCACGGGATGTGGGTGAAGGGGCCAGGACCGGCCGAGAAGGAGGTTAGGTGTCGACTCTTGAACGATCCCTATGGTGTGTTAGTGCTACGGGGGATCATTGTGACTAGGTCTAATGGCTTACCACCGAAAAGCGGGGTAAGGCATGGGCCTCACTAACTGAAGTGGTGTACACTTTCCAGTGGGTTCGGTCCGAATCAGGGGCGGTGGCCCTCTAGTCACCTTGAGTCAGCATGTAGACCTCTGGAGGGAGTGATCCCTACCTGCCCCATCGGAACTGGGGAGATGGAACCCAGGAATAGCCCTTTTGGCTATGCATCCGGCGGGCTACAGTCAGGTCCCGACACTTTTCAGACCACTCTGCAAAGTGTGCACAGGAGGGGCGGATGGAGTGGACAACCCTAAGCCATGCTTATATGCCAGCCAAATTCATTGCCATGAATTCTGTCTGCAATGAACTCTGGAGACCCAAGCCCGGCCATCCTTTGAGTCCTGGAGCCTTGGGTAGGATCTCCTATGTGATGTGCTGATATTTGTCTATGCAGATATGTGGAGGACCATCCTTCGGGATGGTCACATGATGTTGATGTATGTGCTACTGACATGTATGTTTACGCTTCCGCAGCTAGGTAGGCCCTGAGGAAGACGGGGTGCAATGACCCTTCCACTCTTTCCCATCGAACCCCTAACGGTTGTAGTGTCATGTGGAGGGCCCTGTATTAGCATGGAGCTGGTATGGGGGATGAACTCCTGTTTGTATACCGGTGAGTGCACCGTATAACAGTAGGGGGCGTCCACAGGTGGTATCAGAGCTATGATCTTGGCAGACCCTGGGATCGAGCATCGACCCAAACCCTATAGGGACTAACTCATCTAGACATTCAGTCTTGAAGATAAAAGCCCAGGCACAAACCTCGAGTTGCGGGAAAAATTTTTCTCCCGGGGTAGAGATAGTAATTATCTAAGATTAAGATAATTAGAGAACATAGGTAAGATGGAATAAACAATCGAAATAGCACGTAAGAGACCCTACTAAAATTCAAGCACTTTTGGCCAATGACTCCAAGAGTGCGCCCGGAGCATGTTAGGTTCAGACCTAATGGCCCTTTCGCGCACTCTTAGAGTCGTCACCCCATATAAACCCTAGAACTTGACCTTAGGAACTCCAAATGGTAAGATAAAAGATGAAATCCCGATCAAAAAAGCTCGAAATAGCTAGAATTGTATGTTAAAACATCAAAAAAACATTAAGTACAAGTCACTTTTGGAACAGCGACTCCAAGAGTGCGCCAGAGCATAGTTAGGTCCCAACCTAACACCCCTCCCGCGCACTCTTAGAGTCATCCCCAAAAGTGACCCTTAAAATTGATTATAAATTAATAAAAGGGTCAAAGTAATGATAGGATCTTGCTTAAAATGCTTAAATTAGTGAGTAACAGCATGTAAATTGTGTAAATTGGGTGTGTTGGAGCGAGAAGGCCGACGACTCAAGGGTGCGCTTGAGCATAGTTAGGGTCCCAACCTAACACCCCTCCCCAAGACTCTTAGAGCCATTCAAGAAGCGGCACCAAACAAGACCCCAATTTTCGTCCAAGACGGGAGACTTTGCCGGCCAAAACCACCGGAAGACTAAATCGACCAAACCCTAAAAATCCAACCCTATAAATTCTGGGGACATAGGCTCATTTTTTAGGTTTCTCCCGCAGCTTCCACGAGCTCCTTCTCATTAGCCGATCTTTTGGCCTGCTCTCCAAATCGGGATTTTGTCATTACAATGGCTAGGACCAAACAAACCGGCAAGCCAAAGAAGGACGATAGGCCCAATAGCCCAAGTGCTCGCATGGTGAAAAGGTAAGCTCAAAGATGCTCGGACGACAAACCGGCAATCGACATGGAGAGGCTGCCTAGGTACAGGTGAATTTGGAGAAGAGGCGGAGGAAAGAAGAAAAGGCAAAGAGGAAAGAAGAAAAGGCAAAGAAGAAAGAGGAAAAGGCAAAAGAAGAGAAGAAAGAGCCAAGAGGAAGGAGGAGAAAGCGAGAAATGTATGGATGAGGAGGTTATGGAACTGTAAGACGCACCAATGGCGAACTAAGAACCAAGAAAAAGAGAGGACCCCACCCCAAAGGAAAAAGGGTAATGACTCAAGAGCCCCGAATAAGAAGAGAAGAACCTGGCGGGCAGAACTATAAACGAAAGCCAACCGAAGGTGAACAACCCCCAACCTCGCTCTGAGGAGACTGAGGATATAGCAAAGATTCTTGGAGGCAACCCTTCCTGAATCCGGGAGAATCCTCACAGCCAAGCCTAACCTCAACCCAAAACAGAGGAAACCGCGAGGAAGAGCCAATCCCAACTCCAAACACGGTTGAGACACAGATTAACCTACCCCCGCTGCCCCACCATTCTTGGTATGGCAAGAAGCAAAGAAGCTAGATCAGAAGGCACCGGCAAGAAAGCAACCAAAACCGCCCGAGACTCGTACACCTTAGGACCCGGGAGAGGAGGTACAAGAAAGAATTAGCAGATTACAAAGTATACAAGAAGATGCACTAAGACTACGCGACCTATTAATGAAACAAAAGGGGTCAAACCGCCGAAGGAGGGAGGCCAACTCGGGAAGCATTCCAGCTCAAACCCCGCCAGAACTACAGAACCCCCAAGAAGCCTATGAGGAGATCCCAAGACTCCCCTTTTGCCGAGCCTTGCGGGAAATCAAACACTTCCAAAGGAGCTACGGATTCCCTCATCCCAAGAGCAAAGATTCCGGAGGTTTGTCCGAGAAATCTTGTGGGAGTTCGACCCCAACAAGCTTAGTAACCAACGACATGTTACTCGCTTTACAAGAAGCGAGATGGAGGTTGTGCAAGACCGAAGATTCATTAGCATGCACTCTCCATGCAAAAGAGTCACCCTTCAGCCAAAGGATATGGCGGCTAAGTACATACAAGCGGAGGGACTAATAGAAGGGAAATTACTTTTTTGTAACTAACGGGATTATATCGATGTATAAAATTTTTGAATAATAAAATATATCTTCTTTTTTATTTTCGTAAGGTGTTGGGTTCCGTGCAAAGGGAACGCGCATCTTACGCCGCATCGCGGCGTTCCTTCAACTTTGCATCCTTGCGGGGGCGCAGTGGCGAAATTGAATGCCCAGTCTCAAGAAGGAAGGCGCCAAAATTGAATGTTACAGAATGGCAAATTTGAATTGCCTAAGGCCTATACGAAATTGCTCCTCCGACTCTTCTTGGCGCCTCACTCTCATTTCCGGAACCTCAGCTCTCATTTCCGGCAAAGGTGAGCTATTCGTCCATTTCGTTTCCTTTTCTTCCATGCTTTCCATGCGGTTCGAGTTGTTGCCATGCTTACAGGTCGGATTCGTGAACGTGAACTATTCTTCCATTTTCTTTTCGTGATTTAGTTCCACGGTTTGGAGTTCATTGTGTTTCTTCTGGAGCCATTTCTTCTGGAGTTGGGTTTCGGATTTCTGATGCTTCGGATTTCTGCTGCTTGGGTTTGATTCATGACCATTTAGTTTGATTCATCGCAACTATGTGTATTGCACGTTTGTTCCATGAAAATTCATTCCATTTATCAACCACTCCATCGTAGTGGAAGAGAATGATGCTGAAGTTAAATGCGGAAACCGGAAAATGTAGAAATCGATGTTAATGACATCAAGGATGATGCGTTTCATAAAGCTAACTATTAATACCTTTTGAATGATGCGGTCCACATACTGCTTTTGCTTTATCCCAACTGAAATTGCGAGCAAATTTTTTGGAGCATCCAAGTTATCCTGCACAATTATTTGCCCTTTAGATACTACTCGCTGTCAATTCCTTCAGATCCTTTCATATATCTACAACTAGACAGAATGAACATACCTCTGCCTTTCGAGAGTTCCATAATGGCTTAAGAGTCAGATCTGAAGTTTGCTGAATTATGCCTTTTGGTAAAGGATCACCATCACAAACGTGCTTATCTCTGCTAGCCTAGGAAATTCAAGGATATGTTAGAATATATCCTGCAAACCATATGTCCTACTTCTTCTTCTTTTTCTTCTTTCTGCTGCTTTGCAACTGTAGTTCTGGTATCTCAAGAAGGCCTCTAACTTGATTTCATTGTTTGCTTGCAGTTTTTAGAGCCCACATACTTAGCAACCTCTGAAGCTTCAACGGGCTAAAGTTTCAGGTAAAATAATTTCTGCAACTGCATACTCTAGCTTTACATTGTCGCAATAGTCTACCTATGAAAGTCAACTAGGGCAGTATTTGTGGGACTCTGTTACATTGCAAAGATGGCACTTACATATTTGTTGCTTCCTGCAAATTCAGTGTGGGAAAGGGTAGAAAGAATCAGTTTAGTTTAAGTGCCGTCCTTTCCTTTGGCTGGTCCAAATGTTTTGGCCTTCTATAAAGCTGGTCCATTTGCAAATTTTTCATGTCTGTCCTTATTTAGAAATGTGGCTGCAGTATAATACGAAGGGGATATAAGCCCAAGATTATCACGCCTAGGCTGTCAAAATAGGTGACAATTTATCTTCCAAGGTTAGGCATGTAAAAGATAAATAGAACCAACTATCCACCGTAATTTTTGACAGTACCTTCTTGGCTTCCCAAACCCGAGAATGCCTCTCCAGATCCCATAAGCTCATTTCAACCTTTATTCTGCAAAATGGCCAATATACTTGAGCAATTGAAGACACAATTCAAGCAAACAGCTTCTAAGAATTACACTTTGACCTCTTTGGACTGGCAACCAAATTGATAACTGTTTATCGGGTTACATATAGACAAGACGGTTGTTAATTTGCCTCTTCAGCAGGATCCAGGTTGATTTTATTCATTTTGTCAGTAGTTCTTACATGTACAAATGGCTTTCTATTCTCTATACCAAGGCACGCATTTGACCTAATGTTTTAACAGTCAATGAACATCACATGTCAAAAATGTTAACGTGTTCCCATTTATCCTGGCCCAACTACCTATATTTTTATCCGCTGGTGTCCTCATAGGTGCCCTGGCATGCATATGCTCATGTATCATTGAATCCTTCTGCAGTAGCTATAGTTCATAGCTCTAATTGGCATGAGATACAACAATTACATAGCGGTAATCACTTTATAGCGGCAGAAACCTTCCATTTTATGTGTTAAAGTGTTCCATGTTCCTCTCATGTTCACTTATTTTCATGTTTTTCCAGATTTCTTTACCCATTTTCAGCATCAAGCACTGTTCTACTGCAGCAATATATTTCTGATTTGGTATGCATTTGGTTTCCCTATATGCCAATCTTTTAACAATATGTAATCAAAGGCAAGTTATTTGTTAAATTTTCATTCTTATCTTCAATTTCCATACTTTCATCATTTACAAAAGCTCACAAAATGTTTTGAAGCCTACAAATTTTGATCAGATCTATTGATTTGCATTAGGTGTCGTAACCAAGGAAGGCATCCGTTCAGCTGGTGATTCGGTTTCTTTTGCAAGGTTAGTTTTCATGATTGTTTTATTTATTTATTGTTTTATATTGGAAAGGGTAGATCTGTAAGGGTTTAGATTTCCATATTGAGTCGAAAGGTTGCTTTTTTATTTCTCATATAAACAGTCCAGTTAAACTTGCCTTCAAGTTCTCCTCTACTATACACACGTGTCCATGCCAGTCCTTGCCTAAACTTGCTCTAATTTATTTTTCTATTGTCATGTAGATGGTGCAAATTTTGGTGCCATGGTATGCTTTTGGCAGCCATGTTGCCGAATGGTTGATTCGGAAGGAGGTGCATGTTAGTCGCATCTCCTTCGTCGTCAAAGCCTTGGGGTCGTGGTATGAGTGGCGACCTTGGAGGCCATGTCCAAAGTGTGTAGATGAGTTGATAAGTGTTGACATCGAGGATCTTATTGTGAAGCTTGAGAAATTCTATAGCCAAAGCACTTTTGTCGAAGTGAGGGAGGTCAAAGAGGTCATTGATGACATGTTGTTTGTGCTGAAGAATGGGGAAGATGGTTGGGAGAATAATATGGGTTGAGAGTATAGTGAAGTGCAGGTCTTGGTTTATGTAGATAGGCCTTTTGAAAATGCTGTTGTAGCACTTTTTTTATGATAGAAGAGCATTGCCTTACAATACTCTTTTTTGTACTTCATGATTTTTTGTACTTCATGAAAGTTATAAGGTACATTCCTTATGTACCTTTTTGATGTAATCCTATAACATGGTCAATGGATAAAAAAGCTTATGTATTTATTATAGTCTCCTCATTTATATTTTTTTTCCTTTACTTGAACTTCAAGATTTCCTCTTTTTGGCACATTGTTAGTACATGATACTCAAAGTACATAGCATTGTGTTCATTAAGGTGAAGACAAATAGTTTCCCTGTTTGATAGGGTTTAGGATTAGGTCGTTTATGACACTCCTAGGTTGTAAGTTTAGTTTCATGGTGGCATGGGCACGTGGTATATTTGAGGTCCTTCCCTACCTATAGAATTTATGTTCATCAATCTCTAAGATTCTTTTAGGGATGTAAGTGTGGAATTTACGTTCATCAATCTCTAAGATTCTTTTAGGGATGTAAGTTTGCGCGCTTATTTGACCCTTGGCTACCTTTCCAAATGCCCCATTGGTATCCATAACCTCATCTTTATGCTTAGGGTATGGTGACATCAAAAACCATGAGTCCTGGAACTTCTAAAGATGGCAAGGCTACAAATGTTACACCCGAACAAGAATCAAAGTCGGCTAGGAAGAGGCGTCTTGCCCGTAAGCGTAAATTAACATGGAGAGCACGAGCACGTGCAACAGGGGGAGACATGGTTGTGGATGACCACATGTGCGAGGGAGTTGGACCTACATATGGAAGTATTGTTAGAAACTTGCAACGTGAGCTGAATGAGTGTATATCGATCAATGCATCAACAAGTGTGGATGTTGTGACTTCGTTGCCAAGTGAAATTGTTGATGATGAGTGTGTTGAGGGTCTTCCAGCACGGTCCACTATGCATAGCAGTCCTCTGAAGCTTGCTCAAACCCCAGATGCTATACGACAAAATCCGTCTTATCAAACACCTAAGGAATTGGAGACTAAATTGGAGAAAAGCAATCGTCGAGCCCGAAGACGCATGGCCAAGGCTAAAGCATTAGCTGCAGAATTTGAGAATGTCACCTTAATGCCTAGAAGCACAACAATGGATTCATGTTTGACACAGCGGAGTGGGAATGCGTCTGATGGTGGTAACCTTGGCCCGGGGTTGGGAGAGTGTCCCGGACTTGGGGACGTAGTGCAAGCCACCATTCCCTCAGTGCAGAGCGAGAGTATTGTTCCAGAGGGTGGTGCAGTGGAAGCGGTATTGCATCGAATTCACGTTGCAAGTGTGTCTACTGAAGAACCCAGCAGCATTGGTGCACGTGTTAGCATGAGAAGGAAGAACCTGAGGCATGCAGAGGCATTCCATGATGATGATGGAGATGCACCACCAAGCCGAGCCAATAATCAGGAGAAGGGTTGGATTTTGGAAAATAGCACGGACCGATGCAACTCCTCAATATTGCGATCGCGGGAAGGATGAGCAAGAAATGCAAGGGCTTTGTGGCTTTGCTTTGGAAGGATGAACTTGATACATTGTGTTGTTCAAATGGGAAGGTTGCATTGCCACATTTCCCGACTCCCCCTCCAGCTCTCATGGACCTATACACACGGAAGGATGAGATTGGGAAGGACTTCCGATCTGGTATTAGAAAATATAACAATGCTCTTGCATTTGCCTCATTGGTACATCAAACTTCGATGCCTCCTTGGCAAACTCCATTGGAGGTGTGTACACTTTTCGAGTCAGCTACGTGCATGTGTCACATGATGGGAACTTTGCTACCTGATAGCGAGGACACCGATCCGTGTTTTGCACAAATTTATATCATGGGCGGGGATGAGTTGCAGCTAGAATGGCGACATCATCGGTGGTGGTGCGCGGCGTGATACAATGGCATGCCTTCACGCATGATGGCGGATGTAAATCCTTTTGTTCGTATCTTCCTCGGCCCGGCGAGGTAATGCGAGCAAATCCGGTGTTGATATCGTCTTCAGTTCCAAGTGCAAACTGCGGGATTCGCGTAGGCGGCGGTATAGTGCTCCATCGCAAATGAGATAGCAATATTAATGCCGGTTGACAGCGGCCTGTAAGACAATCGGGAGACATTGTGGTACATTCTAAAGATGGAGGAATAAGGCATATTGGCCTTTGCATTCATCATATGATGCTCTCCACTTTGCACTACTCTTCCCTATGGGCGTGATGGGTGGCATATTTGGGATCAAGCAAGTGAGCAGATCAAAGGGAGTAACCATGTTGCAATTCTATAAGTATCATCTACAGTGCAGCTTGTGGCACATTATCACCATTGCATATTCTTTGGGAGATTGTTCCATGAGTACATTTGTGACATGTTTGCTAAGATGTGGCGGTCAAGATTGGGTTGGGTACAACTAAACCAAGCTCAATTACGTGCGAATTGTATAGTGGTATTGTGGATTCCTTTTGGGCATGATGGTAATTCCATTGGGGCCGTGTCATTCTACCAGCAACATTTCTTGGAAGCACCACGTTATATGACTCAACTATACCAAGATGCAATGGCAATTGTTGGGGAGCTTGGCGACCAGATTTGTTCATCACTATTTGCCAACCCAAAGTGGCCAGAAATCACTAGGGGAGCTCATAAATGGCGGGACCCGCCAAACTGATGACTGATTTAGTAGCCCGTGTCTTCTACCTAAAGTTGAAGGAGCTATTAGAGATTGTGTCACATCATGGCATATTTGGCGCATTTACGCTAGGATTCATGTCATTGAGTTCGAAGAGGGGTCTTCCTCATGTGCATCTCCTTAACATATTGTACGGGGAGGACAAACCCGTAATGCTTCCGGTCGAGGATATAGATAAAGTGATTTGTGCGGAGATTCGGATAAGGAATCCAACCCCGAATTGTATGAGGTGGTCACCTGCGGCGGAGATGATGCATGGACCCCTGTGGCCCTACATATCCTAATGCTCCCTGTATGGTTGATGGGGTTTGCATAAAAAGGGTACCGAAGCAATTTACGGAGCGGACTATGATTAGCAGCGGCTACCCACTCTCTGACGTAGAAATGATGGAAGAACTGTCTATCGAGAGATGGCATGAACATGGACAATAGATGGGTTGTACCCTACAATCCGTGGTTGTCGTGCTATTTTAGATGCCATATTAATGTTGAGATATGTGCCCATATTAAAGGGGAGTCAAATACTTATACAAGTACATTTACAAGGGTCCGGACATGATATCGGTGAACTTAGGACAAGGTTTGAGAGAGTGTCACCACGAGCACTATAGCGGATGACCATGATGAGGTTATTGATATATGTCAATGCCAAATACTAATACGCCTCGAGGGCGCATGGCGGTTGTTCAAGTTTGGATTGCAAGAACGAGAATCCTCATGTGGTGCGTTGGCAGTTCACCTTCTAATGAGCAGCCAATACTTTTCGATGAGAATGGGACTTAGATGAAGTGGTTAACAATGCACATGACACCACTCTTATGGGTTGGTTTAGGGTGAATCTTTGCAAATGAATACCCGGTGTCCGTTACTTTGTTGTACCCGACTTTCCCAAGAGCTTTACTTGGAGCAAAGCGACATACAAATGGACAAAGCGTGAAGCGTATTAGGGATTATGCCATCGTGTGGGTAGAATGTACTTTGTGACTCCCTCCGCGGGGTGAACGATTCTATTTGGCGGATGTTGCTAAGCAATGTACACGAGCTTCGTCTTTTGAAGATCGAGAACTGTTGCTGGTCATTTTGTGTGAGGCGTTCAAGAATGCATGCATCAAAGCATTATGATTGTGAATGATAATTGAGTGGCTAGAATGCCTACGAGAAGCATCATCGTGGGGTATGCCCGTCAATTGCGACACTTATTTGCTTCAATTACATTTGGAATGTAACCCACTCTATCCACTTGATATTTGGAAGGAGTTGGAATATAGGATGGTCGAAGATTTCCTAGACCGGGTTGCTTATGATGCTTATTCCAAGACAAGGTCACTTAAGTCGTTATGCTATTGACATGGCACTAATGGATGTGGAGGATCATATGCTGTCGGTTGGAAGGAGCACTGGCGAAATGGGCTTCAACTTACGAAGCGTGCTAGACACAACCACACTATTCGAGGGAGGAAATGATGTATGTGAGTATGGATAAAGTCCTATCGATTCGGAGAAGTTGAACATTGATCGGCGGTCGGTTTACGATCTTTGTTCTCGACCATGTGATCGATAAGACTGGTGGTGGGGTCTTCGTGAATGGCCCCTGGTGGAACCGGAAAACATATCTATATAACACTCTCCTAGAGGGTATGCGTGCAAGGGTTGGATTGCTCTGGCGGTTGCATCTTCGGTATTGCGTCGATTATTCTTGCAAGGTGGTCGAGCGGCTCATTCGGCGTTTCAAGATACCCATAGGGGCACATGAAGCATCTACTTGCAATATTCCAAGTCCGAATTGGCAAGACTCATCCGAGCATGTCGGTTGATTGTATGGGATGAGGCACCAATGATGCACAAATGGATATTTGAGGCGATGGATAGAACATTGAGAGATGTGATGGGCAATGAGCAGACCCGTTTGGTGGGATTCCAATACTATTGGGAGGGATTTCCGACAAATACTACGAGTGGTTCCTAAAGGTTTGCAAGACAAATCGTAGAAGCTTCTCTAAAAGCGTTAAATATATACGGGATAGTGTGAGAGAATATAAACTGACAATCAACATGCGCGTCATGAATGCATTGGGCTTAGATGCGCTTGAACAACAAGCATTTGCTGACTACTTACTAAGTATAGGAGATGGCCGAGAACCAACCTTTCCGGAGAAGGGTGTTGACATGGTCCATCTGCCACAGGATATATGCCTTGGCTCAGATGATGTGGATGATTTAATTCAGGACATATTTCCTGATATCCAACAGAACTGGAAAGAAGTGATTTTCTGGACACATCGTGCAATACTATCGCCTTTGAACCATTTTGTCGATGAGATCAATAAGAAGGTGGCGTCTCTCATCCCTGGAGAGACGACAAATTACTTTAGTGCTGATCGAATCATAGACACAGATGGCCAGCAAGCAGGTCTATATCCCATTGAGTTTCTTAATGCACAAACTCCAAGTGGTGTACCGCCCCACGAGCTAAACCTAAAGGTGGGAATGATTGTAATGTTGTTGAGGTCTACATCGTTCAAGAAGGGCCTGTGCAATGGAACACGATTGATTATACGAAAGCTGGGAAGACGTGTCATTGAGGCACAGATAGTAACTGGGACACACGTTGGTGACACTGTGCTCCTATCGCGCATTCCAATTGTGCCTACCGATTCAGGTTTGCCATTTCAGTTTGAAAGGGTGCAATTCCCTTTGCGGCCGGCCTTTGCCATGACCATAAACAAGTCCCAGGGCCAGACAATGCATAAGGTGGGGATATATCTTCCAAAGCCTGTCTTTACTCATGGACAATTATATGTGGCATTCTCAAGGGTACAAAATCGACAAGGAATTCGGGTTGCTATCAAAGACCCACCATCCATGCCTCAGGAAGACGCCACTACAGTCTCAAGGTTCACAAGGAACGTGGTTTACACGGATGCTTTGTGATGGAGGTAAGTGTCATGTCCTCGACTAACGTTGTAATGTCCATATATTGTATGTATATGTGTTTTATTGAGGGAGGTTTTCATGCTTCTTAGATGATTATTGATCTTCTGAATGTGTGCAGATCATGAAGCCCTACACACCTTTTGTACCTCGAGAACTTGGAAATCCTAAGCCGAGGGCGATAGTTCATGTACATCGTAGGGATGGTGAGTGAAAGATTTGTTAGTTCCAACAATAACAATTGCTTATATGCTTCTTAATAGGATATGCTTCTTAATAGGATATATATTCTATCATTTATTAAGAAGTTCATCAATGCATGTTTCCTATCGTTTTCTGAAATGATACCTTTTTATTGTAGGGAGTTATGCGATAGTTGATAACACACGCTGGCGTGTTGCTGTGTTGGAGTCAAAAAAGTTCCCCTCTAAGTATACATGCAGGGGAACTTGCTTCACGCCAGGAGGCATCACACACATTGGTGTTTGCGATGGGAGACGGTTCAAGGCTTGGGCATCGATTCCACATGATGCAGTTGGTGATTATGAGCTTCCTGAGTTCCTAAGAAAGCATAACATCGTTGTTGGTACACCTGAGTCGCGCGTGTGGGACATGGTATCAGAGCATGTTTACACGTTCATGTTCGCCACCATAGGCACGACGGGAGGAGCTTATATACCTATCGGCTTCGCAACTGAGCTTCGCATCGAGCCGACGGACGTTCCACGAGTTCTTTGGGACAGGTTCTTCATGATGTGGATCCATTGAGATTGATGGACATAACCTCATTTTGCACTAAAAGTATTTTGTATTTGCGTATAGAACCAGTATATTAGTTTAACATTTTGTTTGAACTTCATATTATGTGTACACTTTTAAAGGGTAAAGTTTGTTCAATATCTATATGTGTCTATTTCCACCTACACATATATTACCTTCGATGCATTGTGCACATTCACGACACAACCACAACTAGCGCACATAAATGCCCTCATACATCCACGACTAATGCCCGGCATCGCCGGGCACACGTTTCTAGTAGTTGTTTAAGAATGTACATTCATTAGGCACAGTATTAGTTTTGGAACAATTGGAGTAATTTCACCAATGACTCCAAGAGTGCGCCAGAGCATAGTTAGGTCCCAACCTAACACCCCTCCCGCGCACTCTTAGAGCCGCCCAAACTTCCCAAGTTCATAACTTGAGCTAGACATACCCAAATCGACCAAAATTTGTTGCATTAGAACCCTAAGACTATAGGCAAGCCACTTCGAGCCTCAAATTAACCAAGAAACATTAGCCTCATCCCAAATGTCAGGAGTTTTAGAAACCCTAAAAAATTTTAGGGCATAAATTCCCTATATATATCCCTCAAGATAACCCCTAAACCTCAACCACATAAGCTGCTCCTGCAATTGAGGCGATCTTCCAGCTTACTCAGCGCCCCAGTTCCGTTTAACATCGGTAAAGACGCTCGCCGCCATGGCTACGAAGCCTTCATCAGTTGGTATAAGCGCCTCCCCACATCACCGAAGTAGATGTCAATATAGTATTCCAAGTATTTCAAAAAGAATTTGACCTTTCAGCAACCACGAACTCAATCCTTTCACCCGACAAGTCCGAGGAATTCCAAGAGAAAGTTGTCCCTAGCTTACTGAAGATACCGCCATGCATAGGGTACTTTGTACCAAGGACCGCATTACAAACAGCCCAATCATGTACCCAATATTGCCAAGGCATTGAGGAACAGAACCAACCGCTTACCAACCTACATGACCCTAACAAGCAATGGCAAAGTCTTCTTCTCCTACAACACAGACCTTAGCGCTATATCTAGTATATATAGAAACCGTAATAGGTGAACCATCAATTCAGCCGCTAGAAGTCACACCCTTGGGACGCTAAAGCCCGTGGACGAACGCCTCCCTTGAATACGAAAGAGACCAGCGAAGCATCTGAAGAGAGTGAAGACTCGAGCAGGAAAGCGGAGGATGACATAGAGGTGGACCCAGGAAGGAGGAGGCGCCGGAAGCGGAACAAGACATCACCCGCCGGAGCCGACAAAAAAGACCACCACCGAGGATTGCACAACCAATTGGGGGGAATAACAAGTCTAGCACCGGTCATAGTGAAGGACAGGAATACTTAGCGCTAAACGACATCAAAACCTCCCCCGAATGAGGGGCCGAGGCTACCGCGTCGATGAACTCCTTCACCTCCCCACGGCAGCGGCGGATCTAGGACTTCATCGACCAAGAAACGGAAGATTTTTTTCAGTACAAATACGAGAGGCAGCTACTTCTACGGGACACACCATCTCGGACGTTTGAAGCTACCAAGACTATCGTGAGGTATGATGTCGGAGGAACTTCCTACGAGGAGGAGGAGTTTATAGCACCGAGGAGCAGATGGGAATAAGGGGAAGACAACAAGAGTACTTCAAGGGGAGTCTTCTTCCTCACAAGAACAGATAGCAAAATTCCAAGGGAGAGCCACAAACGACAAGTGTCTGAACGCTCTTCCACGATTACAAGGAATTAGTTCAAATACGTAGACCGGTATGCATCAAGGCGCGGGGGCACCTCGGGGGGGCGTGGAGGATGCTGAGGGAGCAGCACTCAAATATTACCTTCCTCCTCCTAACGGTAGAGTAATAATATTTCAAGCGCTTCAGCCCACGCGAGAAGGAAGGCATGCAGATCTTTGGTAGCACTTCGAGGATTTGGCATGCACGCACGCCTATCAGAAAAGGTGGACCATGTCATTTTAGTGAAGCGGAAAACAGCCTTGGGCATTTTCGACTTTGCAGTACCCCACCTTCGACAAGGTAGGTTGGCAGTAACAGCAGCTCATACCTCCCATAGACGGGTGGAAGAGCTAGCATCCGCCATCCGGGGGGGCAAAGGGATATACTCGGGAACTTGGAAGTACAGTAGGTACACCCAAGTAAAGAGAAGTTTCGAAGACAACCCGTCTTACCGGCGATTTCAAGACTAGTCAGACTCTTGATCCCGGAGACTTTTTGTATCTGAAATATTATATGATATATGAATATAAATCCTATTGCACTTTAAATGTTTTGTTGATGTATTTTGCCCCACAATTATACCAACAAGCATAATCAATGCAAGAGAACAAAGGAACTAATCATATAACCATGAATTGCTTGTGCATGCGGCTAGAGGCCTAAACGGAGGGCGACAACTGCGAGATCTTATAGAAGAGCAAACCCCACCAGACCACCCCGGCAAAGGAACCTATTTGAAGATATGGAACCTATGACCCCAGAGGAGGAGATAGCCCGGATGAGGACGGACCGGAGCGGATAAAAAGGCATTACGTTGTCCAAGCATGCGCGGTGGGTTGGTGGGCAACGCCGATTCCGCAAGCATCAGCCGGAGGGCAGGAAAAGACAAGAAGAGGAGCAAGAGAAGGAGATCCTCCAGCCCGGAATCTTAAACTCAAGTTGATTTCGGACTCGACTCGAGGAGGAAGAGGAAGAAGCGAGGGCTTTCGAGGCAACGGATGGAAGGGGCGGGGAACACCCCAGATGGACGACAAAAGAGACACGGGGGCCTCGACTACCGAAGAAGGTAGATTCGCCTTTGGGCAATGTATGGAAGGCCGAAGCTGGAACAGTTCTCGGGAGAACAGGTCGGGATTGGAAGCGCAGAGGCATGGCTGGGACGAAATGAGTGAGTGCAGGAAGCGCTTTATAGCATGAAAGATAAAGACAAAGGCAGAGTTGCAACAGCCAACTTGAAAGGAGCCGCACGGATTTGGTGGAAGGGTTATGCAAAGGCACACGGCTTGAGCAGGGATGCTTGTAAGTTCAAGAAGTTTGCAAAAGCCTTCAAGCGCCATTACGTCCCAAGGGAACATAAGTCCAGCATGATGCAGCAGTTTTACAGGTTGCAGCAAGGCAACAAATCAGTCCAGAAATATACAGAGGAATTCATGAGGCTAAGGCTGTATGTGCCGAAGTTGGGAGAGAAGCATGCAGTAGAAAGCTATATTGAGGGGCTGAATGAGGAGATCCGCAAGCTTGTGAGGGCAATAAACCCTAGGACAGTATCAGAAGCGGAATCCAAGGCTATAAGCTTGCAGGGGTCAGGACCTCAGAATAGCGGGCAGAAGCAGCAGTACTTCCAGGATAAAGGCAAGGCGACAGGAAGCTATAGCCCCAGGGCAGCCAGTCCAGGTCCAGCTAGAGCCCCATATGGTGGGAACCAGGGGAAACAGCAGGAGAAGAAGCAGGTGTCCTTCAAGGACAAGCAGGAGGGGTCAAACTACTCCAAAGCAGTGCGATCCTTTTTGCAGGCAATGCCCAAGGAAAAGAGGCAGGAGTGCATAGAAAAGCAACTGTGCTTCAGGTGCTTCCAGGCCATAGGGCCAGCAAAGGCCCCTCGTCATGAAGTGCGACTCTAAGCGAGTTGGGAGATTGGGGCATGCTCGTCCAGGCGGCGGCCGGCGAAGGCCCGCGACTACATTCGTGGTGAGTGTCATATCTTTGCCGCAATAGATCTGAGCAAAGGTAGAGCCGTATAAGGTAATTTCCACAAGAGGGAAGGCCAAGGCCAAGTCCTTCATAGTCTTGATAGACTTCGTGAAGCAGCCATAACTTTGCATCCCCAGAATGGTTCAAATGTTGAAGTTGAAGCCGCTAAAGTCAAAGCCAAGACCCGTTGTCTTAGCAAGTGGTGCAGTAGAGGCGCGGGCGGCGGGCAAGAGAATTAACCGACATCGACTTGCGGGGATTAATATCGGATGGGGGCAGAAGTAATGGGCATTGGCAAAATACGACTTGATCATAGGAATGGAGTACCTTGGGCGGCGGGGCCATTATCGTGGAAGCGGAAAGTGACCTTCCAGCGCCCGACGGCAAGATCATTGAGATAACGGAGGTAAGGAAGTTGTTCCCATCATGCGATTGTATGTCTTCTAAGCGGTGTTCAAGTGCATCAAGAAGCGGCGGTGGCATACATCTTCAAGCTTGAGACTAGTGAGCGAATCGGAAGGAAGCAAAAGACAAGGTGCTCGACAAGTTGCCGAAGCAAGTAGCTAAGCTGATCACGGAGTTCCATGATCTCTTTCCAGATGAGATCAAGCAGCTCCCTCCATATAGGGGAGTTGAGTGCGAGATTGCACTCGAGCCGGGAACAAAGCCAACAAGCAAAGCTCCATATAGAATGACAACGAGGGAGTTGCCGAGCTAAAAAAGCGAAAGGGAGCTCTTTGGACCTAGGTTTCATTAGACCTAGTGTTTACGCCATTTGGGCGCCCATTCTCTTCGTTAAGAAGAAGGATGGCGGTTTAAGGATGTGCATAGACTATAGGCGGTTGAACAAGCACACCATTAAGAACAAATACGCGCTCCCCAGATCAGATGACTTGATGGATCAGCTCCAAGGTGCAAAGATCTTCTCCAAAATCGACTTAAGGTCAGGTTATCATCAGATCAGGATAAAGGAAGAAGATATCCATAAGGCCGCCTTGAGCGGTATGGGCACTATGAGTTCACGGTAATGCCTTTCGGCTTATCGAATGCCCCATAGCGTTCATGAGGCTCATGAGCGACATCTTGAGGGGAGTTTTAGACACCTTTGTGATTGTTTTCTTTGATGACATTTTGGTGTATAGCAGATCCCTTGAAGAGCACGCATAACACCTCGGTGAAGTTGAAGAGGCACCAGTTGCACGCCAAGTTGTCGGGCGCCACCGCAAATGTGGAAGGTGGAGTATCTAGGTCATGTGATCTCGACCGGTAAGGCATTTCGACGGATCCCGCAAAGATTGAAGCCGCATTGAAGGGCTGCTCGCTTACCAAGAATGTGCACGAGGTCGAAGTTTCTGGCCTAGCAGGGTACTACAGAAGTTCGTGAAGAACTTTGCTAAGATAGCAGCCCCAAGTAATCGCATCTCGACGAGGGGCGTAGAAGGTGAAAGATTGGGCAGAGCATTGGCACAAGAAAGCCCAAAAGGGGTTTGAATTGTTGAAAGAAGCTCCCGACGACGTACTCGCCTTGACCTTGCCGGACCCGGAGAAAGATAAGCTTGTAGCAACAGATGCGAGGTAAGATAGCTACAGGTGCGCAAAGGCTTATGCAAGAAGAGCGCGGTGGTAGCGCATGATTCCGGGAAGATGAACGGCGCCGAGGCGCTACCCAACACGATCGATCGGGGAGTTGCTTGCGGTTGTCGGGCATTAAGAATATGGAGGCATTATCTCTTGGGAAGGAAGTTCCAATTGGATACCGACCATCGAGCCTCCAATATGTATTCACGCAACCACACCTTAATCCGAGGCAAGCGGAGAGATGGATGGAGTTCCTCGAGGAATACGACTTTGATATAGTCTACAAGCGGGGAAGCTCAATGTGGTAGCGGATGCGCTTTCAAGGCATCCCGACAACTAGAGTGCATTGCAATGCAATTTCGACGATATCCGGCGACGGTAAGAGGATTGAAGAGTCCTTGCCAACGGATGTGGATTTCAGGGGAAGTATGGGCAAGCCTTTCTAAGGAGGCTAGAAACGGATAAAGAGCGGGAGGCCTTCAAGCATTATAAGAAGGAAGGCAACCTGTTATACCATAAGAACAAGTTGCAAAGCGTGCCGAATCATCGGTGTAAGGAAATTGATCCTCCACGACGCGCACAACAGCCCAATAGCTGGCCATGTGGGATTCATGAAAACATATTTCAAAGTCGCGCAACTATTATTGGCCGGGAATGAAGAAGCAAATAGCTCGCTACATCAAGGAATGTCGGCTATGCCCGGCAGAGAAGGCGGGCGACTTCGAATTCGGGGGCATTAGAGCCATTAGCGGTGCCAAAGCGCTAAGTGGGAGGTAATCGGCATGGACTTCATCCGGGACTCCCAAGGACGGCAAGAGGGGAAGGATGCCTTGATGGTAGTGGTCGACAAGTTGTCTAAGATGGCACATTTTGTGCCTTGCGGGACCACGATACGGCTATGGATACAACAAAGCTCTTCACCAAAGAGATCTTGAGGCTTCATGGCATGCCAAAGGAGATCATCTCCGGCGAGGGATCGAAGTTCATGAGCGCCTTTTGGCAAGACCTCTTTGCGACAATCCAGACGAAGCTATCCATGAGCACGGCATATCATCCTCAGACGGATGGCCAGACGGAGCGGACCAACAGGATTTTAGAGGACATGCTACGAAACTATGTCTGGAATAAGCAAAGTATGTGGGAAGAATTTATTCACTTGGTGGAGTTTGCATACAATAGCACCAAGCAGGAATCATCCCAAATGTCGCCGTTTATGATCAATTACGGCTATCAGTGCCTAACTCCAGACACTTGGCACAACCCCGTGTCAAAAGTGGAAGTTTCGCAGCAGATGTTGGCGGATATGCAGCAGCTTGTGGAAGAGGTTCGAGGGTATCTGCTAGCAGCAAGAAGTCGACAAAAGAGCATCGCCGACAAGCATCGAACAGTAAGAGAGTTCAAAGTTGGAGATGATGTTTGGCTCAAGATCAAGGTGAAGCAGGCGAAGCTCAGGATCGGGAATTGCAAGAAGCTTGCTCCAAGGTGGGCTGGACCTTTCAGAATAGTCGAGAGAGTAGGTAATCAATCCTACAAGCTAGAATTGCCAGCACACCTAAAGATTCATAAGGTCTTCCACGTGAGTTTGTTGAAGAAGCATACTCCAAATCCAGACGAAGTCTTGGATTCGCCAACGTTGTTGGAAATGACGGAGGAGCAGCTGGAAATAGTTCCAGAATTGATTCTTGATAAAGCTTTCAAGAAAACGAGGAGATCAGAATTCCTCCAGTATTTGGTCAAGTGGAAACACTTACCAGTGGAAGACGCGACGTGGGTACTTAAGAAAGATTTAGTAAAGCAGTATCCACAGTTTATGGAGCAATGGGACGGCAAGGTCATCTCCGAAGAAATCGGCTCAGGCATGTCGATTTGTGTAGGTTAATTCTTGTGTAGTTAAGATTAATCTACGCATGCCACCTACGCTTAGTATGGGTCGCATGCGTTGTTACCGATGATGGGACCACTACGGTGATCTCTAGGGCGTGGTGTAATGTCAATGTAGGCATGACCGCGTTTCCGCTTGGGCGAGTGGAAGGTAGATTAGAAAGTCTACTTCTGTCCCACGGAAGTAGACGACCTCGAGAGAAAGGAGGTCATGAAGGAATGCATTGATAGGAAAAGCACCTTTAGCCCCATATATGCTTTGATAGGAGGAATCTATCCTTCGCGCCCCCCACGCGAGAAGGATATCCTCCACGCTGGGCAACTAGAGGTGTAGGCATGAGCGGCATATAGGCATATAGGCGCTGTCTCCGCGGCCATGATGGAAGATTCACCCTCTTCCTACGCCGGGAGATTAGCCATGCATCCATGTAGATAGGTGGGGTGGTCACCATATAACCAAAATTTTATTTAATAATTAAATGGTACTAACGTAGTGTCGACCTGCAGGCCAGTAGAGCGCTCCGGAGGGCAAGGAGGTCGGGTTACGAAGACTGGCAACACAAATTTTGTTGGAATGTGTTGCAAGGAATGAAGAGTACCTCGGACGTTAATTCTAAATTTTGATAAACTTAATTGTAATGTTAAGTGAATTTTGGAGTAATCTGTTAGTAATGTTGTGAATTGATAAGTTATGTTATAATACAACAATGTGATAATGTCATAAAAATATTACCTTAAGGTAATTTTAATAAATGTGTAGGAATTATAGTAGCGATCGTATGTATCAAGTTGTTGCAGGTTAGGTTGATCCCAAGGTGGGGAGACCCACGATGCTGCGGACAGCATCATTTCAAGGTGGGGAGAATGTGACGTTCCAGCACAGTATACGCCCCAGGACGTATACCGTACTGCCTCGTCACGCGTACACGCCACTCCAGCTGACGTGTACGCTAGCGTGTAGCCAGGTGAGTAGCCCTAGGGGGCAACTTGCCAGAAATATGTGCAACTATTAATGTGCACATTTTCCAATGAACACATTAATGGAGCACACATTGCCAAGTGGGCCACACCCATAGGTGCAATTAATGTGCACATTTTCCAATGTACACATTAATGTGGGCACACATTGCCATGTGTGCACATTTGGCCACCTAGCCCTTAAAGGCAAGTGGGCCCATTTCCAATTATCCCACATGCCAAAAGGGGATAATTGGAAACCCTAGCCAACCCCCTTGTCTATATATGGTAGGAAACCCTAACTAGCCCAATTTTTCGATTTTAGGGCTTGAGAACTTCTGTTTTGGCTGCCTCAGACCAAAACCGCATCCCGAACTCGACTAGGAGAATTGCATCCTTAGTTTCTCTAGATTGAAGGCGTTTTCCAGGATGGTCGAGCTTTCGGTCGGGAGGAGCCCCTCAAGGATCGGTATTTGGCCAATTAGATAGTCTAAACCCTATTTTAGTCATTGAATCAAGTAGGTTTAGCCTATTAGATTGGCCATAGCAGGCCTCTAGATCTCTAGATATAGATTCTAACTAAAGAACCTAACTCTATGTTGTAGATTAGACCTTGTTCTTTTAGTTCTTCCCATGATGTATATGGATGATGTATCTCTATGAACTCCTTGTATTGGGAAGGGGGGGTAGAGACCTAAAAGCTTTGTAGTTGATGCTCCTAGAGTAGCCTCTCTAGCACACCTTTGTGGATTGCCTGTGCACAAGAGCCACAGGGATGTGGGTGAAGGGGCCGTGAGGACGGGCCGAGAAGGAGGTTCGTGTCCCGACTCTTGAACGATCCCTATGGTGTGTTAGTGCTACCGGGGATCATTGTGACTAGGTCTAATGGCTTACCACCGAGTCTTGGGTAAGGCATGGGCTCGACAACCGTGAAGTGGTGTACACTTTCCAGGTGGGTTGGTCGCAAGGCGGTGGCCCTCTAGTCACCTTGAGTCAGCATGTAGACCTCGGAGGGAGTGATCCCCACCGCCCCCCATCGGGCGGGAGATGGAACCCGGGGAATAGCCCTTTTGGCTATGCATCCCGGGCGGGCCATCCAAGTCCCGACACTTTTCAGACCACTCATAAAGTGTGCAATGTGGAGGGGCGGATGGAGTGGACAACCCTAAGCCATGCTTATATGCCCGGTCAAATTCATTGCCATGAATTACATGCGCAATGAACTGGAGACCCAAAGCCGTCGGTCATCCTTTGAGTCTCGAGCCTTGGGTAGGATCTCCTATGTGATGTGCTGATATTTGTCTATGCAGATATGTGGAGGACCATCCTTCGGGATGGTCACATGATGTTGATGTATGTGCTACTGACATGTATGTTTACGCTTCCTCAGCCAGGTAGGCCCTGAGGAAGACGGGGTGCAATGACCCTTCCACTCTTCCCACTGGAACCCGACACGGTTGCGGTGTCATGTGGAGGGCCCTCAGATTAGCATGGAGCTGGTATGGGGATGAACTCCTGTTTGTATACGGTGAGTGCACCGTATACGAGTAGGGGACGTCACAGCAAGGATCATTTATGGATCTGAGCCAGAAAATGAGAAAGTAGGATGTATGGCAGCACCAAGAGTGGCAAGGAAAATAAGGATAATGGCGGAGAGGACAACTCGCATCATATATTCCAGCCTCCAACTATGGCATCTCTGCTAGCAATTATCTTAGGTTCAATATATACGCAACAAGGGCTATGCTTTTTCTGAGAGGACACACCATTTGAATTTGTGATGGACGATCGACAAGATTACTTGGATGCAATGGTGCCATGCATTATCTTTGGTGCGGGGAAGGAATGCTTGCGGGGGGGGGGGTTCTTGAGCTTGGGCTGAGAACTACAATTGGAATATGTGTTACAAGGTTGGTTATTTTTCCTCTGGTAGGAATTGGTGTGGTGGGCTGCTGCAATAAGCTTGGATTTTTAATTGAATGTGGTGGTATGTATCGATTTGTTCTATTGCTTCAATACACATGCCTAGTTCAATATTATGTGGTGCTATGACCGTTTGCATGGCTATGGCAAGAAAGAAACTCTGTTCTATTGCGGCAACATATTTTTCTTTATTTGCAACCGTGAGAGCGCCTATGCCACCATTTATTTTAAGGTAGTTTTTGGATCTAAATGGGCAAAGACAGATGAGAACCACCATTATTATCAAATGTTACTCCTTAGATAGATAGACAATTAGGGACTACGTTGACAATTGGCAAGAAGAAGATTAAAGGCCGTATATTCACTTCATCACACAAAGCATAATTAATTATATTAGAAAAAAGTTTGATCCCATAAAAGGCTGGCCCTCAATGTTATTTGAAGTTCTCTAAGCATTATTAGTCTACCATGTTTTTAAGTCTATTGCCTTTGATTCTATGGTATCCCAAGGCTTCAATTATCTTCTTGCTATGAGCCCCTCGTCATGAATGAGCCTAATAACCCACCCCTAAACCAACAATTGTGCCTAGCTAGGGAAATATAAATCCATGGGTTTTGGTTTTGCATGGGATTGTAAAAGTCTTTGCTCAAGATTGGGAAGGAGATGTGACCATCCCAAGCGCTAATGATTGCGTGGGTGGAGGACATGGGGTCGAGGAAGCGTTGGTGGAGATAGGCGATAAGTTTCTTGTGTCATTTATTTTGACAATGTTAATGCCATGTATTTTATCATTGTTGTTAAATATATTGTCAACGTCAATGTCATGTTTATGATAATTGCTTTTGAAGATTGCCACATATAGTGTCATTTGCTAGGTCATGACTAGTGTCACTATTTATGTCACTTGTAGAGGCATTTATTAAGCCATCAAATTAAATTACAATTCATTAAATCACCAAAAGCTTCCATTCATTTGATTTCAATTTAAGCAATGGACTTATAAAGCTAACACTATAATTGAAACTTACAAAGAGATAACCAAGACATCATTTAAAATTCAGAACCTTAATATTTAAAAATAATCATTCATATATTTGAAAGGTCGAAGACATCAATAAAAAATCATAATCTTAACATTTAAAAATAATCATTCATATACTTAAAAGGTTTTGAAAGCATACTTGTTCATTCAAACACAAATAAAAACATAGCAAGCTGCTAAAATTCAATCATAGTTTAAAAAGATGTTAAGGTGATAAAGGTTCGGTTCTCCTCGCTTAAGATATATGTTTTTACAAATATCTTTCACCTTGGATTTTTCTTCGAGGTGGTGTTCTTGGTCTTGTTTCTAAATTTGCCTCTTTAGCACTATCGCGTTCATCCTCATCGTCACTTCCATCCTTATCGCTATCACTTTCTGCAGAGTGATTTCTTTGGAAGTAGATGAGTCAGCCACCGAAAGATTGAGAACTAGAGGAGGCATTTGTCTTTGGGCTATTTCTGACTTATCCAACTTCGGCATTACCTTCTCTTTCATCTTCCTACAAGTCCAAAATATGACATTTTATTATTCCTTTTTAAACACAAAACTCAAAACATACAAATTAAAAATTGCACCTTTTCTTCGAAGAGGCCGACAATGTCTAGATCCTCTGAATCCAATACAATACTTGGGGCATCGATACTGGCAATATCATTGCCCATGGGATTACTCACTTCCGCGTCTAGATTGATCTTTGAAGTGTCTGCTTCATCATCCTATATATAAAAGACGGTGCAAATGAATTAAAGAACGCTAGAAACATCCATATAGACATTCAAATTAATTATTGGCGATAGGTCCTAATGAGCATAATGGAAAATTTTTGGTAATGAAGGATGCACGTGTAACAAAATACAAATTTAAATGTTCATACCTTGTTAGAAGTTGACTTTGCCTTGAATATACACTTCGTGGGACCTTTTCCGGCGAAATCCCTGGCATCAAACTTGTAAAGCAACAAGGATTTAATTTATGAGTTAAAGATCATACTAACTATATGAATTTATAAATGTTCCTTACCTTTTCTCCAGATACCTCTTGCGTCCTAATCCAGTCCTTAAACCCACCTGCCTGGATTATTTCTTCTACTTGCATGGCAGTAGGATATCCACAATAATACTTAAACTAAAAACAGTAATGAAACAAAATATGAAATCCTTCGATGTATAACACGACATTAACAAGTATAACAAGATATATAAGTTAGTATTTAATTTTTCGCACTTACAAATTCAGCTTTGATCGAGTCCAATCCCCCTGATCCTGTCCTAGGCTTCCTCTTTCTTGCAGCAGCAACATTCTTTTTGTCTTCGTTTTCCTTCTTACTATCTTCCTTAAATAACTCCCATGCCTTCTCTTTCTTGCAATCTGTAGGTTTCCTCATTCTTGGATTTTCTCGTACCTGTTTCCTCAACTTACAATACATATGTACAATCATTTAGAAAGTAAAGTATGAAAATGAACACCAAAAAACAAGAATGTTCACCTATAATCGTTCCATTTCTTGCCAAGCCTTGACAAGACCCATCGATTAGAGAAACCCGTGCCATAGTGGTTTTCAAATCATAAAGGACTCTTTCTTTGTGGCTTCTTTTACCAAAGGCCATGGCTGATCTATGTCATGGCAATGAAGTCGACAAGCTCCATAGCATATCTCATAAACTTTTTTTCCTTCATCCATATGTATCTGCCCTCCTTCATAAACACAAACCTGGTGCACACATCAAGCCAAATTTACATAAGGAGATCAAAACCCTAAGTTTATCAATTTAACCATGCCAAATTTTAGAGTTAGTCAATGTTCAGCGAGCATCTACATGATGGAAGGCCAAAGGTGGATAACAACTCATGTTCCAAATCAGCCAAAGGTGGACATCAACTCATACTAGCAGATTACAGGGTGTTATAGCAGTATTGGCAGCATTTTCTAGCATAAAAAGTCAAGAACATTTCGGCAGATTGAAAGGTTGCGAAACTGGCTGAAACCTGCAGATGCATTTGTTAGCTGCATTCCACAAACTACACAACGAATTGACGAGGAAGACAGTTATAGTAAGAACGCAGCTTGAGCAGAGAGGAATATGCTAGGTAGTTAAGAATTTGAAGGAGAATAAAAAAATGCTTACTAGTTGTCATATGCGCAATATAAGCCCGGGTAAGGGTTACAATGCGACCCAGAACAGCAACAAGTTCATCATTGCTTTAACAAATAACGGTTTTGTACAGGAAGAAAACAATGGCATACCGCAACCCGAACGACAACAAGTTCATCATTGCTTCAACAAATAACGGTTTTGTACAGGAAGAAAACAATGTCATAAAAGTTCCAGAAATTTTATGGATAAAAGAATGGAGGTATTTTACCCATTGAGAAGCCAATGGTGCTTTACATCTTAACTGTTTGCGCAAATCAGCGTGCCATACTGCCTTTTCTTGTATGGCCCCAAAGTGGTGTAACTTACATAAAAAAGACACTAATTGGGCCACTTCAAGCTGTAAGGGTTTACCATTGAATTGAGCCAGCACTAGATAGGAGAAAAATTAAATCCTTCCAATTGAGGCCATTCATCTGCTCGCAAATCCAGCATGCATCTTTTGTGAGCCATAGAGGGCTGCAGGTTTCAGCTATCAAATACATGAGCCTTTATGAGTGTCCTTGAAAACGTAAGGTTTATCCCTGGCAATCTAGATTGGGCAGCACTTTTCAACCTGAAAAGGGGTACCTTTATTATCTTGCAAAAGGTATTGTAAGTAACCACATCCTATCCATCATCGTCAACTCCTATGTGTGATCCATGCGATACTATTTTTGATGAAGTGGCTCTTTGTTGGTGTAAAAAATGTGCTGGGAGTAAGCGGAAAACGTTCGACACTCGAGAGCAACATAGATTTGCTTATGGATTGTGTCGAAATGCACCGGTTCAAAAAAATGTACGAGGAGTACGAGACCAGGTACATTGGTATTTGTTAATATATAGCTAAATACGTTTTAGGGGATTATCCACATATTTATTATACTTCTTTGATCACAGACATCAACTAGCTCGACTGACCAATCATTGGATGGGGATTTTGCTCCCGAGCCTGGTTTAGTCGAAGCTATTAACAATTTTTTTCTAACAAATGAAACTGAAGGCACTGAAGTTGCATTTGAAGCTCAAGACAATAATAATCAAGTCATGGATGAGCCATTCAATTTAGAGCTACACAAACCATTATATCCAAATGCTAAAATCTCTCGTCTGGCGGCATGTCTATTAATTATAAATCTCCAACACAAGTGCGGATGGAGCAACAATAGTGTTTCGCAACTATTCAGGTAAGATATAGAATAAAATAGAATAGTTATTGTTATTATGTAGTTGCCATAATTACCTAGATATGGATTTCATATTTTTTTGTAGCTTGTTGGGGGATATTCTACCAGATGGCCATTGCCTTCCAAGGGATAGACGAGACACATATAAATGTTTGAGTCAATTTGGACTTGAGTATAATGCAATCCATGCATGCCCCAATGATTGTATTCTCTACCGCAATGATTATGCAGACTTGGAGACTTGCCCAAAATGCAACGAGCCTAGATATGATGTTAAGATGAAAACTGCAGGAGTCCCAAGGAAGGTCTTGCGGCATATGCCATTGATACCAAGGTTGCAAAGGGTGTTTCGATGCCCTTCACTAAGTGCACTTATGGAGTTCCATTCAAAGCATCGGAGCACAGATGGAGTTTTACGACTTGCAGTTGATGGTGAAGCAATGAAACACATTGAGGACAAGTGGCCAATGTTTAAAACAGAACCAAGAAACTTGCGTCTTGCCATTGGTTTAGAGGGGGTTTGTCCTTTTGGTCACATGTCCTCAAGTCATAGTGTGTGGCCTGTTGTGGTAGTGAATTATAACATCCCTCCTTGGATGGCAACAAAAGCAGGGCACCTCATGTTGACACTTATTGTTCCAGGTATGTACCAATCTCATTTCAAATTAAATATATGTAGCAACAACATATATATTCTAACTAGTTTCAAATTAGGCAAGTATCAAGTTAAAAATATGGATGTATATCTAGAGCCACTTATTGAAGAGTTGCAAATACTGTGGAAAGGGATTCAAATGCACGACATAACCAGGTCGCCTCAGGCATTTACCTTTCATGTTATATGTTGTTTCACCATTCATGATTATCCGGGATTTGGTTATGCATCAGGTGTGTATATATTGTACGTTGTAAGATATAGGCTCTATTTTATTGATGGTTGTAAAGTTTTTCACATCTTTTTTTCTTGATGCATAGGTTTGCAAACAAGTGGAAAGTTCGGATGCCCTTCATGTGGAGCTGAGTTGCCATGCTATCGCTCGAAGCATTTATCTAAACAAATATATCATGGCCATAAGAAATTTTTGCCACCTACACATCACATGCGTGGATGCGTAAGTACCGAAAAACCACGAAGAAGAACTCCTAAGGATTGGTTAGACACTTGGGTAGATGCCCGTGGATCTCAAAATGTAACTGAGGATAGTTTGGTAGTTCCTCCCCCTGGTATGAAACAACTTTCTATTTTCTATCAACTTGAGTACTGGTCACAACTAAAAATTGCACACTTGCTTGAACCCATGCACATCTTTAAGAATGTTGGCAACTCATTATGGAGACATCTAATTGGTGATTGTGATACTCTGGCTAGTAGAAATGATTTGAAAGATCAAAACATGATGCCCCAATTATGGCCACCACAAAATGGGAAAAAGTGCAAAAGTGCACCTTGGGTACTAAGCAAACAAGAGGAGAAGCAAGTCAAACAGGTGATATCTAGTATGAGAACACCCACAGGTTATGGGGCATCTTTGCGTAAGGCATTTACCAAAGACGGTGAGCTTAAAGGATTGAATACACACGATTGGCACAAATTTTTACAAGTAAGTCTGTGATTTTCATTTTAGCATTTCATTTTATTTTATGTTGACGAGAATGTTGAAGTTGAAAGTGTGCCTCAACATCTACTGCATCTACAACTTGGTGATGATGAGTTGGAGGATATTGAACAAGATGTAATAGACGAGGCATCACTTGCAAGTTTGGCATTGTAACTGGTTTGAAGTTATATAATTTTATTTATCTATTTGCATTTAAAAGTTATGTACAACAATACTTTTCTCTCCATAGGCCGATTGGTCTCCGTGGACGATAAAAACAATTCTATTCTATTCTATATGAACGATTGCCAATTTCATATGTAGATAATAGTAAGTATTGATTCAAATATGCAATTCTAATGCTAAAATACATGAAATCTTATGACCTTAGATGTGACTATGGATTGACATAAATCTTGACAATAATGATGAGACATGATATGTGACAATATGGGTGATATTAGGAGCAACAACTGTTATGGCATATACTATGGCCACAAAAATTGACAAAATTTTTGACACTAAAGGTGCTATTATATTTGATGCTAATAACACCACCTATAATGTCACTAGTTGGCGTTGACACTAATACCGATGCTACATGTGTAATAATAGGCAACACTATAATTGCTGCAAATAACAGCACTTATAACGTCACCAGTGGTACTGACATTAATGCTAATGCCGATGTTATGTGTGTAACAACTAGTGACGCTACAACTGATGCTACTAGCAACATATATAGTGTCATAACAAAACGAGTGGCACTATTGGTGACACAAAGGGTGATATTATTCCTGACACAAATTGCCTCACTTCTAGCATCATCTTCGTCTAAATGTCATCAATAATGTCATAGTGTATATTTGCCAATGTTGTGGTGACGTTTTGCTGACACTAATTGACCTATGCTGGCGACGGTTGAGCACTCGAGCAGACTGAAAATACTCTAGATTTCGATGATATATATAGACAGTGACCTTATAAAGAGATCCCTCTAGGAAACGTCCCCACTCCTCGAAAGAATCCACTATCGCCAACAACTCCTTGTCATAAATGGGATAGTTGATTTCAGCAGCCTAAAACTTTCGTGAGTGATAGGTGATTGGATGCAATTCATAGTCATCTCCCTCCTGTAACAGGATCCCACCAAGAGCAAAATCAGAAGCATCTGCTTCGACGACATATGGGCACAAAGGATCTGCATGAGCAAGAGCTGGCGCCGTGGTAAAAGCATGCTTCAGAGTAATGAAGGCAGATTCTGCTTCTACACTCCATTCAAATGGCACGTCCTTAACGGTCAGGCATGTCAAAGGAAGGGCAATCTCCGAATAATCCCGAATAAAACGCCGATAGAAATTGGCAAACCCAAGAGAACATTGTACGTCTCAAACGGATGAAGGTGTTTGCCACTCCAAAACAGTGTTGGCCTTTTCGGATCCATAGAGACTCCATGTGGAGTGATATGATAGCCAAGGAACTCCACATTATTCTGCTCGAACTGACACTTCTCAAATTTGGCATATAACCCATGCCCACGAAGCTTCTGAAGGACCTGTCGAACCGGAATGGTTCGACAAGAAGGAGGTGCCTCCTTATATATCTAAGCCAATGGTCAGGATCGCACCACCCCAATGGATGAGATCGCGCCAAGTGTCGCGCATGCATTTAAGTTCTAGAATATTATAGAACCTCCTGGAGATAGTCCCACATATAAGAAAGACGTGAGGCAATATCTCCAACATATATTGGTAGTGCACTTGACAAGGGTGTATCACTCGCATCTGGAAGGTTGCGGGTTCAAACCCTGTCTTGTGCAACTACCCTTTTGCATCCGTATGACGACCATTTTTTGTACATACGAGTATAATGTTCGTATGATGCGAATACCCGTATGGTCGTCACACGGGGAAGATGGGGAAGTAAAGAGTTTTATGTCAAAAACTAGGCGATGACAAAATGGAAACAAACCACGTGTTTGTAAAGGGCAATCCCTCGATGTGTCAACATCTTGTTTTTATTAACAGCAGACAGACACAACACATGGGAAGATTTGCACTCACCCGATATGTTTTTGAACTTTAATGGGGACACCCAATCCAGAGGCCTAACCATTAGTCCTTCACCATAGCCCTTGATTCTTCACAAACATCATCCCTCCCCCCCCCAAAAAAAAAAAAAAAAAAAAAAACCCCGGAAATGCAGGCTTGGGGTGACGGATAGTGTGGGGATAGAGAAGTTACATTCATGAAACTTATTTATACATGATTATTTAGTGGAGTTTGATGGTATGCTTTGCTGTTGTTGGTGCTATATAATGAAATGTTAGCTATGCGGGCTTTATCCAAGTGTCATTTGAACGTGGGAAAAAACATAATGAATGTATGTTTAAATCTATGGAGCTTACTTTTAACTTAGTTACTTGATATTAGTAGAGATTATGATGATCTTGCTAATGAGCTTAAAGTTATATGCAATTTTCCTAGTTGTTGGACGGATTCATATTGTTTTCTGTGCTTGTGAAATTGAAATGGTTAAGAAGAGGTTTATATGATGTGTAAAGCATAATGAGTGAATTCCTTCCCTCTTTGTCACCGCAATGTGACATTGATACAAGTGTTAAGGCATGAATGGAAAGTTGCTTAGCACTTAAAACTAGTGCAAACTATACATATAGAGGCGTGATAGGGAAAGAGTGTGCAATTCCAATTACTTGATGCTACTGAAGATTATCATGATTGACGACAAGCTTAGTAGCAGGCGTGCTGGAGTACTTGCTTTTTCATGTGGTTTCGAATACCTCCTTTTGATGAAGAATAAGAACAACAATGTTGGTTTAGTATGCGAATTTGGAATGTGTATTTAGCAATGAGCATGTAATGCTTACCTCATATGCAATTGTTGCTACAATAGTAGTGTTTTGTTTGGCTGAAGTCCTCAGACGTGATTGGCGATACAATCGACAACTGTTTCCTGTCTCATGGAGTTTTGTCTCTTGTGTCATGTCATGGCATACGCCAGTGCAAGTGGGAATGTTCTCTTGAAGATGGCCTTGGGCGCATGATGTCTATATTCAACCAGTGTT
The DNA here is from genome assembly GCA_021234155.1 of Isoetes taiwanensis. Classification (NCBI taxonomy): domain Eukaryota; kingdom Viridiplantae; phylum Streptophyta; class Lycopodiopsida; order Isoetales; family Isoetaceae; genus Isoetes; species Isoetes taiwanensis. Next base: position 188,748 of record JAJEKV010000004.1, read on the forward strand.
TGTTTGACGTTGATGTGTTGGAGAGAGTTGACCATGATTTTTGTGTCTCAAATTCTACACCTTATTGTAGCATTAGAACAAGTATTACACGATATGCATGGATAAGTAGCATGAATAACAAGAGATATGCAAATTCTACAGCAAAAACAGTACTGCTTAACAAGACTGCTAGATTTGTATGCACACAGACAATGAAGAAGATTTTCCAAAAAATCTATAGGAGCTCTTGACAAAAATTTGTAAAGTCAAGTGTTTGTCAAAGGTAACAATATGCTATACCTTTGAAAACAGCTAAGTTGGTTTTGTTCATAGGGATAAACCTCTGTGAGATTCTGCTGATCTCATAAAACTACCTAATCCTCTAGGATCTAGTGATAACAAAGATGAAAGTTTGGTTGACAAATACCATACTGATCTCATGTGTATTGATATATTTTGAGCAGTACAAAAAAACATGTTCTTCATCTTCCACTTGGCCAGATTTACAAATGTCACAAGTCCTCTCCTCTTGAACCCTCTTCTTCCATAGTTCTGTAGAAAAAAAAACATTTTCCTTATCTTCCACTTGGCTAGATTTACAAATGTCACAAGTCCTCTCCTCTTGTAACTGCTTCTTCCATAGCTGTGTAAAAATAACATGTTCCTCATCTTCCACCTAGCCAGATTTACAAATGTCACAAGTCCTCTCATCCCGGACCTGCTTCTTTTATTGCCTTATCTCTATAGTATGATCCCACTACAAGAGAATGCATGTTAAACGTCAGGAAAATCGTCAGGCACTCCAAGGTAGGTTTGTAAGTGCATAGTGACGATTATAATGATGAATAGAATGATGTATAGCCTGACAAATGGTTTTACGGCGCATATCATCACCACTCAGTACCACGATGCAAAACCCTCTAACGACTCATCAGGCGAAAAAGCGTAACACAAAGTCACGGGGATTACGGACTAAATATCGGCGATAAAGTCGACTTAAAATCGATGTCAATCTGTCGACATATGTCACTAGTTCCAAAATAAGTTTGGTTTTCTTATTTGAAGTTCTTTTATGTTTTTCGTGAATCATTCCCTCGAATTTGGAGCTTGGGCTTGTATGTTTTGTTTGAATCATTAGCACTTTAATGTCCTGCATGAAACACAGTATAACTTCTACATCAAGGAACTAATGAGAAGCACAAAATGTCACACATTTTTTCTTTTGAGGCCTTTACACTAAGTCCTTAGTAAGTATACACCCCTTAATTATATATAGACTTGATTTTTACCAATCGAAATGATTCAAAGTGCATTGGAAAGTGCATTGACGATCTATCATCACATCTATAGCTAGTTCTAGGAATAAGCAATAAGTGGTAGTATCTTGGTTATTGAATCTAATGATTAGCGTGGCACCTCAAATAAAGTGCACTTCAAATAAAATTTTGGGGTAAATTATTGGTTATTGAATCTAGTGATTAAGCATTGCACTTCCAACAAAGTGCACTTCAAATAAAATTCCGTGGTAAGTTCTAGGAATTAGCAATAAGCAATTATTGAATCTACTAGACAATGCGCTTCAAACAAATTTTCGGGGGTAAGTTCTGGGATTTAGCAATAAGAGCAATAAGTGACAATATCTTTGCTTCCTTATTTATAAAACTAACGTTCTTCTGATACTTTGAACCTATGCACTCATGTAATTGGAGCTAGCTCCATCTTCTTATCACTCGATACATTTGGCTCTTGAGATTTAGGGCTTGGTTAAGTGACTCATTTGGCTGATAATTAGGGAAATACCTTTTGTTTTATTATTTCTATTTTGTTACCAACATTTGTAATACATTTCCAACATAGAGCAATACATGCATCAAACTGAGAAATCGGATCTGAAGCTCCGTTCCTTTTCCATGTGCTAGTTGGAAACATCTTATATTTACATGTGGCATCTTTTCTAACAATTCATTTAAATTCCCTCTCCTTGCTTAAGGAACTCTTCAAAGCAAGGACCAGAGTCGCATTTAATATAAGGTGGTTAGGGGTAGGATCCAACAAAATCAGCGTTGGAATGGTGTGCATGTCATATGTCTAGATGGATGCTGCCACAAAATCAACGTTGGAGTGGTGTGCATGTCGTATGTCTAGTTGGATGCTGCCAATATGGCATGACATAAAAATTGCAATTTCTTCTGCTTTGTCGTCCCTTCGTGTTTAAGAAATTTTATTTGTAGAACAGATTTGTTATATCTCATTTGTTAAAACAACTCCTCTTGATTGTCTTTAAGATAGATAGATAGTACTTTTTACGAGGTGAAAGCCTGAGTTACAATATTTTTAGCCATGATTTTTAGTATTGGCTTGAGGTGGCATATTTCACAAGAGGGCCAATTTGAATGTGCTCAAGAAACACCAAACGACACTTAAACTGTTGGGATATTAGTGCGTTGATCTCAACTAGTTTACCTCCCTTAGAGTTCAATGAAATAGTTCTTTTATCACTAGGCATGGTGGGAAACTACAGTGCTTAGGGGCATGAACTTGATTTAGCGTTGTTCTCAGTCCAAACTTGTTATGTCAAGCATGAACTTGATTTAGCATTGTTCTCAGCCCAAACTTGTTATGTCGACGAAAGAAGCGGCTTCTTTTTTTATGCGAATCCGTTGCTTTGGAGTTTCAAGGTCGCAAGGCAATTTCCATCACCTGAAGCTCTCTGTTTTTTCTTTTTCTTTTGTTTTTACAGATAAGAGTGTGTGTGTGTATTTTTTTTAATAATAACATAAAGCACAAAGGGTCTCCACACTAGCACAAATAGAAAGCATTAGAGCCAATATTAGGCATTTCTATGATCATAGATGTGTGCACTTTGGGAAATTCCATTTTTGCATCACCATAAAGGTACAAAGACCCTACATAATTAGTTACTCAGTGTATCCTCTATGAGTCCCTAACATTTGGGGAAAGGTCCTCAATACTCATCCTTTGACATTTAAAATAGCTATAGAACCCTTCAATCTTGCCAGTTCTATCCAGTCCCTTATGGTAACTCATTGCCATCTTCCTGTAGTGGGACAAAGCCACTTAAAGCTACTTCCTTAATCCATATAAGCTACTTCCATATAGATTCTAGAGGTGCTTTGACCCCAGAGTAACAACGATGTTTCCATACAACCCAAAGGGTCACACTAACGAAGGGAAGCATCAATGTCCGAGATCAATACAACACCAGACCGTCCCCACAAGATGCCACGATATTCGTCAGAAATGCCATCCTTTCCTCTTGCTTTTATATCAAAGCTAAACCTATGCGCAACTATAGGACAAGACAACCACTACCTCCCAGATTATGTCCCTTTTAAGTGCCAACTCCCAAATTCACTTTTATACAGTCTATATCAATTTACAAGTATTTTTCTTTTCCAAATATGAGTTTTCTTGACAGATTCTGTATTTTTGTCTATCATGGCGCTAAAATAGATATTTGACATAAGGACATAAGCTGCACTACAGAGGTCTAGTTGCAAAATCGAATCAAAAATTTGCCTTCCAAGGTCAGCATTGCAGTGCACTCTGCAACCACTAAGCACAGTCATCCACAAGCAAGCATCTGACTCTGTGGCACCTTCAACTAACTGTTTGGCCTCTACAAAGTATCCTGCATGTGCTACTAGATCCAACAAGCAGGTGATGTGCAATATGGTTGGTTTTATACCATAAAATTCTATCATAGTTCTGAAGTACCAATACCCTTCATCCACAAGTCCAGCACGTCCAATTGCAGTAAGAAGGCCAAGGAATGAAGTACTATCAGGTGTCATGTTGTTATATTGCATAAGATTAAAACAATTTACAGAAAACAGGACTTCACCAGTCTGTGCATAGCCTGAGATCATAACACTCCATGACATATCTAGATTCGATAAACTATGGAATACCCTTTCTGCACTGTCTGTAGCTCCACATTTCACATACATATCAATGAGAGTGTTACCCAAAAGTGGCTCGTGTTCCAATCTCTCATAAAGGATCTGTGCATGTATGTATCTCCCCTTCACCATAGCGCCTATGCCTGCACAAGCCTTTAGAATGCTTAGAAATGTGACTTTGCTGGGCTTTATGCCTTCCTGTTGCATTCTATCATAGCATCCCATTGCCTGGAATGCTACATCATGCTGAGTATATGCTGCTATCATTGCATTCCATGATACAACACTTCGGTTCAGCAATTTCTCAAATGTGATACGTGCATCTTCCAAGCTACCACATTTTGCATACGCGTCAATAAGAGCGTTTATCAACATGATATCTGATTCTAATCCATTCTCAATGATCTGTTCATGAGCCCATCTACTTTGTGAAATGGTTCCTATATTTATGCATGATCTTAGGAGGTTAAAAAATGAGGCTTTGCTTGGTTTTATGCCCTTGTGTTGCAAGCTTTGGAAACAATCTAGGGCAAGATATCCTTCTCCCCGAGAAGCGTATCCAGAGATCATCACATTCCATGGCACTACATCGAGAGTTGGCAATGCACCAAAGGTTCTGTATGCCTCTTCCAAGTTCCCACAGGTTGCATACACATTTATAAGCGAGCTCATCACAGTCACATCATGTTGAAACTTCGCTAAAATAATTTTTTCGTGGATCCACCTGGTCCTTTCTGTGGTATTACATGTTTTCAGAATGCTCAGGAATGATATTTTGTCTGGTTTTACACCTTCCTGTTGCATATTCTCAAAGCATCCAAGAGCAAAAGAATTTTCACCGTTATAAGCATATCCTGCAATCATCGCATTCCAGGAGACAACAGTTTGACTGGGCAACATGTTGAAAATTCTGCATGATTCATGCAAGCTCCCACATTTAGCATACATATCAATAAGTGTAGTCCCCACAGCAATGTCACATTCCAACCCAGTACCAATAATCATTTCATGGACATATCTGCTTATTTCAATGGACCCTATGCTCCCACAAGCTTTAGAAGTGCTTAGAAATGTCACCTTATCTGGTTGTATGCCATCATGTTTCATATCCTCAAAGCAATGTAAAGCAAGGCAGCTTTCACCATGCTCTGCATATGCTGCAACCATTGTACACCATGATACTACATTTCTCTTTGTCAATCTTTCAAAGACCCTACCAGCCTCTTCCAGACTCCCACACTTAGAATATGCATATACAAGAGTAGTCCCCACTGCAATGTTATATTGAATATCTGTCTGATATATGTCTGCATGAAGACGCCGACATTGTTCAATATGATCAATGTTCCTAAATGCTTTAAGGGCACTTAGAAAAGTGAAAACATCTGGTGTGTTAGCATTAAAATAAACTCGCTCATAAAGATGAAATACTATGTCAGCACTACCAAGCTTGGAATAGGCATCTATGATTGAATTCCAGGTATAATTGCTTGGCATTCCAACCTTCATAAATGCTTGGTTTGCTTCAACCAGATTGCCACAAGCGGAAAAGACACGAACTAGATGATCAGATAGAGAAGGGATTGAATTATGACCATTTTGAATAATTAAAGACTGCACACTTCTAGCCAGTTCCAAATCTTGCAATTTTGTGCACTCAGAAACCAAACGGTAGGCAAGATCTCTAGGTATTGGGATTCCATGCTGCTGTCTAAGTTGAGTGAATCTAAGAATCCCATATAACCCGACCCATCTGCTCTCATCTTGGATTTGAGGCGTAGAGTTAACTAAAGAGCTTAAATTAGTCATGAAATATTCTTGCTCTTGCAAGTCTACATACCTGGAAAGCTTGCTGAACCTATTTAACACTGTCTTCCTTCAGCAGGTACTCCAGGCGAGTGGGGGCCTTTTTGTATACATAATCAGACCAATGGTTCTGCTGAGCGCAAACAACTTGCCAAGAAAAGAGATTTTTGCTGCAGGGCATTCCGCAAAGGTATTTGAAACGCATATAAGCAAGGTTGGAATTGAAATACCGTGGAATATTTTTGTCCATCTGGTCCCATCGAGACCTCGAATCATATAAAAGGAGAGAAATTTGTCCAAAATTAAGTAAATTCTTCGTTATTCGTTATTTTCCATTCTTTATCGGGTTTTTTCCTATCCCTGATTTCTGGCCGTTGGTCGTTGGAATATTCTGTGCTCTATACTAAATCAACGGCCACTGAATTTTTCAGCACTAAAACGCCCGCCACTTCCAATCGTCGAAAAGCCACACATGGTCAGCAGATTAAAAAAAAGAAGGTGAAGGCGTGCTTCTGGTGCGATCGACTCCAGATGGGAACGCATGAGCAAACACAAACACTGAGCAAATGCAAAGCTCCGCCAAGAACCTGTACCGGCCTCACCAGAACCTGGGCTGCTCCTTACTGTCACAAATCCGTCCCTGCCAAACCCTTCAAATCTGCCGCTATCAGAAACTATATGCCTTGGCCGCTCTATTCAAGCTTCAACCGCTCTATTCCTGGATTTAAAGATTCAACCGTTCTATTCCTGGATTTAAAGGAACGTCAAGGCATCCGGAACAAAACCGGATTCCAAAAGCGGATTCAAAAGCGGATTCTCTAAACCAGCCTAAGCCTCAAGCAGCCGTCTCATCCCGCCCCTTCTTGCTCTGCGCCTCAAGCCTGCACCTCTCCAGCGACCTTGCTCTGCGCCTCCCCTCCAGCCGTCTCATCCCGTCCCTTCTTGCTCTGCGCCTCCCTGACCTCTCCACAATTTCTTTCTAAATTGACACCATGAAACCACAAATCCAAATTTGCATATACGGCAGTAAGCAGCTCAAACCGCTGCAAAAATACCCTCAAAATACGATTTGCAATACAATACAGCCGCCAAATCTAGGCCCAACCATGCCAGAGATACCCTCCCCAAATACCAAACGAAATAATAGAACATACTAGGGATATCTGATAAAATTGGAAACAAAAAAGGGTGTGTCCGTCAATGGTAACAAGCTATAATGTGTGTTTGCCTACAAAAGTTAAGACATGGTTTTTAGCACACCAGCCCAACCAAGCATACAACCTTTCTTGCAATTCTAGCTTATCCACGTGTCAATTCCATCTCATCAAAATCCAATGTGGCTAATTCTATACTTTTAGATCTCCACTTTTTCAAATCAATGGCCATGGAAATTAGATAAAGCCACAAAAATGACGCGGAGATTTCGTTCGTCATAAATGTATGTGCCGTTTAGGTATTTTTCGGTTGCCCCTAGGGGGGCAAACCTTCATTTATGTGGGTATGTGGGCATATCGGTATATCTTAGGCATATGCCTAGCATATCTTTGGTGACTACTCCAAACATTTAGCTGGCTTTGCTGTAAACTCGGTCATCGACCCCATTCAGCCAGCGTGGCTATGGCGCAGATTTCGACCCTTCTTCTTCTTCCAAGCATTATTTAGTAGATTGGCTATATGAAGCGGCTTTCTTTGGACTGGTGGAAGGAGGAGCCCCGCATTCAAATTTCCAACACACATCCGCAATTGATGAAATGCTCATAATCAAAATATTACTTTCGGACTTCATTTCCCGAATATGCTCCTCGGGCTCGCCGTTGCAATCGATTTTGTAGGTGGGCTATTTTCTTGTTTGCTCTTGTTTTCTTTTGCTATACTATAAACCTTGCTGCAGTTCCTAATTTAACTTGAGCTATTGCTAAAAAAGGGAATTTCTTTCTGTTTTTCTACGGCTTTTCTTACAAAATCTTTAACACCCGCATCAGAAATAACATCATTTTCTGCAAACCAAATTGTCAGACTGATTTTAAAGTCTTGGTTCTTAATTTTTTTCTTTATAACATGCAGGAAGCGGTGACATGTGCTTATGGTGGAAACGGCACAACTGATTATGCATCTGCTCCAATTGATATCACTGCTAGAGTTCGTACAAAAAAGGTGATTGTTTGTGAACCCCCATTTTACCTGATAAGAGTTGTGCCATATTGCCTTGTCATGCAGATAAATTGAATATGGTATCCACTTAGCATGATATATTGTCTCTACCCTTACCTCCATTGCCTTCTTACGTTGAGATGAACACGGATAGTTGTATTAGGAGGAAATGGATTTGTGGGTTCTGCCATTTGCAAAGCTGCAGTTGCAGAGGGAATTGAGGTTGTTAGCCTAAACAGGTAAGCTTTTAATACAAAGCTCCAAGTGATGGTTCAGGTTTTCTATAAGATTACTACTGGATTACTTGTATAAAAAATGCAAAAGGAACAAATGCTTGGACATACCAACCTAGAGAGCTTGATTTATAATACCATGGATTTACTAGCATCCTATGTACATTCCTAACCATGCAGTGACATGAATGATCTTGCCTTTTTAGGTCGTGAATCTATCATTGCACTTTAAGAAGAATTAATGCATCCTTTCTCATGCATTTTCTTTGTCTTGTTATTCTGATTACACAAGCCTTGCCTAACAAAGGGTGTCAATTATTATGTATTAGTTGTCTTCCTTTTGAATAATATTGGTTGTGCTAATAATGCGGATCTAATCAAGCCACCGTAATGGGAGACCCTCTTATGATGACTCATGGGTTGAACAAGTATTATGGGTTCGAGGCATGCTCATCTATGATCTCTAGTTAATGAGGGAAGAAAAGATTGTCTTCTCTTTTCATTTTGGCTCATTTGTGAATGGAGATATTTCTTGATCTTGGTTTGTATATCACGAGGGGAATGTGTTCTATCGCATTGGGATGGATTCTTGAATGGTGCAAGCTGCCGTTTTTGCAATTGGTGGGTTTGGAACAAATGAGGAGATGGAAAAAATTAATGGGAGGCCAATGTGGCAGCAGTAGAGAGGCTGAGGCAAGACAGTTAGTGATCCGATTATGGAGCCGAGGGGATTCAAATATTTTAAAAACTCCCATCTCTTTTTAGGTATTCCAAGGTTTGTCTACATCTCGGTGCATGATTACAAACTTCCATCATTTGTTTTAGACTCTGGTTATTTCTCCGGAAAGAGGAAAGCGTAAGCGAGTGTCTTGTCAAAGTTCAAAATCTTGGTAATTTCGCACTTGTCTACCATACAAATACCATGCATTTTAGTAACAAAATTTGTTTCTATCGCAATCGTTGTTCTCGACACTGGATTTATATATGGAAAGAGACGAGTGAATGGTGTGGATGTGCCCTTAGATGTCATCGGTCGACCTTTAGAAAGTTTTCTTTTGACCGTAGAGAAATATGTGAAGCCATTAAATTCTTTGCCAGGTTCAGATTTGCTTCTTACATCTCCAGTGAGTGTTGATGATGTAGCTGGAGCTGCCATAAATGCAGTCTTAGATGATTCCATGTTTGGGGTCTTCAATATTGAGCAAATCAAAGAAGCAGCAGCTGCTTTCAAATCACGAGCCACAAGTGTATAGTCTAATTTTGCTTGTATAGTTGCCACTGTGTTCAACCACCAGTCTTTACTTGATTGGAGCACCAAGTACCAACGACTTCATGCCTATATGCTCATTAAACAGTTTGCCGCATGCCAGCCTTCAAATTTTGAAATTTGGAGCCATTTTCCCAGTTACTTGACTGGTGGGCTGCACTTTTTAAAATTTGGGATGTTAAGAGAATTTTTCTGCGTGTAGCATTTTAGTATAATGTAAATAAAGAGTGCCTTGCAAAACTTTACAAAGACAACTGGTGTATGTCGCAGTGCAGTATATAGTCATGTTTTTCTTGTCCACATGTTGTATGTGATGCCTGTATTTGATGCTTCAGTACGAAGAATTATGATGGTGGGATGCTGTTGATAATCACTTATTACTTCTAATCCACCACATAGACCAATTCCACATGGCAATTGGTTTATCCTTCATCGCGGGAACTGTTCTTCAGTTTATCCTCATCCCTTCATCAATGCATTCTGGCAAGCCCTTTATTTAATTCCGTCAGGACCGCTTAATTCATCATGACATTCAAACCAAAATCAAGTTTGCCTTTACAAGGTGAAGCAGCAGTGTAATATTCCACAGCTTCGGCATGCTTTCCGGTTTGTGTTCTGTGTGAATGTTTGGAGGCCCTTTTACTCTGTGCCTAAGATTTTCACTACACATTTTGGAAAGCCGAAGTCAAGTTGACAAAGATCTCCTTCCCTTTTACTCTATGCCTAAGATTTTTCACTACACATTTTCCATTACCAAAAGGTTACTTGACATTTTGATATCATCCAATTTGGACACAGAAAGGAGATTAGCTTCAGTGTGACGTCCCCTACTCATATACGGTGCACTCACCGTATACAAACAGGAGTTCATCCCCCATACCAGCTCCATGCTAATATAGGGCCCTCCACGTATCACTGCAACCTTGAAGAGTTCCAGTGGGAAGAATGAAGGGGTCCTTTACCCTGTCTCCCTCAGGGCCTACCTAGCTGCGGAAGCGTAATATACATGTCAGTAGTACATACATCAACATCATAGGACCATCACGAAGAATGGTTCACCACATATCTGCATAGACAAAGATCAGCACATCACATAGGGAATCCTACCCAAGGCTCAGACTCAAAGGGATGACTGACGGCTTGGGTCTCCAGAGGTCATTGCGCATGTAATTCATGGCAAATGGATTTGGTGGCATAAGAACATGGCTTAGGGTTGTCCACTCCATCCGCCCCTCACAGCACACACTTTGCGAGTAGTAGGAAAAAGTGTTGGGACTCGATCAGAGCTCACGGACAAGCGTAGCAAAAGGGCTATTCCCGGGTTGCATCTCCCCGGGGCCCGATGGGGGCGTGATAGGGATCTCTCCTTCTGTGAGATCTACATGCCGACTCAAGGTGACTAGAGGGCCAACGCCCTTATTCGACTTGAACCCCCACGGAGAGTGGACGATCACCCCACGGTGTCGAGCCCATGCCTTGCCCACACGCAGTGGCAAGCCATTAGACCTAGTCACAATGATCCCCGGTAGACCTTACACACCAGAGGGATCGTTCAAGAGTCAGAACACGAACCTCCTTATAAGCTAGTTCCGCCCCTTCACCCACAACCCGTGTGTGGCTCGTGGGCACAAGGCCTAAACTACAAGCAGTGCTAGAGAGGCTAATCTAGGAGCATCTACTACCAAGCTTGAGGTCTCTACCCCCTTCCCAATACAAGGAGTTCACAGAGATACATCATCCATATACATCACATGCATTTAACTAAAGAACTAGATCTAATCTATTTCATAGAGTTAGGTTCTTTAGTTAGAGTCTGGTATCTAGAGATCTAGAGGGCTGCTATGGGCAATTTAATAGGCTAAACCTACTGATTCAATGACTGGAATATGGTTTAAGCTATTAAATTGCCTAAATACCTGATCCTTGAGTTGCTCCTCCTGACCTGAGTTCGACCATCCTGTGAACCGCTTTCGAATCAAGGGAAACTAATGGTGCAATTCTCTCAGATAGAGTCTGGGAGGCGGTTTTGGCTCTTGGAGCAGCCAAAACAGAGCTCTAAAACCCTAGGAACGAAAAATGGGCAAGTTAGGGTTTCTCCTCCTAAATAGACAAGGGTTAGGGCTAGGGTTTCCAATTATCCCTTTAGGCATGTGGGATAATTGGGAATGGGCCCACTTGCCTTTAATGGCTAGATGGCAAAATGTGCCCACATGGAAAGGTGTGCACCTTAATAAATGTGCACATTGGTAAATGTGCACATTAATGACAAATGCACATACCTTGCAAGTTGCCCCCTAAGGGCTACCCACCTGGCTACACGCCGTCGTACCACGTCGACGGAGTGGCGTGTCGCGATGATTGAGCAAGACAAAGATATCGCCCGGGACCGTGTATCAGGCTTTGGAACGCCACATTTCTCCCCACCTTGAAATGATCTTTGTCCTCGAGAATCGTGGGTCTCCCCACCTTGGAATCTTCCTAACCTGCAATCAACCTGATGCATACAATATACTACTATAATACTTACACATTTATTAAGATTACCTTAAGGTAATATTTTTAAATCATTATTACACCATTACATTATCAAATAACTTGTCAATTCGTAACTTCTATTAAAACAAGGTACTTATTAGTCTCCATTATCACAACATTTAGTTTATCACAATTTAACACTTTCATATACAATTATTATTTTAGGTACTCTTCATTCCTTGCAACACATTGGAACAAAATTTGTGTTGCAAGTCTTCGCACCTTAAAAACCTGCATTAATTTTACAATATCTATAATTACATACTTACTATCTTAATTATTAGAATTACTCTAAGGTAATGTTTAAGACATTATTGTACTATTTCATTACCCAATTAACTTATCGCTTTATAACTTAATCCACGCAAGGTAATTATTAACCTTACTTAATACGACATTTAAGTTTATCAAAGTTTATCAATTTCATACAAAATTTACACTTCTAAGGTACTCTTCATTCCTTGCAACACATTATAACAAAATTTGTGTTGCAAGTCTTCGTAGCTCGACCTCCTTGCCCTCCGGAGCGCTCTATTGGTGTTAGTCCTGTGCCTCCTGGTACAGGACTATTCATGCATACGACGGACCAGGTCAAGCTCAAGGATCCACAGACAGGCACGGGTCAGTCGTCCAAGGCCCAGCAGAAGACCAAGCTTTGAGACCACGCTAAAATCAAAGCCCTGCGTCCCGTCAACAAGAGGCGCCCGGCTCGGACAAGTGGCCCGGCCACCGCCTGGCGTCGATGTCGGGAGATTCTAGGCACTTCAAGAGGCACCGCCAACATTCCACCAAATCGGGCCTCCTTCCAGAGTCGGCACGCATATATCGGTCGAGTGTCTATATTGGGCCAAAAGGCCATTGTACTATATATATGAGTAGAGCTAGCACATGAGTTTTAGACGAGTTTTGAGTCTTGTCTCTTTTCAGTCTTCTCTCGATTTCGAGAGCTCATGTATGTTCATCATTGATATCAAGGAAGCTTATCATTTTCCTCTCATTGTTCTCTTTGTTCTGTTTTCTTCTTCTTGTTCTCTTCTTGCAAATCACGCGTGACATAGTCCCCCGGATTCTCTGTTAGATCCACGGGTCCTCACCGGAGGGCTGTTTTCGGAGTTCCCAAACCCGGACCCCAAACACCGCTGGCTTTGCGGGGTGCGATTGATTTTCCTTTCTTCTCATGCAGAATATCCGTCCAAACTTCACGCCCCGGAAGAACTTTTCCCGACGGACGGCGTCTCGCTTGAGCCATCATCGGCGGGAGTTTATTTCGTGACATGTATGGATACGCTGCTTATGACATTGAGGGAGGCCACATTGGTCTAGGGCTCGGTCGGCGCCACCCACCCCTCGGGTCATGTCACCGGCCAAATTCTCGCCTCAGCGTGCAAACATTGCTCACGACCTCGGTCTCCTCATCACTATTAGGAGCCCTATCCGCTCAACTTTGCTCAACCTTACTTTCATACCCGAGAACATGCCTTCATCCATGGTCTTACGGCCATACACCCTCTGCCTTCACAACCATCATCTCCCACGGGTGGGCGGGGATATCCACATGTCTCTTTTGCTCCTCCCGGGAATTTCCCTTCCCTACATTTCCCACCACTCTTCCATTTTACAACCTTACCAGGCCTCAAAACCAATGATCGGGGCACCTCCGGTACCTCCACCTCGCAACCCCTTCATCGGGGTCTTTCGGGCACCATGCCACCGCCAACTCCACCTCAATATCCTCACTATCATGTTCTGCCCAGCCCCGGGACTTTTACCTCTACATTTCAGACCCTTAAGTGACTTATCCTACCTTTGGCAACACCTAAAGGCAAACCCTTAGACCAAAGTGCTCAGGCCCACATGGAAGAATTTGAGGCTCGGGCTGTCTGAATGGTCATGCGCAACCTCAACTGAAATTCCACATCTTTTCCACCACAATGCGTGGCTCCTCATCAATGGCTCATATCCAACAAAAGCCACCGGAAACAAGATTGGTCGAAATGAGAACCCTTTTCTTTCTCACTATGGCCACGGATGATGATCGGCTTCATCTCAAGCAACTCAATGACCTTCAACAAGAGCCCACGGTCCGCTGGGGATTTTTGCGGATCGACTTCACATTACGCTCGGCAAAACTCAAGGAGTACCCCCACACGAGCCGGATCTTGGTGCGGTTTCTCCAAGGACTTCCTCATTTATCGACTCATGATCAATACCGCTCAAGACCTTGGAGCGGGGCTATCGATCTTGTCAATCACTTCGGTCAATGTTTCTCCCGGTGGCGTGGCTCTTCAGAGCTCCCTTTCATTCCACCCGTCATGGTTCCCCGATCTTTGTTCAACCTCAACACGCCAATCCATGGGCCTTGAGCCGGATCTGGTGCCATATCGCAAATATCAAGGCCACTTGGCGAATGAGTGCAACTCCACCAATGGCCGCGCCATAATAAAAGATCCAACATGTGCAATCATGCCCGCGGAAGAGTGCACTCGCACCCATCCTACACCTTTCCGCAACAAGATGGTTTATCAAGTGCAAACCACACCTCAGCACCAATCGCAATATCGTGTGCCACCCATGCGAGCGAACCCAATCAACTCTATCAGCAACAAGAGCGTCCTCCCTTTTGATCCTTCAAAGCTCGGTGTTATCACCATCCACGAATGGAGTCATACCACCACGGCGTGTCCTCAACTTCCACAAGTTCAGGTGCAGCTTCCTGGCACAAATCAGACCACATCGGTCCGCCTCGCGGCCTACCAACTCGGATTGCTAATGGCAAACAAGGGCCGCGGCCCTGTTCTTCGGAAGCCACCTCGCGGCGCCTCAAAGAATCACGCTTATCAACCCGCTCCCACGCCAATCAACCTCGGATGGATCAACAAGCACGGGAAGAAATTTTTCGGGCTCTTAATCCTCCGGTCCAGCCATCAAATTGGGTTGGTTTGGTTTCACGCTGCACCGGGCGCCACGCCCCTTACCCATTATTCCTAATGGTACGCAACTTTTGCCTTTCTTTTGCCGACACCATACCTCATGAAGAAGAAAAAAAGGTTCACTTTGCACCGACTTTGAGAAACTCATGCCGCATGTCATGCCTAAAGTTCGCCAAAGCATTCTCCGAACCTCATGCAAGCTCGGGAAGGCGCCGCGACGGCTAATGTTCATGCCACTACTCGAGCTCAACAAAGACAAGAAGCCCCTTCCACGTCTCAACCTCCCGCTCTCGGACATATCCAAATATAGGCCGAGGTTGACCTACTCAAAGAAGTTCTTCGCTTCATTACCACGCACTCCCAAAGACTGTGGATCCAAGCAGATCCTTTTTCTCATGTGCCCTGGAACTCCAAGAGGAACTAGCAAAAATCAAAATTCCTTTAAGTTTGGCCACAATTTTGAAACTCGTCCTGCTCTCAAGGACCGATTACCACTCCCGACCCCATTTTGGTTGGGGCTGTTGCTACCTCTACTCCCCACGGCACATGCCACGGTGGGCAATCAACAAGTCAATCATGTTCAAATTGGCGGAGGTAGCGCGGTCAATCTCATCACGGATAAACTCCGCCAAACAAATGGGCATCAAACAACTCTATCGGTGCCCCATATGACATCAAATTGGCTAATAGCCATATCCACGCGACCTCAAGGCGTCCGCCTCTTCTTCACATCAACATTGGTGATCTCCAGATTCCCCTTGGAATTTGGTGTTTGGAAGGCTGGAGAAGATCCGGTGATTATGAAATGTTGGTGGAGACCTTTTCTCCGCCGAGGCCAAGAGTATCCATTCTTGGGCCACGGATGGAGTTAGTCATCACGGATGGTCACCTCAATGCCACCATGGACTTGGAAGCAGGCAAAATCATTTCCGTCGACAATGCTGAACCCCTCTCGATTAACCGATTCTCGAGGGCGCCCAAAATATCTATCAAGTTCGGGGCTCCACTGCGGAGTGCGCCTCTGTCATCCTACCCCGAATATGCTGATCCTTGGGGAGAAATGACCCTTGATCAGGACCAGGCTGTGGCTGCTTTGCTTGACCCTTACCTGGCTCCTTGCAATCGAATTCAACGGGTTGATCACTTTTCAGATGTGGAATCTCCTGCAGCTCCTGTAGATGTCCACGCTGTCATGAAGCAACCTCTGCTTGATGAAACTCAGCAACCTCTCTTTTTCACCCGCAGCGAGTGCCACGATCTGTTATGCTTCAACCTCCACGCACACATTGTCCGGGACCGCAGTGATACCCCATATTCAGACTCCTGAAGTCGAGATCGTGGACGTAGGCAACAATCAGCCTGTCCGCCTTGCTGCCAATCTTCCAACCCCCTATCGTAACAGGGCCGTCACGCTTTTCAAAAAGTTCAAACACATTTTCGCCTGGAGCTACAGAGATCTTCGGGGAATCAACAAAGCCTTGGGGGAACTCACCATTCCTACCAAATCAGATGCACGTCCAGTATAGCAACGACAGTACCGGCTCAACCCCAATTACCGTGATCGCGTCAAGGCGGAAATTGACAAACTCCTTGCTGCAGGTTTGATCTATGAGGTCAAACATTCTGAATGGGTGAGCCCCATCGTCATTGCACTCAAACACAATGGTAAGATCCGCGTTTGCGTGGACTACCGAAAACTCAATCAGGCCACGGAGCGTGATCATTTTCCACTTCCCTTCACAGACCAGGTTCTGGAAGAGGTCGCTGGACATGAGATGTACTCCTTCATGGATGGTTTTTCTGGCTACAATCAGATCTCAATCAAAGAATTTGATCAACTCAAGACTACTTTCACCACCCCTGGGGCACTTTTGCCTACAAGGTGGTTCCTTTTGGCTTATCAAACTCTCCATCCACGTTTCAACGCATCATGCTCTCAGTTTTTCATGATTTTATGAAGGAAAATCCCTTCTTACAAATTTTTCAAGATGACTTCTCTGCCTACAGTTCCATGGCTGACCATTTGGATAAATTGGAACTCGTCTTTCAGAAATGTGATGAGTCCGGCATTAGTCTCAATCCGAAGAAATGCACCTTTTGTGTCACCTCAGGTGTTCTGTTAGGACACGTTGTCAGTAAAGCAGGTATCACCACAGATCCTGCCAAAATCAGTTGTGTGCTCAAAGCTCAAGCACCAGCCAATATCAAGGAGACACGCTCTTTCCTGGGTAAGGTCAATTATTACTCCACCTTCATTCCCCGGACTAGCGGCCATTGCGGATCCCATTCATAAACTTCGGGGTGATGAATCCACGGGCTTGGAATTCCCGGCGGATCTTCGCTTTCCAACATTGAAGCTTTTGCTTACTCAGGCCCCGGTTCTTGTTCCTCCTCAATGGGACAAGCCCTTTCATGTTCATGTCGATGTCACCGGCGTTTGCTATTGGAGCTGTTCTTTTCTCAAGAATATGATGCATTAATCGACAAACCAAACCGTCGCCAAAACCGAAAACTCCCACTGGCGGAGCGCAACTATTCGCCACAGGCGTGAAGCTTTGGGTCTCATTTTACGTGTCCAACGCCTCCGTCACTACCTTTTGGGCGGTCGGATCAAATTCTTTGTTGACCACCAAGCACTCCTTTATTTGATCAACAAATCCACGCCCACGGGCCGCATTGCTTTCGTTGGGTCCTTCTTCTCCAAGAATTTGCCCCTTTTGAAATTGTTTACAAGGGCGGCAAATCTCATGTTGTCGGATTATCTTTCACGCATCCACACGGATGATCCCTCCTTTGGAATCTCGGGCGCCTTTCACGACGCTCAACTCTTTTTAGTCACGGCAACACCACATTGGTTCCATGACTTTCGTGATTACCTCCTCTCAAGGCGCTCTTCCACCGAGAGGACATGGCGCTCTCTCATGCCAAACGACAATCCCGTCGTCATCAATTTCTCTGCGGCGTCGTGACTACACCATGGTTGCGGGACATCTTTACAAAAAGGGTAAGGATACCATCCTTCCGGCCGCCGTGTTACGCCTCATGAAGTTCGGATATTGTCAGAAGCTCATCAAGGGCTAGGTGGTGGTCATTTTCATGGTGACACCACGGCCTAAAATCCTTCTATTTGGGTATTTTTGGCCCCGCTCTTCAAAAGGCGCTCACGCACGCCGCCGACGTGTGATGCTTGCCGGTGTGGGGACGGCCCACGGCGTGGCGCGCTCTTCCCTTGACGCCGGCGCCCGCCACTTCCCAGCCGACAAATGGGGAATGGATTTTGTGGGGACCCATCGATCCTCTGGCGGCACACCCGTGTTCGCTACATTCCCAGTTCACCGATTCGCTACTAAATGGGCGGAAGCTTGCGCACTTCGGGACAACACTGCGGCAAAGCACGCGACCAAGGTCCTCTATCAACAAATTATCACAGCGATTTGGCTGCCCCACCTGAGCTGGTCAATGATCGTGGTGTCCATTTTATCAATCATACCATCAAGGGTCGACGGATTATCTCGATACATCATCACAAGAGCACACCTTACTATCCTCAAGGCAATGGTTTGGCCGAAAGCACCAACAAAACTCTGGTCACAATTCTCAAGAAAATTTGTGACGCTTCTTCATCGACCGGCAAAACAAGCTTCCCTCTTTGTTCTTTGGGCTTACAATACTTGTTTCAAAATAGCTCTGAGGTCACACTCCCTTCAAATTGGTTTATGGTCAAGAAGCTCTCATCATGCCGTTTGAATACATCCTTCCAACACTCCGTTTTCAACTGGCTACTGCCCATAATCCGCCTGCTGCACTCAAAGAAAGGGTCTATCAATTGGAACAGTTGGATGAACTTCGAAGGGATGCTTATATTCGTGTTCTTCATGGACAAGCGGTTGCAAAAATCTCTACATGACAAGCGTCGAAGACAAAAACATTCAAAGAAGGAGATTTGGTTCTTCTTTATGATTCGGTACAAAAATTTTCGGGTAAGCTTAAGTTTCGATGGCTTGGCCCTTATCAAATTGTTCAAGTGGTTCAACCCGTTTTTCAGGTGGGTGAGTTAGATGGAACTCCATTACCTACAACGGGTTAATGGCTTTCACCTCAAAACATTTCATACCACGGCAAGTGAAAATCAACAAAGCAGTCTGATTCAAGGCGCCAAACACAGCAGATAGTGACTAAAAGCGGCGGCATCTATATATAATAATAAAGGCGTTTTATGATAGTCCATGCGCCAATCTTAACCCTTAAAGTTTTTACTTTAATTTCATCCCTTCGATTTCACGGTTTCCTTTTCTGTTTTCCCCGGCCCGTCCTTCCTATTTCATGAGGCGATTGCATAGGCACAATGGATCTCTACATGCGGGCGGCTTGCATAAGCGTAGCTTATTACGCGCCGATCTTCTCGGGTAGTGCATATTTTGGGACGTTGATTTTGCTACTTTTTATTTTTGTAGCGTTGGATTTTCAGTTTCATTCGCGGTGGCGGTGAGAGCGCCCGCAAGAACAACGGCGGACCGGGACCTCATGACCAGATTGAGCTTGGATTCACTTTCGGATCATGGAAGCTTATGATCGATACCTATTTCAACCGTTACGATTGCACAAGAATCAAATTGTTGGCCGGTTCTAGGTGGCGGGGATTGCCATGCAACTATCGCTACGGTGGCCGGGGGTAACTATGTTTCCTTCTTGATTCAGATACTACCTCTTTTTTTTTTGTGGCCATTTCGTTTGCTCAGCGGTACATGCCAAGCGGATTGTATGATCTGAGATGTTTCAAAAATACGGCAATGTGGAGAAGCTTAAGCAGCTCATCTACACTAATTTCATGCACATAAGGCCGGATGCATAGCGGATATTGAAACCTATTTGTGTGGATTGAAGGCTTTGTTGCAGCATAGGGAACTTGGATAATGGTCGAAGGTACATGCTCAATTTGCCAAACGTAGGGACAGGACATCTTTGAAACTGGACAATTGAGATCATGCTTTCAACTTGAATGAAGAAATGCACGGCGGGGACATTTTTGTTGGCGGTATGGTGGTTGATGTGTATGTGAAATGTGGACATCTCAAAGAAGCCCGGGGAATTTTCGATGACACTCCACTAAGAAATGTTGTGATTTGGACCACCCTACTTGGAGGATATGGTGAACATAGTTTTGAGTGGGAAGAAACCTTTGCAAGTGTTTGAGCAAATGGGTTGGAAGGATATGCGAGAAAATGGACTTCTTTGAGGAATCATTGAAATGTTTAGAGCAAATGCAATTGGAAGGCAGCCTCAACAATGATTCAATTGCTTTTGTGGATAATGCTAGAGCCTTTGTGGCAACGGCAAGAAGAAGAACATAACAAAGACGCTTTTTCACGGTAGCCCATTTCCTCAAATGGTTTTGTTCTCAGACGTTGCATGTGGGAGGCGACATGCGGTGAAGTGCTTTGCCATGGAGAATGCATCTGCCGCGGTCCGGTGATCATGGAGTCATTTGGGTTTGTTGATCTCTACTAGCATGATCATGGAGTCATTTGGGTTTGTTGATCTCTACTAGCATATGTATGGCAGAGATGTGGAGATGGGATTTGAGAGTAGTATTTATTTCGAGCGTTTGATTAGTACGAAAGGCAAGTGTCGGATGCTTAAGGAAGCGAGGAACATTTTTGATAAATCGATGATTCGGGTTGTGATGTCTTGGACTGCTTTGATTGGAGAATATGTTAGTAATAAAGGCGTTTTATGATAGTCTGTGCGCAATCTTAACCCTTAAAGTTTTTACTTTAATTTCATCCCTTCGATTTACGGTTTCCTTTTCCTGTTTTTCCCACAGCCCGTCCTTCCTATTTCTCGCAGACGATTGCATAGGCACAATGGATCTCTACATGCAGACGCTTGCATAAACGTAGCTTATTCTGCCGCAGTCTTCTCAGGTAGTGCATATTTTGGGACGTTGATTTTGCTACTTTTATTTTGTAACGTTGGATTTTCAGTTTCATTCACCGGCGGCAGTGAGAGCGCGCACAAGAACAACAGCCGGACCGGACCTCATGACCAGATTGAGCTTGGATTCACTCGGATCATGGAAGCTTATGATCGATACCTATTTCAACTGTTCTGATTGCACAAGAATCAAATTGTTGGCCAGTTCTAGGTGGCAGGATTGCCATGCAACTATCGCTTACGGTGGCCAGGGTAACTATGTTTCCTTCTTGATTCAGATACTACCTCTTTTTGTTTTTGTGGCCATTTCGTTGCTCCGCAGGATTACATGCCAAGCAGATTGTATGATACAGATTTTTCAAAATACGGCAATGTGGAGAAGCTTAAGCAGCTCATCTACGAATTTCATGCACATAAGGCCAGATGCATAGCAGATATTGAAACCTATTTGTGTGGATTGAAGGCTTGTTGCAGCATAGGGAACTTGGATAATGGTCGAAAGGTACATGCTCAATTTGCCAAACGTAGGATAGGACATGCTGAAACTGCACAAGCAGATCATGCTTTCAACTTGAATGAAGCAATGCAGCAGGACATTTTTGTTGGCAGTATGTTGGTTGATGTGTATGTGAAATGTGGACATCTCAAAGAAGCCCAGGGAATTTTCGATGACACTCCACTAAGAAATGTTGTGATTTGGACCACCCTACTTGGAGGATATGGCGAACATAGTTTTGGTCCGGAAGCACTGCAAGTGTTTGAGCAAATGCAGTTGGAAGGATATGCAGAAAATGGACTTGCTGAGGAATCATTGAAATGTTTAGAGCAAATGCAATTGGAAGGCAGCCTCAACAATGATTCAATTGCTTTTGTGGATAATGCTAGAGCCTTTGTGGCAACGAAGCAAGAAGAACATAACAAAGACGCTTTTCACCTGGTAGCCCATTTCCTCAAATGGCTTGTTCTGTACGTTGCATGTGGGAGACGACATGCAGTGAAGTGCTTTGCCATGGAGAATGCATGCTGCAGTCCGGTGATCATGGAGTCATTTGGGTTTGTTGATCTCTACTAGCATGATCATGGAGTCATTTGGGTTTGTTGATCTCTACTAGCATATGTATGGCAGAGATGTGGAGATGGGATCTGAGAGTAGTATTTATTTTGAGCGTTTGATTAGTACGAAAGGCAAGTGTCGGATGCTTAAGGAAGCGAGGAACATTTTTGATAAATCGATGATTCGGGTTGTGATGTCTTGGACTGCTTTGATTGGAGAATATGTTAGTAAAGGGTTTGGCAAGGACGGAAGTGCAAGAGGTACTAGATTCAGCATGGCACTAGCAGCTTGACCATTAGTTTTGTTGTCTTTCACCACTTCGATTATGAGCCGTTAGTTAGTTCTAAAGCAGTTGCAAGAGAGGCGCCTGCTTATGGGAGATGCAGAGTTGCAAGAGGGACACCTGCTTACGGGACATGTAGATTGGTTCATGGAAAATGCTCTGAAATATTTATCGCAATTTATTTTTTTAGGCCAGTTTTTTTTTAATGTCGGAATGGCATGAAACATGTTCATTTCAAAATATGGCTCAATGGGAGAAAGACCTTATGCAAGTTTTGGCTATAAAATGCTTGCAGTGCAATGGCAAGCACAATTCGTTTTGTAGAATGCAGTCGTTTATGTTCGTTTGGAGATCATGAAGAAGGATCTGCCGAGAAAAGTATCAGAAGTACTCTTTCCTTCCTCATCATTTGGAGATCCGTTGGTTCTCAATCATAAACTTCTGTGTTACAGTCTTGCTACTTACGGGGTTTTTGGCTACAATCCTTCTGCATGTCTTGAAAAATGACTTTATTAAGTAAGTTCCTTTTATATCTTTTTGATTCTCTTAATTTGATGTTGTTATTCTACGGATATGTAAGGAAGACAATATGTTGGCTGAGAGTTACTAAATTGGCTGCTTTTATCATTTCAGGTTCACCAAAGAGGAGGAAGAGGATCCTGAGGAAACATGTTGGAAATATATACATGGAGATGTATTCTGATTCCCACCTCATCCAAAGTAAGATTATCTCAAAAGATTTACTAGGTTAGCTTTTAAATACTTGATTGGTCCCAGCTCATCTCTATATAACCAGCACATTTTTTCATAGAGTATATTTTCCCATAATCAGTCTTCTATGTTCATCTTCACAGGCTCTCTTCAAGTTTTTAACATTTTGCTTGCATTCTTGACATCACATCCTCTCCATGATTTTATATGTTAACTTGCCATTACGATTGATGTTTCCCAAGCATTTGAGAAGCTAGAGTATGCTGCATCTTGGAGATGCAACATCATTAATTTTAAATGGGTGCTTTAGAGTGGACAGAGGTGAGGATTTTTCATCATGTTTTCAAGTCTTCTAAGGTCGTCTAAGCTTGATGATGACATGACCTTTGATTTTCTGCAGCATGTCTGCATATTTGTTTTTCCTCTTGTTGCTTTTGATGGTAAGGTTATTTTCCGTATAGTAGATATCATATCTTGCAAAACGTGGGCCTTCTTCTAAAACACAAGGAATCAGTTTGGATTATGCAGCGTTAGATTTTTCCAGAGTTAGATTATGCATTAGTACAATGAGCTTGGTTATGAAATCCTGATGCTCTATTCAAATCCAATCACCATATTTGCCATCACTTAGCTTCGTAATGCTCATCTAGATTTTAGCACTTACCCTACTTTTGCCAACATTATAGAAATGATGAGATTGCAGTTTAATGGGATCACATTACTGTCACTGCTACTTTATCTTCATGACGTATCAATGCCTTTGTAGCAGATCATAATTCAGGATTCAGGAAGCGCATGAGCTGCATAGGTCACTAACTTTCCAAACATGGCTGATACACAGTCAAGAGCTTGGCACCCAGCTAGAAAATGCAAGACCTGCCAGAAGCATGACTGCAAGAGAAATCTGTGTGCGCAGTGGGTATGCCGAAATTATAGTCACTCTTTTTTTTCCTTAACATGGTTGCGGCTATTTCATTATACCTATTCTTATTCGCTGGTATATCATTTCTGGAGCTTTAGTTGTCAAAACTGCAAAAGAATTGCACTAACTGCAAAGGAACTGGGTTGCTCAGCTGATCTCCATTTTCCTTTTTGCATGAAACCTTTAGTATGATGAAGGTTACATCTTGCATGTTTGTCAATTGAAAAGGTGATTGATGAGATGTTTATGATCAGTGTGGTGCATCTGGATTTGAGGATTGGGCTGGCGCAAGCAGATCAATTTCTTCATTCAGGATTGAATTTTTCTGAGGTTGAATAGTTAAAGAGCATGTGGAGGGGTATTAATACTGAGCATGGTGCTGAATATCTGAAGGAGGGCAACCATATCAGGCATTCAGCTGTGTCTCATGTTGTTTGGATTTTTGCAGCAAGGCCATGAGAAAATTATGAGGTGGGTAGGTTTATGAATGTCTTATTGGTTAAGAATTGTTTCAGAACATTCTGAAAGTCAGACATACTGAATCAGCTACTAACTGAAGGAGTCAACAGGCTTTACAAATGCAGTAAGGTTCTGACTGAGTCTATGGATGACAAAGGCAAATCTGGATCTGGTCTTATATACCAGCTGCATGCATGCCTTTCCATGCAACTTCAATAATACCTTATGAATTGCTTTTCTGAGTTTTGTAAGACTCTAGGCACCATTTCCTTTATCAGTGTATTGTCACTGAAGTATTTTGCTTTGTTTTTTATGTTTTTGATTGCTTGCTTTCTGTATGAAAGCTCTTCTGCTTGATCATGATTACCTTTTCTTTTCTGATGATGCTGTCTATGCTTGAAATTCTTGGCCATATATTTTGCATACGAATTCTGTAAGTTTTGATTGATGCTATTTTCATAGAACAACTTTTTATGGATAACAACGAGAATTTACAACCTAATTTAAATGTGTTTCTCAGATTTACAATGGTAAGCTTTTGTCATGACAAAGATTGTATTCAACTTGGCAGGACCGGATCTTGGTGTGCAATAAACAGCAAAAATTTGATCTTTCATTGAATCAAAGATAGAAGATGCATTTATTTTCCACTATACAGTGAATGCAAGCAATATTTTCCTAGGCAGATGGCACAGCTATAAAAGAAGTGGACATGAATATGAGCAAGACAGAGGTGGAAAGAAGTAGCATGGAAGCCCATAATTCTAATCAAGTCTGAGAAGGAACATGGCTTTTCCTCCCCCATTACCTTTCCTTGCAACAAAGAGCACCCATTTCCCTACACACATGCCATTGGTTCTGCTACAACCCATCAGAAGCAAGGGTTGGTTCGTCTTGCAGGAAGTTTTGCAGAAGAATGATAGGCTTTTAATGTTGCAGCCTATCAGAATGAATGGCAGGCTTACTTCCTTTAGAAAAAACTTGAGGATCCAATGGCTATTATATATGTTATTCATAATTCTATTTATAGTTGCATTTGACTTGGCAATTGAATATAGTTAGCAATGCTCTACACAAAATTTCTTATTTTGTTGTGCAGTAGATATCGTTAGGCTTATAGTTGGAAATCTGAAGGTAATCTCCAAGTTGAAATAGATTCCGTACAAGCAACTTCATTATATCATCTTAATGAAGTGCTTTAAAAATTCTCTTCATATATGTTGTGTTTTTAGGTTCCCAATTATGGAATGTTTTGTAGGCTTAAACCTAGCTATAGACCCTGGCTATCGTGATTCCATTGTGCGATATGTAATGCCAACAGGCAGTCTCACAACTCACATTTACAATAAATGCATCCAAAATGATTGTGTTTGCCCCTTGAAGTGTTTACGTGCTAGATTTCTCCTCTGATACTCCATTTCAAGCTAAATCAAAATAGGATGCCTCATAAGAATAGATAGGAGCGAAGAAAAACAACTTCTAGATTGAATCAAGTTCGAACACTGGTGAAACCCATATGTTAAACATGTAATTGTGCAGTTTTACCACGCATGCAAGTTCTACCATCTGCCAGAATCCCAAGGGTTGTGATAACATCTAATGGTATCACATGAACTGCATTTAATTCAGCATTTTATTAGCTTTCAATCTTAACCCAAGGAAAAGCCCAGCAACGCTGGGCACTTTTTCTAGTATTATATTATAGGTGGAAATTTTTACAAAATGTGGGCACAGCCCATGGGCACTGCCCTATATACAAAAACGGGCTCAGAGCCCTATCTACTAAAAACCTAAGAAAAAAACCCTCTACTCCGGGTTCGGAGCAGAGGTGATGCGGAGGAGGTGGTAGAGGTTCTGCTCAGGGTCCCAGCGAAGGTGCAGAACCACCTCCATCCCGTTGGTCTTAGGATCGGGATGTTCAGCCATCTCGGCACACCAGCCATCCATTCTCAGGCCACAATTGTGGCAGCGCCGAAGGTCGGACAATCCATCTTGCGGGTAATCCATTCGGCGGTTAGTGGGCATAGTGCGTTCTCGTTCAAACCGGCGGCCAGCCATCTTTGGCGCCATCGGATGTCTTCGCTTCACTCGGTTAGTCTTATATAGCCAACCCAGGAACTCCTTGTCGGCGTGGACCAATAAAAAACTTCGCCAGCGTGTTTGCAATGCAAATTTGTTTCTAAAGCGAGAATCTTTTCTCTCCGTAGCATATCTCGCCATGGTACCCTCGACACATTCGTTTTTAATGATATCCGCCGAGTTGCCAACATTAAATGCCATTGCTTCTTTTCATACCCGTCAAACATTAATATGTGTTCTTTGGCCACTGTCACATCCGATCAT
The DNA here is from genome assembly GCA_021234155.1 of Isoetes taiwanensis. Lineage (NCBI taxonomy): Eukaryota > Viridiplantae > Streptophyta > Lycopodiopsida > Isoetales > Isoetaceae > Isoetes > Isoetes taiwanensis. The sequence continues at coordinate 215,278 of JAJEKV010000004.1, forward strand.
TCTCTCCGTCTTATCTCCACTTGGTTCATTGCTTCTCCCTTTGTTGTTTGGGGACTTAGCCAAATTTTTTGCCTCTCCATCGCCTCCTTGGCATCTTTCGACATCGGCACCATCCATGGTCATTTGGTTCGCCCTCATCATACCCCTTCGCCTCCATTTGCGCGCCCTAAACCTTTTCGACACTCTGCGCCTTCCGTCCTCCGTTCTTTGCCTTCGTCCTCGCCTTTGAATCGCGTTCTTTTCGCCAATCTTTGCCATGGCTGCACCAAATTTTCTACACTTCAAGCTTTCTGCTCCTCGGGGAACCGGCTCTTTTTAAGTCAGTATCTTTCTTGGCGCCCACTTTCCGTGAAGCCCTTGTTGCCCGAATCGTGAAGTCGCGAGAGCGCCGCCGAAACTTTCACGAATTCTCTCAAATGGAACTTCCGGCTCCCAAATCGACCCGGTTGAAGCGGTTCGCCGCTAACATGCGTCAGCGCCCGCATGGATACACCCGATTGGTCGATGGCACCACCATTTTCATCGACTCAACACCTGATTTCAGAGGTATTCCATATTCCTTTGCAAACCCCTTGTTTGTTTATCTTGGTGCGCCATCTGGGGATCTAGATGTCGCGAGTTTGGTGCACCTCCTTATCCGCCAATGGGCATCGCTGACAAATATAGACAAACCCCATGAAACTTTTGTTAAGTTTACGTGGCGAAAGTTCCTTGGGTATTCTATCAAGAACACCCATATCAATAAACCTTTCTATAATATTGTGCTCTCGCCTTTCGCACTCCAACCACCACATTGATTGGCCCCAATTCTTTGTTCTACAGTCTTCTCCAAAAGTGGACCGTCTTCGGGCTGCCACTTCTATTTCTGAAGTTTTACGTGGGAGGCCACCTTCAAGCCATTATCCGTCATTACTTTCCTCCCACACCTCCTCCTTCTCATGATTCCCTTTCGGCGGTCCTTCCTCGGACTCACCAAGTCGGCACTTCACGCCCGTCTTCCTCTGGTCATGTCAAAATCCCGCACTCCCATGTCCTTTGTCTCCTCCTCGGCTATAGAATCCAAGCATTCCGGTTCACACCATGTCTCACAAACACGCCATAAGCCCGAGACAGCGGCCGGCTCCACCACCGGCACCACCCTCGTAAATTTGTTTGTATCGATATCGATGGGATGCTCAAAGCTCTTTGTTCTAAAGTTACAAGAATCCCAAGAAGCTCTTATGAATGGGGTTCACCACGGCCAACTGACCTCGAGATCGCAGTTCACTGCGTGACCTTCAAAGTACCTTTGCACAAGTTCAAACTTTGGAAGCCCAACTTCAAGAAAAGCCGCGGGGGCTCTCTTACAGGCCGCATAGATCTCAAAAGTGCACAGGATCAGACCAGCCTACTTGCGAGATCAGCAGGCTCGGCTTCAATCTGAAATTCCGGGACTTATTGGAGCAAAACAAGTCCAAAGACACCCTCTGGGTGACAAGGAGAAAGATATTGCTAAGCTCGGCCTTGTACTCCGAGCTTTGTGACAATTACAGCACTCAAGTTCAACACCTACAGAGGCGTGATGCTCAAATTGCCTCTTTGCCGGCTCGGCTCTCCCGCAGACTTCTCGACTCCGTCCCTCAAGATCGACTTACGGAGGTTGGTGGGATGGCCAGCGGAGATTGCCGTGCCGACTCAATGCTCTGGGCAATCCTCCTCCGCAGTTAACACTTCGAGAAATGGGTCGTGACCCGATCCCGCCTACGTTAGAAAAGGACCACGGGATCCGTGACCTCGAACAGCGGCTACTGACATGCTATTCGGTCTGGCGATGAGGCTCGAACCAAAGCGGGCGGCTATATCACCATCGTTAGCAACACGCTTTTGTTGATTTCCCGGTTCCTTCACGCTATCGGATTATGTGGTTGCCCGCCGCCACCTCTTTCTTCTGAAGTGGCATGGGGCTGATGGTCCCGTGGATATTCCGCTGCGCCTTCTTGATTTTCTTGGATTTGGCGAACTCTCTATTGAAGACAAAGGTGTCTGCTTTGTGCCCTTTTAGTCTTTGATCTCATTCCGCTGCGAAGATCGGTTCATCACCTTGAGTTGTTCAGCCCATGGCTTACATTTTTCATGATTTCTATCCGAGGTGATACGGGGGGAGATTTCGGGGATGGGCCACCAGGGAACTATCGAGGGTGACCCCACCCTTCAATGGTTGCTTGGGGATAACAACCCCTACTGGCTGATCATGCTCGGACCACGCTCTTCATCAAGAGTACATGCGAGCTTGCACATCATTTACCTCTCGGCAAGCGGAAGTCTTTGCAACAAATAAGGAAGTATGCGGGACATCCACGAGGATCTTCCCTATGCACAAATTTATATGCAACACCTTGCGGGGTTACAATCAATTACGTGCTCTTACGGATAGCAAGGCGGTCCCCACAGCTGGGATAGCCCTCTGTCAACTCTCAACTCTCTGCCTACATGGGATCGTTGGTGTAAAAGCTCTTGATCCGGCCCTTGTCGGTGAATTCAGGGGCGAGAGCTCGGCAACCCGCCCGGGCATGGTTCCCTCTCCTATGCTTCCACAGGTGCGGGTTCGACTTCGATTGGCGTCTCCCCTTTTGGACAAAGGTCATGGATGGCCATGATGGATGGACTCCACCTCGGATCTCGGCGGATCTCCGGTGGGATCCCGTTTTGTTCGCCGCTCCCATTGGGAGGAGGGTGCCACTCTTGATAACACCCCGAATTGGATCTATATTGCTAATGGCGTGGTTTAGCGCGCGCCTGGCGATCGCGTTACATGGTCTTGACACCTTCTTGCGAGAATGCCGCCACCTCACGGATCCCGGTCCACCTTCAAGCGGGTTTTGTGCTGCTCTAAAATGCATCTTGCTTTCGGCTCCTTAAATCGGCGGCGTCCATTTTTTTTGCAATCGAAATGCGGCGTCGGTGCCGCCCGGCCTCGGTTTACTGCTCATGGAATGTCGGTTTGTTTCTTCCGGCGCCCATTTGCCCTTGAAGACATGGTGCGATTTTTGTTTTCTCATTGATGCGAGATCACGCCCTTGGCCTCAACACTCCTCCACGCTCTTCAAACACGCCCGGGATCTCATTGGCGATTACCATAATGGTGCCCGTCCTCATTCCGTGAGGAGCGGATGGCTTCAGCCCTCGAAACACTTCCTCCTTTTTCTTCCTCGAGGTGTGGTTTGGTGGGGAAGTGTTAGTCTGTGCCTCTGGTACGGGACTATTCATGCATCTGACGGACCAGGTCAAGCTCAAGGATCCTGAGGCGAGCCGGGTCAGTCGTCCAAGGCCAGCCGAAGACCAAGCCCCGGAGACCACTTGAGTCAAAGCACTGCGTCCCGTCAACAAGGCGCCGCTTCGGACAAGTGGCGACCCGTCCGCCCGCGTCGGCGTCGGCCGAATTCTAGGCACTTCAAGAGCACGCCAACATTCACCGCAAATCGGGCCTCCTTCGAGAGTCGGCACGAGATCGGTCGAGTGTCTATATTGGGCCAAAGGCCATTGTACTATATATATGAGTAGAACTAGCACATGAGTTTTAGACGAGTTTTGAGTCTTGTCTCTTTTCAGTCTTCTCTCGATTTCGAGAGCTCATGTATGTTCATCATTGATATCAAGGAAGCTTATCATTTTCCTCTCATTGTTCTGTTTTCTTCTTCTTGTTCTCTTCTTGCAAATCCCGCGTGACATAGTCCCCCCGGATTCTCCTGTTAGATCCACGGGTCCTCACAGAGGGCTGTTTTCCAGGAGTTCCCGAACCCAGACCCCAAACAATTGGCGTGCAGGTCGACACTACGTTGGTACCATTTTAATTATTAATAAAATTTTGGTTATATGGTGACCACCCCACCTATCTACATGAATGCATGGCTAATCTCCCGGCGTAGGAAGAGGATGCTTCTTCCATCGTGGCCATGGAGACAGCGCCCTATAATGCCTATATGCCGCTCATGCCTACACCTTTAGTTGCCCAACGTGGAGGATAGGTCCTTCCCGTATATGGGGCGTGAAGGACAGATTCCTCCTATCAATGCATATATGGGGCTAGAGGTGCTTTTCCTATCAATGCATTCCTGAATGACCTCTTATCTCTCGAGGTCGTCTACTTCCGTGGGACGGAAGTAGACTTTTTAATCTACCTTCCACTCATCCAAGCGGAACCGCGGTCATGCCTACATTGACATTACACCACGTCCTAGAGATCACCGTAGTGGTCCCATCATCGGTAAATACGCATGCAACCCATACCTGGCATAGGTTGCATGCGTAGATTAATCTTAACTACACATGAAACTAGTCTAAACACAAATCAACATGCCTGAGCCGATTTTTGCTGGCTCCTTTAATGCATGTGATTAACATAATTACCCTAAGGTAATATTTATGAATTAACATTATCATAGTATCGGATACAATTACTTCCGATAGTACAATTATATTTACTCTAAGCTTTGCAATATTTAACGACTTTTAGATCGCAATTATTTAAACAATAACCCTGATTTAGACCTATTGTATCATAGACAAGGTTTTAATTATCATACACAAGAATTAGATGTGCTTCTTATTCTCTTCCTTGGGTCCTGCATTACCCTTGGAAGTATATCCCTAAGATGCACTTAAGTATATCTTAATTCTATTTTCTATTATAAGGACCCGAGGTCATATAACTATCCTTGGAAGGAATTGCATCCTTGGGAAGGATTAATTAACATGCTACCTCACATTATCGTTGTTAGTAAACTTATTTCCCTATGATACATATACGTATAGCAAATTCTATGCAGTTATTAGGATCTATATTTAACTTCTCAACAAGACACATTAAAGCTTATGATACATGCACACACCTTACCTAAGGCTAGAGCGCATCCACCCATTGAGCCGGCGTCGAGTAATTTTGGAGATGACTTGGTCGTTGCATTGCTCCCATAGTTTTGCTCCACTTCATTGGTGTAGTTAGCTACTACGTCAGTCTCGCACGTTGAAGGCCTCCTGAGCACTATCTATCTTACGCTCTATTCGCTTCGGCCATTGTCGGAGTAAACTCTATTCTACGGGTCGGTCAATTCGATGCAAGTAAGTTCAATCATAAGATTGAGCCCTCCCACTTTCTTCGAAAAGAAAATGGTCCTGCACCCCTTCAATGACGTTGTACACAACGTCATATCTATTCTCTCCCCTTAAGAGGTTTTACGCTTTTTACTTAGCGCATTAATTTACTAGCCTTAGCTGATATATATATAACCATCTAAGATGGATGCACATATTATGTTATCATTTTTTTCAATATAGTTACGGGTTACCTACTTAGTTAGAACGATTCTAAACCACAAGGTTTTGTCATCATGACAATTCCTTTGTCTCAAAAGACTATTTGATTACTATAATTCTTATTTTAGATGTACCTTACATGTATTATTCTTTTATATTCTAGAGATTCCCCCTTTCTTAGCTATTTAAACTCTTGGAATATTCCTACCAATCGAATTGATGTCATCGTAACAAGTTGGCCGGACTTGTTAGATTACTTCTTTTCTTTCGGTTGGATTATTCTTTTGGAGGTGCTAGATTTATACATGGTCAACAATTATCCTAGTAATGATTCCTTCTTAGCGAGGAGATCAATCTCACCAAGTGGTTTCAATACGTTGGATGATTGTTAACAATCGTGTATAATTTTAGTCACTCCTATGCGTTTCCTTCCCAATCCTTGACGCTTAGCCCAATATTGGGGCAATCCTTTCAACGAGAATATCTGGAAATGCCTTCTAATCCCAATATAGATGTTACCGTCCATACATTTAACCTATTAGGCCCCATGGCCTTAGATCCTCGAGCTTGCTAGAAGCTCATCCACTCGTTGCTTGCTTGAAGTAGCAAGGTGACGTTTTTACGAGTCGCTCGATACTTCAGTCTCCTTGACGGTCGCTCCTCTTTGATGTAGAGGCTGGAGGCTTTGATGGCATAGTTGATCACTTGAAATCTTCCATGCCGCTTTTCAAAAGCCTGAAGGTGGCGCCGTTGAAAAAGATCTTTCATCTTGAACTCTTTGTCTTGGCAGCTAACGACTCTGTATCCGATATTGCTTCTTCGACTCCATCGATGTCTCATACGTCGAGTCCTCTTGTCGTTATCGTGTTGCCCGAAGAGTGTTGAGGATGTTGATTGCTTCACCCCTGCAATTTGCCTGACATCTCTTCCTTTGATCTGTTACACTATGGGAGGGAAGGAATAACAAGGGAACTATACATGCAAAACATATAGCTTACATAATTACAATTACTACTAGAGCTATTAGGTCCCCCTTGTGCCTCCCTTCGAGTTGCACACCTACTCCTTGGCGATGTCATCGGTGTTTCTCCCGGTGCAATGGTGTTGATGATCTATATCCTCCTATTTGTACGTCAGCTCATCCTCCGGGGTAACTTGTTGATATACTTGGGCCCTCCGATGTTTGTCGGCTATGGCACAACACGCTTTGCATCACATTCTAACTAAAGGTGTGCTGGTCGTTGATGCTTCGACATTTCGGTCTGCTTCCTGATCCTGTTCTCGGGCGGTAATTGTTCCCCCCTTCATGATACTTGAAGCTATTTGAAGGCGCCTCTTGAGGCTGTGCGCGATTCCTTTGGCTATACTCCTCTGGAGTTGTTCTCTTCTGCAATTGTTCTTTGAATCGTCCATCCTTGGGCTCACCAAGTTGCATGAAGTCCACGTGCAAGTCATCGGCTCCCCTCTCCTAGTTGCTTCTCCATCGAGCTTCCAAACTTCCTTGTTTGCTCCCCTCGATCACATGGCTTGGACGTTGTCACGTTCCACAGTGCTATGCCGTCTTCTTGTCTTGAGGTACCTTCCGGTGGCTTTGATTGTGCTCGTCAGTTTTGATCCTCTTGTTGCCTCTAGGGAGCTCGTGGAAGAAGTCGGTTGCTAGCACTTCTCCAGCTTTCAGTTCCTGACCTTTGTCCCTCTATGCATGTCGGTCTCTCTGGCAAGTAAAGCATCACGGCTCTCCTCCCTGCTGGCTATGTTGTCGGGATGATGGATCCTTATACCTGCGCAGCTTGAGCCTTGAGTTGAAAAAGTACCTGCCTTAGATATACTCTTGTCGTTGAATAGCCTGGCTATTGTCTTGAACTCTCTTTTTGCCGAAGGCGCTTTAGTTGCTATCCTTGTCGCTAAGGTGTCGAATGCTTCTGCCTTGGGCGTTTGATGTCCCACATGTCGGAGGTATGATCGGCTTCTTTTCTTCTAATTACTGGTAGGAGTACCTGACGAAGCCATCACCTAGTTGTTGAAGGCATATCTCCTCGTCGCAGTGCCTTTCGTACGTGCCTCTCCATCTAATACACGTGTCATAGCGCATCACTCTATATTACCACAAGGTGGAATTATGGTCGTCGAGATGTTGCCTTCTTAGTTGGCTCGTTGATGTCGGGTCATTCCTCCTTCTATTGTTGAGGCCACTCGTGTCATGATGTAGTGTTGCGTCCTGACGATGTCCTGGTGCAGCGCTGATGATCTTGACATGACCGGTGTCGTCTCTGGACGAGTGGTCTTCTACTTGAGGGCACTTCCTGAAGTGTTTGGAGTCGAAGGTTTCGTACTTGCTCTTCCATTTTGATCTTGAGTTATAGTTGTGCTTCCTTGCTTCCTCATTTGGTAGTCGAAGTGAAGGAGCTTCCTGATCTAAGCGCTAAATCTGTAAAACATGACTTTAAACTCATGTTTCTCCACTATATCTGTGAGCACCAGAGATATACAATAGACATATACGCATTTACATTGGGATTTTAATTCATCCACTTTTTCAAAACAACTACGAATATCTACTTAAATGTTTATACTCCTTTAGGGTTTCCCCTCCTCCTAAAGTGTTTGATTCTTCGGTTTTGCTGCCTCTTCTTCGTTCTGGTTGACTCCAGGATTCCTTTGACATGCTGCTACTATTGTTGAGCTTCATGTCTGATCCGAGCTCGTCATGCCAAGTTGCGAAGAGTGTTCATCGATGTGATCCCTTGAAAAAGATGCTCCTCCTTAATGTGTATGTTCGTCGTGAGGAATGCGGTGACCGCTCAACGTCCCTACATGCTGTGTGTCGTTGCAAGGTTGCCGATGTGCAGTGTCGTTGATCGCTTGAGTAGGATCACCTGGCTGTTGCAGTCGGGCATTCTTGAATGTCTTCGAAGCTCTGAGATCGTGGTCGGTAGGCAGGCATTGTCATTCCTCCGCAGGTTGAATTTCTGAGTGCGACTCATGTTGCTTGGGCTTTGCTTCATTCCGAGGTGCCTCTCCTATGCCTGGAAGTGTCGTCATCTCCATTGCACCTACCATAGCTCCTTCTGGTCGCCTTTGCGTGATTTGTACCTGCTGGCTAGGTCGTCTCCTCCGTCCTTTGGGTCCTATCCATTCGAGTCTCGCACTCCTTGGCTGACGTCGTAAAGTCGTCCTTCCTTTGGTTTCTAGGTGTTTCTGGATCCGGAATTCTTGTTCGAGCAGAATATTCTCCTCCTTGATCTTACCCCTAATGCTGATATAGACCTTCAAGTCGGAGATGTTCCTTCCGTGGTATGCGTCTCCTCCCCCTCATGGTCTCCTACTTTTTGGAACCGATGAAAGTTCTCCTGTTAGTGCAAGGGAGTTGGAAGCTCGTCCTGGTCAGCCTTAGGTGCTTGTGGTTGCCTAGCTTGGTCGCTCCTTTTGTTGGCATTGCCTGACATTCGCTTGAGCTGCTGGGCTGCAAGGTCATGGTGGTCTTCTCTCCGGTTCCTATACGCTCCTGTGTCGCCATGACTTCTCTCCTCGACGGAATATTATGCCCTCTGGCCCTAGCTCGTGATGCTAATGCGGCACCGATGTCTAACGTCTTCCTGCACCTGTATTTTGCTGCCTTGCTTTCTTCCATTTGAAACCATGTGCGTCGAGTTGGTGAAGGCGTCGAGATCCTCTTTCTGATGTGAGCTCGTGGACGTGGTAGCCGGGAGGTTGACATCTAGAAAATTCTTGATGCCGTTGGTTACCAAAGATTCTTCCCGTTTGATGAAGATTGATGATAGGCCGTTCTACTCGTCCTGTTCTACTCGTTTGTCAGTTGAGGTGTTTGTCGTTGTGCTTTCCTCTCTTGGGTCTGCCTTTTCGGTCTCCTCTCCTTATCTGTCTGTACATTGGCTGGGACCTTGATGTCTTCAAGAAGTTGCGCCTCTAGCTCTTCTGTGGCTCTGGCCCTGTACTTCGAAAGCAATGCTCGTATATTCTAGAGTCTAAGGGTCTACTTGAAGGGCTCTCCTACAACATTTTGGGCTCTATAAGCAAGCAAGATGGGTCGAGCAGCATTACTGGAGACATATCTATAATCTACAAGTCTATGGACATTAGGACGTGTGGTATGGCATGAAATGAGGGTTGTTTTGCAAAACCTCCATGATGTTTGAGGCATACTCTAAGGTCCTAGCAAAGTTGGTTTGGGGAAGTCCAATCTCTACACATGGAGTGACTTGGGCAGCTCTAGACTCTAGCTCCTTCTAGGTATCCTGGCAATAGGGAGTGTCAATGTGGGGCTATATAAGTCAAACTCTATTAGAAGGACACAGAATTAGGTCAAGGTTTATGCCTTTGGCTCGAGCAGAGGTGATGTACAAACAGTTGGACTTGGGTTGCTATGCTGAGGTCTAAATGACTATAACAAAGGGGTGTTCTTGAGAACTTCTATCTAGGAGCAAGGCATCAGCTTCGAGCCGAGAGCAATACTTGCGAGGTACTAATGGGGTATGCTTCTATTTACAAACAAACCACAGTTTGGAAAAACAATTCAAGGGTTTGAGCAATTTTGGTCATTTTGAGCTGGAATTTGATATTTCTAGCTAATTTGAGGTCATAAATGGATTCTAGACTATCTAACGGTCCTATTGCAACAAATTTCAGGCGATTTGGAGCTCTGTAGCTCAAGTTATGGAGGTTCAAAGTTTGGAGGTCTCACACATTGCGCCCAGACCAATAATGAACTTTTCATTTTCTGTCCTGGCGCGACGTGTGAGACATTGGCTCTAAATGGGTTAAACTTGTCCTATTTGGGTGATATAAGGGTCTAATTCTGCTAGATTCGTCGAGGTAGGCAGAATTGACCCCTTATTTGGTCGATTTGGAGCAGTTTTGGGCACTTTTAGGGCATGGTCTCACCAATAATGAACTTTTCATTTTCGGTCCTGGCGCGACGTGTGAGACATCCTCTCGAATTGGCCTAGGATGTCTGTTTTGACTAAAACAAAAGCTAAAACTTACTAACTCAACTTAATTAAGTAACTTTATACACTTATAATTTACTCTAAAACACTTTATATTAAACAAAATTTTATCATTTACGAAATTAATAAGGCTCTCCTTTGATATGACTGGCTAAGGGCATATCTTTCTTCATTAGAGTTACTCTCTTGGCGTGTACTGTGCAGGCTGTTGAGTCTTCAAAATGTTGGACTAGCTTCTGCTCTGCTGCTTCTTGAACCTTGGCCTCCCGCTCTCGTTCTGCCCTCTCCTCTTCTTGTTTCCTTCGGCCTCCTTGGCCTCGGATGTTTCGCCTTGTCGAGGAAGTCGAGCGGTACGTTTGGTGCGTGCGCCATGTCGATCGGAGTCTTGGTGTCTATCAAGATGCTGTCTCTATCTAGCTTAAGGGTCTTGGTTCTAAGTCTAAGGCTTGGCCATTAATATTATCTAACATTATTAAAGCTTAAATCTAATTAAGAACTAGTAATGGGTGCCGGCATTTGCGGGCATAAAATCTGGTCTATTCTAGGCAATGATGACTTATGGGTCTATTCTAGGCAATGATGAAGTTGCAGATATATACCTACAATACATATAAGAAATCTTGATGCTAGGTGTTTTGAATTGTTCTCAATATGGCAATGATTGTATTGTATTCAATTTTATCAATTTACACATGGCAACTACATTGGTGGTGGTTAGGGATGGAAGAGCATTACGTGGATTGCAAAGGACATTTGATATAGATTTGAAATGACAACATCATTTAGGAAGACCTTTAGATGGTTTTTCGAAATTTTAAAGCTGCATAACACTTTTGTCCATTCATCTGTGTCATATATGTTTTTTTAGACATTGATTTGAGCATTCAATATTGTTATGTTTTATTCAATGGTTCTTGTAGGTTATTAAGTTGTAGTGAAACCAATTGCAAGTTCTTTGGCATATAAAGTGAAGACTACATTTCAGAAAAACGACAAATAACACAATTTCAAAATGAAATAACTATATTGAACGTGATTTCTTACATCTATGAGATAATCTATAAGAAAATGGCAGTTAGAACCACCCCATTGCTAGGCCCAAGTAGAATTCTATTAATGCACTTGGTATGATGGCTATTACCTTTGTCCGTAGTGCACATCGTGTCTTGGTTACATATAGATAGTACAAACAAAAGGGCAAGCAAAATCCAGGATGTTGTATTCCAAGCAAGAAAATATTAAAGCACGATGAGGAAACTCTCCTCAGTAGTGTATATTATCAGAATGTATTGATCCGAGTATGGTTTTCTAATTTTTTTGCTCTGGGCAAAATACTTACTGCATGCTTTCTGCATGCTGGATGCTGCAGATAACCTCCAAAGCAGGATTTGAAGAAACGTAGGCTAGAATATCTGAATACTGCCAAGCCTAGTTAATATCTTTCTCTAGTGTCTCACAACATCATCTGGTTAATGCAAGTTTAAAATTGCTAAACTGCTCTGTTTATCTAAGAAGTTCTAGCAACAATTTTTTTTGATAAAAATCACAGTGGCAATTTAAAACAGTATCATATTTGTCGAAGAACATGGACTGAAGCCAACATTTCTGACCAAGACTCAATGAGGCCCAAAAAAGAGGTTGGTTCACCTGGCTCCAAAAGAGGCTGGAAAAGCGGCATCAGAAGACCTTCACAAATCTGCACACAAACAAACATTTGTGTTATGGCAGTGGGAAAGGTTGAATGTATACAAAGAATATCTACAATATATTCACAATATCTGGAAGCACAGAAATGCACATTCAAAATATTCACAAACATTGCATCGAATTCAGCTACTATTTGGAACACATGAAATAACAGAATAACTACCTGCAACACAGTGGTCACCAGCCATTTTCAGATGCTTATTCATGCCATTTAGTTGCGGAGACAAACATATAGCATATTTAGCATTTCTACAGCCATAAACTATATGAATCACTTTCTAATAACAATAAATAGAGAACAAATATCATGGAGTTGGGTCACAAAGATCACAATGAATGAACGAAAAATAAAAGAGCATGTAAGATTCAATAACTGTACTTTGACATCTCAAGGTTGAAGGATGTAACTCTGCACATGTGAAATGATGATAAGAGCTATGCAGCAAAATCAAGAGTTCTCTAATTCTTCTAAGTTAATATACCTAGTTGGAAAAAAAAAAGGGGAACCACCACATGCATAGCAAAAGACAAACTATGAAGATGCTTGTAAAGAATAGAATAAGCTTAGAGATGAAGTTCAGAAAGGATCCTTAAATCCTTAAATCTGCATCTACGTTGTTTAAACATAGACAACAAAATGGAAATGTTAAAAGAAATAAAACATACTGAGGAAAATAAAGTTTACCAGAAGAGCCTCCATCTAGCTGCCCGATGGATCAGGTTGAGTGTCATGAAATTTGAAGACACTCCTTAGCTTGATCATAATCATGTAGTAGATATTGCAGGATTATGGTCAAGCTAAGAATTGTCTTCGAACAGTGCTTGGCCAGACTCATCTTCAACCTGCCTCCATAGCAGGATCATAATCATGTAGTAGATATTGCAGGATTATGATGAAGCTAAGAATTGTTTCACTGCTTGGCCAGATACATCTTCAACCTGGCTCTATATATAATGTATGAGCAATAGACTTCTCGTTAAAGATGATCCAATCCATTCTGGGAACCTCTGCCATGTACTCATGCATAGCAACAATGCGCCATACAACATCAAAGAATAGAATAGAATAGTTTTTTTATCGTCCACTGAGACCAATCGGCCTATGGGACCCAGAAGGGCAAAGCAAACTTATTCTCGTCCCAGGGTTAAACCCCCAGAAGGGTTTTCGGAGGAAAACCGCGGGCGATAATAAGAATCTTTGTCAAACTGTACAAGTATACATCATCGTGAAATAAATGTGTATGTACATGTCAAGTGCGTGCAAATATAGGCTAGTCTTGGTTTACCTTGCACACTTCTCATCCAAGAACTCCATTTGCAGCCAAAATAGAAGTATAATCTGGCTCCTTGCATGGTCTTCAATTGGACCCACTATTGCCATGCTAGAAATTTGACATCTAAAGTAACATGTAATTGAGACATATCCAAAACAATCCTTATGCAATAGTCAGCGTGATTTAAGTGATGCTAAATAGAAAAGATAATTTTGAATAAATGAAGACCAGAGAGCTCATGAAATGGAGCCCAGTAAATGCATATAACTTCCTTCATAATAGCTGCACGCCGCATATGCTTAATGAATGCTTGTACGATGCAAGTCCAACCTGGCCCCTTCATTTTAGCCTACATACTTCTAAAACTGAAGAAACTGCTTTGTGCCTTAGGGGCATAGACATTACCATGTAAAAGTACAAATAAATGTGTGTATGATGAAAGCCCCTTCCCTGTAGCCTACGTACTACTAAAACTGAAGAAACTGTTTTGTGCCTTAAGGCCATAGAATTCCTGGCTTCATGGCACTACATGCATCCCCAAGGACATTTTTGATGGATCAAGTTGAACAGATGACACATTGAGAAAATGCTGGAATATATGGTAGTAAAGATCATAACAACGCAGGAATCAAATGAAAATCCAATAAATTTAGCGAATCATGCTGACATGATTCGAAACCCTCATCATACATGGTACTGCCATGAACACCATATCTACTCATAAGACTCCAGCTTCAAGCATAGCTTAAAACTCAAAACCCTATATACCAGCCAAAGAAAGAGCGGTCATATATCCTAGGCAATTAAATCGTTCTGGCTGCGCAACATCCGTTGTTGCCACAGAGCCTGGCATGCTGCAACAAATACTGAATAAAGATCAAGCTGGTGCCAAGATCTACAGAGGTGAGCAAGAAAAATATATTTGTATTTTCCACAGGCCCAGTCTAATCCAGTAAAAAGATAATAATATAGATGCTTGAACAAACTAATAGCAGAACGTTCATTAATGGAAATCTATAAGGTGGAAAAGAATTATAAACCATGGTCACTGCTCCTTTGAACCATAGAACTATTTAATAGAACTATTTACTGTCATATAGTACAATGGTCTCGAATTGGCCTAGGATGTCTGTTTTGACTAAAACAAAAGCTAAAACTTACTAACTCAACTTAATTAAGTAACTTTATACACTTATAATTTACTCTAAAACACTTTATATTAAACAAAATTTTATCATTTACGAAATTAATAAGGCTCTCCTTTGATATGACTGGCTAAGGGCATATCTTTCTTCATTAGAGTTACTCTCTTGGCGTGTACTGTGCAGGCTGTTGAGTCTTCAAAATGTTGGACTAGCTTCTGCTCTGCTGCTTCTTGAACCTTGGCCTCCCGCTCTCGTTCTGCCCTCTCCTCTTCTTGTTTCCTTCGGCCTCCTTGGCCTCTGGATGTTTCGCCTTGTCGAGGAAGTCGAGCGGTCTGTTTGGTGCGCGCCATGTCGATCGGAGTCTTGGTGTCTATCAAGATGCTGTCTCTATCTAGCTTAAGGGTCTTGGTTCTAAGTCTAAGGCTTGGCCATTAATATTATCTAACATTATTAAAGCTTAAATCTAATTAAGAACTAGTAATGGGTGCCCGGCATTGCCGGGCATAAGTACGGGTCTATTCTAGGCAATGATGACTTATGGGTCTATTCTAGGCAATGATGAAGTTGCAGATATACCTACAATACATATAGCAGAAATCTTGATGCTAGGTGTTTTGAATTGTTCTCAATATGGCAATGATTGTATTGTATTCAATTTTATCAATTTACACATGGCAACTACATTGGTGGTGGTTAGGGATGGAAGAGCATTACGTGGATTGCAAAGGACATTTGATATAGATTTGAAATGACAACATCATTTAGGAAGACCTTTAGATGGTTTTTCGAAATTTTAAAGCTGCATAACACTTTTGTCCATTCATCTGTGTCATATATGTTTTTTTAGACATTGATTTGAGCATTCAATATTGTTATGTTTTATTCAATGGTTCTTGTAGGTTATTAAGTTGTAGTGAAACCAATTGCAAGTTCTTTGGCATATAAAGTGAAGACTACATTTCAGAAAAACGACAAATAACACAATTTCAAAATGAAATAACTATATTGAACGTGATTTCTTACATCTATGAGATAATCTATAAGAAAATGGCAGTTAGAACCACCCCATTGCTAGGCCCAAGTAGAATTCTATTAATGCACTTGGTATGATGGCTATTACCTTTGTCCGTAGTGCACATCGTGTCTTGGTTACATATAGATAGTACAAACAAAAGGGCAAGCAAAATCCAGGATGTTGTATTCCAAGCAAGAAAATATGAGGAAACTCTCCTCAGTAGTGTATATTATAGAATGTATTGATCCGAGTATGGTTTTCTAATTTTTTTGCTCTGGGCAAAATACTTACTGCATGCTTTCTGCATGCTGGATGCTGCAGATAACCTCCAAAGCAGGATTTGAAGAAACGTAGGCTAGAATATCTGAATACTGCCAAGCCTAGTTAATATCTTTCTCTAGTGTCTCACAGCATCATCTGGTTAATGCAAGTTTAAAATTGCTAAACTGCTCTGTTTATCTAAGAAGTTCTAGCAACAATTTTTTTTGATAAAAATCACGATTGGCAATTTAAAAGCAATTATCATATTTGTCGAAGAACATGGACTGAAGCCAACATTTCTGACCAAGACTCAATGAGGCCCAAAAAAGAGGTTGGTTCACCTGGCTCCAAAAGAGGCTGGAAAAGCGGCATCAGAAGACCTTCACAAATCTGCACACAAACAAACATTTGTGTTATGGCAGTGGGAAAGGTTGAATGTATACAAAGAATATCTACAATATATTCACAATATCTGGAAGCACAGAAATGCACATTCAAAATATTCACAAACATTGCATCGAATTCAGCTACTATTTGGAACACATGAAATAACAGAATAACTACCTGCAACACAGTGGTCACCAGCCATTTTTAGATGCTTATTCATGCCATTTAGTTGCGGAGACAAACATATAGCATATTTAGCATTTCTACAGCCATAAACTATATGAATCACTTTCTAATAACAATAAATAGAGAACAAATATCATGGAGTTGGGTCACAAAGATCACAATGAATGAACGAAAAATAAAAGAGCATGTAAGATTCAATAACTGTACTTTGACATCTCAAGGTTGAAGGATGTAACTCTGCACATGTGAAATGATGATAAGAACTATGCAAAGACAAAATCAAGAGTTCTCTAATTCTTCTAAGTTAATATACCTAGTTGGAAAAAAAAAAGGGGAACCACCACATGCATAGCAAAAGACAAACTATGAAGATGCTTGTAAAGAATAGAATAAGCTTAGAGATGAAGTTCAGAAAGGATCCTTAAATCCTTAAATCTGCATCTACGTTGTTTAAACATAGACAACAAAATGGAAATGTTAAAAGAAATAAAACATACTGAGGAAAATAAAGTTTACCAGAAGAGCCTCCATCTAATTTTAGATGGATCAGGTTGAGTGTCATGAAATTTGAAGACACTCCTTAGCTTGATCATAATCATGTAGTAGATATTGCAGGATTATGGTCAAGCTAAGAATTGTCTTCGAACAGTGCTTGGCCAGACTCATCTTCAACCTGCCTCCATAGCAGGATCATAATCATGTAGTAGATATTGCAGGATTATGATGAAGCTAAGAATTGTTTCACTGCTTGGCCAGATACATCTTCAACCTGGCTCTATATATAATGTATGAGCAATAGACTTCTCGTTAAAGATGATCCAATCCATTCTGGGCACCTCTGCCATGTACTCATGCATAGCAACAATGCGCCATACAACATCAAAGAATAGAATAGAATAGTTTTTTTATCGTCCACTGAGACCAATCGGCCTATGGGACCCGGGAAGGGCTTGCAACAAACTTATTACTTAATAGGGTTAAACCCCCCCCAGAAGGGTTTTGAGGGAAAAACCGGCAAAGAATAAGAATCTTTATCAAACCGCACAAGTATACATCATCGCGGAAATAAATGTGTATGTACATGTCAAGTGCGTTGCAAATATAGGCTAGTCTTGGTTTACCTTGCACACTTCTCATCCAAGAACTCCATTTGCAGCAAAATAGAAGTATAATCTGGCTCCTTGCATGGTCTTCAATTGGACCCACTATTGCCATGCTAGAAATTTGACATCTAAAGTAACATGTAATTGAGACATATCCAAAACAATCCTTATGCAATAGTCAGAGTGTGATTTAAGTGATGCTAAATAGAAAAGATAATTTTGAATAAATGAAGACCAGAGAGCTCATGAAATGGAGCCCAGTAAATGCATATAACTTCCTTCATAATAGATGCACGCCGCATATGCTTAATGAATGCTTGTACGATGCAAGTCCAACCTGGCCCCTTCATTTTAGCCTACATACTTCTAAAACTGAAGAAACTGCTTTGTGCCTTAGGGGCATAGACATTACCATGTAAAAGTACAAATAAATGTGTGTATGATGAAAGCCCCTTCCCTGTAGCCTACTTACTACTAAAACGAAGAAACTGTTTTGTGCCTTAAGGCCATAGAATTCCTGGCTTCATGGCACTACATGCATCCCCAAGGACATTTTTGATGGATCAAGTTGAACAGATGACACATTGAGAAAATGCTGGAATATATGGTAGTAAAGATCATAACAACGCAGGAATCAAATGAAAATCCAATAAATTTAGCGAATCATGCTGACATGATTCGAAACCCTCATCATACATGGTACTGCCATGAACACCATATCTACTCCTAAGACTCCAGCTTCAAGCATAGCTTAAAACTCAAAACCCTATATACCAGCCAAAGAAAGAGCGGTCATATATCCTAGGCAATTAAATCGTTCTGGCTGCGCAACATCCGTTGTTGCCACAGAGCCTGGCATGCTGCAACAAATACTGAATAAAGATCAAGCTGGTGCCAAGATCTACAGAGGTGAGCAAGAAAAATATATTTGTATTTTCCACAGGCCCAGTCTAATCCAGTAAAAAGATAATAATATAGATGCTTGAACAAACTAATAGCAGAACGTTCATTAATGGAAATCTATAAGGTGGAAAAGAATTATAAACCATGGTCACTGCTCCTTTGAACCATAGAACTATTTAATAGAACTATTTACTGTCATATAGTACAATGGTGATGTACATTTTTGCTATCCTATAATGTAATGCTAAGGCAGAGCCTTATGAGACAACCATGAAGAAAATAAAAATGAGGAATCGTACCTATAATTATCATGCTTTTTGTTAAGTCTTTGGTTGGCTTGCATTGTCTGAAGCTTCTACACTTGTGGCACCTGAATCTGTGCAAGCACCATCTCTATGCTTAAAAGTATGTTCCGGTTTCTCTGGCCCAGTATGTTCCGGTTTCTCTTGCCCTTCTTAGATGTTATGCTCCTGGACAGATTGTGCAAAAAAATTAGAAAGGGCTTAGTATTAATCTGGTCCGTACATAAGGAACTCAAGCAGATGTGTCTTTAGGGGAATCCTCGGCCACTCCATCGCAGGTCATATATGCCCAGATATTAAGCGAGCAGCCTCACCAACTAACTCTATATGGCTCCCAGATAAGCAAATCTTCTAGATGAATGGTTGTCTTAGCAAAAAAAAAAAAAAAAGGGTCGAGCAATGAAGGCTTAGACTCAACTACTATTGTATAGCTCCACGCAGAAGCATAATCTAGCGATTATCCATGCATGTAGACTGAAAAAGGGCCCTTCCAGACTTAAGCACAAAAATGCACCTGGTACCTCAACTTGCGGCAGAACAGAAGAATGGCAAGCTTGAGACTTACTGGGTTGGATCCTATCACCCTCTGCAAGTTTAAGCATCTCATGCTTAACTTTGACGATCTGCACTTTTATTTTATATCGTCATATTACATCTGGTGCTCGAGAATGGCAGCTTGAGACCAGCAAGGATTCCAGCAGTGCTGCTTCTCACTCAACAACTCCCTGTACAATCTCTTCACCTCTGATTCCATCTAAGTCAGGAAATAGAATCTGTAGTCACATATTGAACAATAACATGCGTATCATAAGCTTAGGAAAAAATGAAGTCCATAGAAAGGTTACCACAGCTGGTGTCAAATAGAAAGGTTGGAAAAATCTACTGATAGCTGGACTTTACTAACTGAGAAAACTTGCATGACGTACCTCCTCAATCGTGCATTGGGTGATTACGATGTGCCCTTTGTGACGCTTGCTTATCAGCTTGTGGATTCCAGTCCTGCTCATAGAAAATCACCTGCAAAATATAGACCCCATTATTCATGAAAATCTGTAAATTGCATAAACCAGTTCTTCCGTAACCATTCAACAAAACATCACCATAGCCGTTGCTTCCAAAAGAAACGACAGAGATGAAAGGTAATCGATATCCTAAGGCATCACGTTCGACCTGGTGGAATGCTCTTGAAATACATGTCGGATTTCGGTTGGTCCAAAAGTGCGCATGCCATCGACCATCCCATAGCTGGAGCTGAAAATTTCTAACAACAAGATGATTTAAGCTTTTATACATGGTCGGGTCATGCATCCAGGCTATATGACAGACTGTATGAAGGAATAGATGACCTCCTCAAGTACTGCTGAAGCCATGGCGGAAAAGCAAGAAATCAACAAACCCAAAATAAGCAAGATCAGCCCCATCAAAATGTAACAGAATCGTATTTTCTCGCAAGCGACTCGAGATACATCCTTACCTGAAGGATTTTGAAGCAGATAATCTTTAGTTCGGCTAATGCAAACCCATGAAACTCTTTCGAAGACGGAAGTCTGCATGTTCTGATGCAGAATATGAAAATATCGGCCATACCCCCAATTCTTGCTAGATTTGTGGAGAGAAACCTCCTTTCCCGGATATGCATGCCGAGATCTTCCGACAGATGAAGAAGATCTAGCCGTCTCCTCACACATGAAGAAGGGCAATCCGAACGCTCGAATGCGTGGGAATTCTTTTAAGATAAGGTTCAAATAGATTGAAAACGTAGGCTAAAATAGATTGCAAACGTAGGCTAATCTAGCTAATTCTCAGCTTAGAATTCGAATTACCAAGTTACTTCTCTACAATTCGTGACTTTTTAAGGCGTTTTGCAAGCAATGTTTCACACATTGCTAATCTAGCTGAACTTTTTAAGGCGTTTTGCAAGTGCTAATCTAGCGTTTTGCAAGCAATGTTTCACACATTGCCAATCTAGCTGAACTTTTTAAGGCGTTTTGCAAGCAATGTTTCACACATTGCTAATCTAGCGTTTTGCTAATCTAGCGTTTCACACATTGCTAATCTAGCTGAACTTTTTAAGGCGTTTTGCAAGCAATGTTTCACACATTGCTAATCTAGCATTTTGCAAGCAATGTTTCACACATTGCTAATCTAGCTAATTCTCAGCTTAGAATTCGAATTACCAAGTTACTTCTCTACAATTCGTGACTTTTTAAGGCGTTTTGCAAGCAATGTTTCACACATTGCGCCCAGGCTGAAAATGAGATTTCCATTATCCGCAAGACATTTTAAGGCGTTTTGCAAGCAATGTCTCACACATTGCGCCCAGGCTGAAAATGAGATTTCCATTATCCGCAAGCCATTTTAAGGCGTTTTGCAAGCAATGTCTCACACATTGCGCCCAGGCTGAAAATGAGATTTCCAATGAGATTTCCATTATCCGCAAGCAATGTCTCACACATTGCACCTAGGCCTTTCCATTATCCGCAAGCAATGTCTCACACATTGCACCCAGGCCGAAAATGAGATTTCCATTATCTGTCCTGGCGCGACGTGTGAGACCATCCTATTTGGCTTACTAATTTGACGTGTGAAGCCATCCTAATTTGACGTGTGAGACCATCCTATTTGGCTTATTATTATCTGTCCTGGCACGACGTGTGAGACCATCCTATTTGGCTTACTAATTTGACGTGTGAGACCATCCTATTTGGCTTATTAATTTTTATTTTTTTATGTTCTCATTCATTTTAACTGTTACTAGCTTAGCATATACTACAAAAATGAGAAAAACAATTCCCCCACACATTGCGCCCAGGTTGAAAATGATTTCCATTATCTGTCCTGGCGCGAGGTGTGAGACCATCCTATTTGGCTTACTAATTTGACGTGTGAGACCATCCTATTTGGCTTATTATTATACGTCACGGGCGCGACGTGTGAGACCATCCTATTTGGCTTACTAATTTGACGTGTGAGACCATCCTATTTGGCTTATTAATTTTTATTTTTTTATGTTCTCATTCATTTTAATTGTTACTAGCTTAGCATATACTACAAAAATGAGAAAAACAATTCCCCCATTTTTCGAGGTTTAAGGATCCTATCAAGTCAGTACTACTGGGAGCATGGCCAGTGCTTTGCTCTTGGTCTCCAAGAACATTGCTCTGATACCACTGTGACGTCCCCTACTCATATACGGTGCACTCACCGTATACAAACAGGAGTTCATCCCCCATACCAGCTCCATGCTAATATAGGGCCCTCCACGTGTCCTTTGCAACCTTGAAGAGTTCCGATTGGGAAGAATGAAGGGGTCCTTTACCCCAATCTCCCTCGGGGGCCTACCTAGTCTGAGCGTAATATACATGTCAGTAGTACATACATCAACATCATAGGACCATCACGAAGGATGGTTCACCACATATCTGCATAGACAAAGATCGGCACATCACATAGGGAATCCTACCCAAGGCTCGGGACTCAAAGGGATGACCCGGCGGCTTGGGTCTCTCAGAGGTCATTTGCATGCAGGAGGCATAAGAACATGGCTTAGGGTTGTCCACTCCATCCGCCCCTCCACATTGCACACTGCGTAGTAGGCTGAAAAGTGTTGGGACTGGCCAGATTTGGATGCATAGCCAAAGGGGCTACTCGGGTTGCATCTCCCGGTTCCGATGGGGGCGGTAGGGATCTCTCCCTTGAGAGATCTACATCTTGACTCAAGGTGACTAGAGGGCCCCTTGCCCTTATTGACTTGAACCCACCGGAGAGTGGCGCATCACCCCACGGGTGTCGAGCCCATGCCTTGCCCACCGCAGGTGGCAAGCCATTAGACCTAGTCACAATGATCCCGGTAGACCTTACACACCCGGAGGGATCGTTCAAGAGTCGAACACGAACCTCCTTATAAGCTAGTCTGGCCCCTTCACCCACAACCAGGTGTGGCTCGCGTGCCGCAGGCGAAACTACAGTGTGCTAGAGAGGCTAATCTAGGAGCATCTACTACCAAGCTTGAGGTCTCTACCCCCCTTCCCAATACAAGGAGTTCACAGAGATACATCATCCATATACATCACAGAAGAACTAAAGAACTAGATCTAATCTATTTCATAGAGTTAGGTTCTTTAGTTAGAACCTGTATCTAGAGATCTAGAGGGGCTGCTATGGGCAATTTAATAGGCTAAACCTCTTTGATTCAATGACTGGAATATGGTTTAAGCTATTAAATTGCCTAAATACCTGATCCTTGAGTTGCTCCTCCTGACCTGAGTTCGACCATCCTGCTGAACTGCTCGAATCAAGGGAAACTAATGGTGCAATTCTCTCAGATAGAGTCTGGGAG
This sequence comes from Isoetes taiwanensis, assembly GCA_021234155.1. Taxonomy (NCBI): domain Eukaryota; kingdom Viridiplantae; phylum Streptophyta; class Lycopodiopsida; order Isoetales; family Isoetaceae; genus Isoetes; species Isoetes taiwanensis. Next base: position 238,159 of record JAJEKV010000004.1, read on the forward strand.
GCGGTTTTGGCTCTTGGAGCAGCCAAAACAGAGCTCTAAAACCCTAGGAACGAAAAATGGGCAAGTTAGGGTTTCTCCTCCTAAATAGACAAGGGTTAGGGCTAGGGTTTCCAATTATCCCTTTAGGCATGTGGGATAATTGGGAATGGGCCCACTTGCCTTTAATGGCTAGGTGGCAAAATGTGCCCACATGGAAAGGTGTGCACCTTAATAAATGTGCACATTGGTAAATGTGCACATTAATGACAAATGCACATACCTTGCAAGTTGCCCCCTAGGGGCTACCCACCTGGCTACACGTCGGCGTACACGTCAGTCGGAGTGGCGTGTGCGCATGACGAGGCAGTACAGTATACGTCCTGGGACCGTATACTGTGCTGGAACGTCACATTCAGCCTTTCAAACTAGCCAACCTGCAACAATTAATGGTTTAGTACAAGTAGATGATTTTGAATTGCGTGTGTTGTTTAACTCTTCTTCAAACAGATCACATTGCATGAACATGTGCTCCAAAGTGTGGTGCGGCTCCTTAAACAAGACGTATAGGATATAATGGCATTTCTTTCCGTGGTTTGTAGTATTTTAAAAAAGCCTTGTAGCTAAGGTTATTGTTATACGATAGAATATAAGAAGTAAATTGTTACTCCTAGGCAAGCAACGTGATTACGATTTCTTTGCCATATGTTTGATATCGCCAAGTTCTAAACAACCACATTGGCTTGAAGAAAATGCTAGAAACAAAAACATAGATTCATGATACAAGCCTTGGCAAAGAAAATGATTATGGGTCATTTATTAAGAAGGCAGTTTTACATAGCTGGGATTATTTTAAACACTTTATTTAAATCGGTGCCTTTAAATACAGTTATGATGGTTATGATATATGGAGTAAGTATAAATAAAGTTATCTGGCTAATAATTAGAGTACCTTATAGATTGTAAGGGCCTCTTGGATGTAATATATTCATTGTGAACATGAATACTCATGGATGGTGGTTGCTTCATGGCTATCTCTTAGCCATTATAATTACACTTTGGTATGCTTAGATTTTGGGCATAATGTGGGTTCAAATCCCACATATTCAAGATCGTCTTCCATGCCATTCAAAATTGAGAGATATACTCTACCATAAAATATCGAACATTAATCATGGATTCAACCTTATAGTTTTAGAACCAAACAAATGTCTGCACACTGGGGTGTCTCATTTTCGATGTTCCTTTTGTCCCTCAATTTAGTACTAAAATCAATAAAGGTGGTTGGAAATCTTGGAGGCAATTTCAAATTTAGAAAACAAAAATAGCAATAAAAAATCGAATTCCTTGAATCTTGGAGAACCGGGCTACAGTGCGTGCATGTGTTGAGCCCCGATAAAGAAAACTAAAACACCAACGAAATCATCATTCTTGCTTCTCGTCTTTCGATATGTTCAAGGTTTGAATGGAACCAATGGATTGTGTTTCTTTTTCGTATTTGCAACATTGTGAGTTATTAGCGTATTTGAATGCCTTGCCTTATGAATTATGAATTGGGCATGGAAATAGCATTCCACTGAAATGTTTGAGTCAGTTTTTTTGGGTTGTCCCTAAGGGGAAAACCCTCATCCATGTGGGTTTGTAGCATATTCCAAGTATGTGTCAGTATATGCTCGAAAACATGACTTTGAAGTGTGATTTAACCCATTTCACTCTCGGGTCACGGAGGGCAACCCTCCGTGCGCAGCACCTTGTTTCTTAATAAACTTTACTTTTTTGGTTTCCTTCTTTCCTTCAGCTATGGTGGGGCTTCAGAGCTTTGGCAATGTTTTTCGGACTTAACCCCCCTCCCCAAAAAAAAAAAAAAAAAAAAACCCTACATTTTGTTTTTCGTTTGCTTTTATTGGAAGCGTTACAGGATAGATGTTGGCCCGTTACACGGGTTGTGTCCGTGCCTGGAAAAACGGCTAATAATCATGGCTGAATAGGGAGGAGTTTATAGGGTTTTTGAATCATCTTTGAGTTTGTCCTTCTCTTTATTCTTCATCTGTGAATTGCAGGGGGCACGTCATTCAAGATGAGAAAGGGCATTTGGAGAATTCAAGGAAGCATCTGAGCAGCTGCAACAGCTATAGCCAGTATTCAAATCAACGAATGGCACATATCATTCCTAGCTTAGGTTTGTGTGTACGTGTTTTTTTTAAGACACAGAGTCCAGATCCAATGCAGACGAATGCAATATGGATCACATCTAATTTAGCCTTTTGCCCATCCAAATCATATTTGCAAGTTCTGTTTCAAGAGCATCCTAAAAAGCTCATAAAATATATTTTTGATTTTCTCCTTGCTTACCGCTCATGCAGATGTGGTATCGTATGGCATGCTTCATTCTGGCATGATTCAAGGTGCATTGTTATTTCAAGTCATTTCTCCTTATAATTTATTCTATTTATGTCCTTTTAGTTTTATTTGCATATTTGTGCATGTCAGTTTCTTTAACATCTTTAACAACTGGCTCATTTCTTTTTGCAATGGTATCTAAGCATTGCCACAAAAACATTTTGTAGATCTTCCATAGATCACACTTAGGTAAATGGAAGAGACATGGAAATAATCTACTGGGCATTTCTGCATGGCTTTCACTTCTGAAGTAGAGGCATAGGCATGGCAAAAATCTATAAGTATCTTTTTTGTGCAAAAATTTTCTGTGCAACAATGGCAAGTATTTATTGAACCTAATTTCATTTCTTAAGGTTGTTATAAATTTTTGCAGGATGTTTTAGATGTTTTAGCACAACTTAAATCATGCATGACATGTTCTTTTTCTTTTGTTCTAAGCTTCAACGCCCTTGCACTTGTGGAGGTTATGCACACTTGCTGGACTATTTGGGCAAAGATGCATAGACTGTACTAATAAGCTGATTTCATTGGTTTGTAAACTAATGTTGCTTCTTGGTTTTAGGCGCTCTGAAACCCTAGGCGCTCTGAAAGCCGGTCACACGTTTTCAATCATAACTGGAGATCTGGAAGTCCGTTTCAGCCGAAATCTGTTGCGTTGGAAAGCCATCTCAGAGTTCTTTCTATCGGTATGTGATTTGCATATGTTTCACTGATTATTTTACATCAGAAACACAGATTTTCGGGCTGCAAATTGGGGTCCCAAAAAACCCTGAAGTGCTGCTGGTGCTGCCCAAACACTTTTGATCATATCTGGAGATCAAGGACTCCGTTTTTGCTGAAATTTATTGCGTTAGAAAGTCATCTCAGATTTCTTCCTATTGGTATGTAATTTGTATATATTTTCTATAATTTTCCCTCTGCAAAAACTCGAACTTTCTGGCTGCAAATCGAGGGCGCAAAAAAAACCCTGAAGTGCTCGTGGTATTGTCCACATATTTTCTATCGTATCTGGCAGATTTTAACTTCGTTTCAACTGAAATTTGTCACGTTGGAAAGCTCCCTCAGTGATCTTTCTGAAGGTATGTGATTTGCATGTGTTTGAATGGTGTTTCCATAGCAAAAACACGGATTTACAGCCTGCACCACCACTTTGTAGTTCATATTACATTTTTGTTCATATCTCTTTCTCTGTGACTCGGTTTCTCATGAAATTTATATCTTTGGAAAGCTCTCTCAGAGTTCTTTCAAAGATATTTTATGTTGCTAATGTTTAGACATGATTTCAGAGCAAAAACAACAGATTTTCAGTGCTGGCTTTAGGGTTTCCATTGTTCGATTTTTCAGCACTATATACTTTTCTTCATATCTATTGATCTGCAGCTCTGTTTTGGGAGCAATGCATATCATTGCAATTCTTGTTCTGTGATGATTATAAAGACATATGGTTTGTACACATCCGCTTAAGATCTGAGAGGAGAAAACAACAAGTTTTTGCAACCCGATTTTAAGACGGGATTCAGAGGGTGTGATACCATCCAATCACCTTGGCTTAAAGCATTTACATGCTGAAGCCTTGCAGACGGGCGTCTGTAAGGGGGAAAAACCATTGCTTATTTTCATTTCAGACAAGCGTCTGTAAGGTGGCAGAGGTTGCACTAGAGGCTGCGCTTGATTTATGCACTTGAACACTTTCAGACAGGTGTCTGTAAGGTGAAAGAGCCTGCGCTTGCTTCTTGCACTTGGAAGCCTGCACCTGCTTCTGACACGTGGAAGCTTTCAGACGGGCGTCTATAAAAGGACAGAGGTTGTGTATCATCAAAGTGCTTGGAGGCTTTCAGACAAAGCCCCGTAAGGTGGCAAAGGTTGCCTTTGGAGGCTGCGCTTGATTTATGCACTTGAACACTTTTCGGGCATTGTGTCCGTAAGGTGAAAGAGCCTGCACTTCTTCTTGCACTTGGAAACTGCGCTTTGCCGACACGTGGAAGCTTTCAGACGGGCGTCTGTAAAAGGCAGAGGTGGTGCATCATCAAAGTGCTTGGAGGCTTTCAGACAAGCGTCTGTAGGGTGACACCGTATTCATGGCAACTCCAGTGATAGAAGAGCCGGAAGAGCCCTGCGTCCCTTCATCCAACACCACAGATATGCATGTGGATGGTGCTGATACGCAGATTCCCTCTACCTAGCCTTGAACATGGCAGCAAAACTTCTACTGGGAGAGTACATAGATGCCATTCCCAATCGCAGGCCAGATGACACTGGCAAAATTGACAGGTGCACACTGAAAAGAGAAGCGCGGGCAAAGTCTCGTGCAACAAGCATAGCTCGGCAGGCATATGACAGATACTCTAGCCTAGCGGCAAGCCGTATCCGTGCTTCACCACCACCAAACCAGGTAGTTGAGGAGCACTGGAAACAGGTTCAAGCAATGACAGAGGGCAATAGAGCTCAATTGCTTGCTTGGCGAGGAAATACGTGCCTCCGCACCCAAATTGCTCAAGAGGCAAATGGCCTTGAAAACAGCGTGTTTCTAGCATGGAGACCCGCGATACAAAGACTGAAGATGGCTCTCGCCTAGTGACTGAAAAGGCGAAGGATAAGAAGAGTTTCACGACATGCAAAGGCCCGCATAGATTCCTTTTGTACACCGCCATGGAAACCATGACCACAGGACAAGCGGCGTGTTGAGCAGAGACAATGGTAACCATCTCCCGCCCGCCGATCGAGGTCGAGGAGGTGCTACATCTTGGATGCGTAAAAGTCCAGTGTCGCTTTTGAAGAGAGCCACCACAATTGAGAGCCCTTCAAAGTAGGGTCGAGACACAAGAAGTGGCCTCATCATCGCGCAAAAGAACCCTATCTTTGGACTCTCGCTTGCAGGCGGAGCATAGCTCCTCCAGCCCAAGATCGGAAGATCACGGGCTGAGAGCGACCATTCTTTGAACAAGGCAAGGGCCTCAATGCGGGCGCTCATGAGCAATTACAGCGGTGCATCGCATTGAATTGACAAGGCAGCAACAATTTCAGCAGGAGCTAAGCTCCCGGCCGGAAGGAGAGACCATTATACCGCCCACGGCGGTCCCACACGCCCAAGAGTGCACGCAAGGCGTCGGCCGGGGCCGTCTACTGCACCCCAAGCCGTTCCATGCCACCCCCCCCTAGCGTAGGCCCTGACCTATGCCCCGTCGACAAAGACAAACAACTCTGTTGTGCAGGGACGAGGATTGACCCAATAGTCGAGAGAGCTCCAAGAGGCGAGGCGGAGAAGCCACAATGTGGTGATGCGTGGCGGCCAGTAAGAGGCGGGGGGAGGACCTCATTGCCGGCTCCAAATGTTGATTCTTGCTCGAATGACATTCCCCATGCCGATAAACATTATTATTGGGGGCGAGGCGCCATACCGTCCGGCACCGGACCGCCACCGGGTGGTCGTTCTGTCTGAGATCGCCAAGTGAAAGCGGCCATCTGCGCCCGGTAGCGGCGGCTAAAGGGAGCTGCCACGTATGTTGGCCAGGGCGACCCGAGCCCAAAAAAGACCGCTTGAGCACTGAGTTGGCCAAAGTTAAAAGCATTACATGAGCCGGGGGAGGCTGGGGGGCGATTCGGGGCAAGATGCAAATTTTCAGGCCGCCGAATCTTTGCTATGAATCTTGCTAACCCCGGCTGACCTCTGGCGGACCCCGCTGCCGCCTGCTCACCGCCGCCATACGCTCAAGTTGCCTCACCTTACATTTGCTTTCGCACATCTCAGGCTGCTCAAGTTGCCTCACCTTACATTGCTTTCGCACATCTCGGGCTGCTTCCTTACGCCACCCCCTTACATTTGTCGCCCTTTGAATCCCCCTGGCCCCGCCAGCAAATAGGAATTGTGCCTCCCGCATGGTCTCACGGAATTGTCGGGGCTTCCCATGGCGGCGAAGGGAGATAGTCTCAACTTCGGTTGCAGTGAGACATGGATCTCATCTTCCTCATGGAAACATGGGAGCATGCGGGGACCACGGGATACCCGACTTGCCGGGATACCAAAGACTACTCAATCTTCAATGATTGCACAGGAAAGCGGGGGCATGGGGGGGTTGCCTGCTACTACTACCAACAACCTTGGCGCGGTCAATCTCCTTGTTCAAGATAGACAAGCACAACCGGTACACTGTGGGTGCGTGTGCAAAACTGCGATGTGAGACCCCTCTTTGTGGCGACCGCTACTTTCCACATGAAAGCAACTTCTATCACACCCACTCAGATGTGGATAGGCTGGACCCCTATGTCGATCTATATGATGACATATAGCAGCATAAGCAGTTGGGCAGTGTCATACTCCTTGGAGACTTCAATGCGCGCCGGGGTAGAACAACCCATGAGATTTGATCCCTTGACTGATGATATATTGCAGTTGCGTCCTGCAGAAGGAGCTTGGCCACGGACATCGAGATGACAATCAAGTCCGCAGCGCTATGGTCGGCAGATTGCTTTTGCTCTGCGGTATCTTTGACACGGTAATCTGCAATGGGGCACGGTGGCCTTCCACCCGCTAAAAGAGCACTTGTGGCGGGGAAAACCGGGGCGGATCTAGTGTGGTGGACTATGTGTTGGTGCCTGAGCAGGATATGCATGTCATCAAGCACTTTCAGGTGGGAACAACTAATCGGGATGAAGAGATCGACTCAGACCACTTACCACTTTACTTGAAGTTGGCTTGGCAGGTTGTGCAAACCCCGGTGCAACAACTCCTCACATGCCTCAGTTGCGATTGGATTATGAACATGCAGGGGCTTATGCCCGGATGCTTATGGATGACACGGAAATTTTGCAATATCCTACACTAGAGAGCAAACGAGGCGGTGGCCCGATGTGCTTAGGATTGCGGCAGAGAGGTGCTTTGGGATAAGCCGCGCATGAGACCTCCAAGAACACAACCTTCCCACATAATCAATGGTTTGATGCGAGTGCAAAGGAACACAAACGCCGGCTCCGCCAAGTCACGAGACCACGCTTTACGCCCACATGCGGACAAGATGCCGCATCTTCCTTAAAGCTAAGAAAGCCAGGTACATTGCGGCAAGCATCAAAGGGAAATGTTTTACCTGGAACATCACCCGGGACCTTCTCGGGCGAAGGGTTCTTAGAAAGCCCGATCTGACCCACGGGGAATATCACTCCCGGCGGTGGAGGCAATACTTGCAACAGCTATACGACCCTCAGGGTGCACATGCAGCATTACCCTTGCAAGAAGGCCCAGTGCTGGAAATCACAGATTCGGACGTGGAACAAGGCTTACAACGTCTTGCCAATGGGAAAGCCCCAGACTTGGATGGTATGCAGGCAGAATTGCTTAAGTGGGCAGGGCCGTCCATAATACCAGTGCTGACCGCCTTGTTCAACAAGGCATTACAGGAAGGCTTCCCGCTGCAGTGGACCAATAGCAGAGTTGTTCCCATCTATAAGGCAGGTGACCCACACTGCCCAGCCAATTATCGAACAATCATGGTCAGTTCGGTGTTTGCAAAACACTTTCTTTGGGATTCTCGAAAGCAAACAATTTGGCGCCGGGAGGAGGCAAGCAGAGGTGCGGGCCCTCACCCAGCAGGATTCAGACCCGGCACTCAACCATTGACCACATCTTCACGTTGCAAACTCTGATTGAAGACAGCAGGAACCGCCGTCGGGATCTATATTGTTGCTTTGTGGATTTTCGCGAAGGCGTTTGACAACGTGCCTCGGGGGAAAAACTATGGGCAAGATCAGCAATTTGGGGATTCCTGTAGATTTGCAGAATCAAATTAATGCAAAGCTATATGAAAGATGCTCGGTCGGCATTGCAGCAGACAAGCCAACCATTTGATAGTAGTATCGGGGTTCGTCAGGGATGCCCTCTCTCCCCAACATTGTTTGGGCTTTACATTGATCAATTGGAGAGCTGGCTTGCTGATAATGGGGGGCGATGGAGCTCACATTCTCTATCGGATCATCGAGGCAGTTCATATATCTTTGATGATGTGGACCTCTAGCTTACACACACCGGACATGCAACGACATCTCGATGCCTGGACACATTCGCCAAGCGGCCCGATATGCTGGCGTCAATCCGCCAAGACTAAGGTGGTTTTCATATCATCTTCCGCGTCGGTAGAGGGTCCCCTCCTTCGATTACCAAGGCGAATGTGGAAGTTGCATCCACATACAAGTATTTGGGAGTGGAGTTTCCTTCTACTATGCTTTGGGACACATCCATACGACTCTACAGTGACAAGTTTGGAAGGCACTATATGCAATGCAAAACAATAGTCATAGAGCGGAGTTGTATGATTGGGCCCATCAGTCACACCTATTCAAGGTCTTAGTAGAACCTGTCCTTTTATATGGGGTGGAAGTATGGGGCCCAGTAGTATCACTTGCTACCGGAATGACTTGGAGCAGGTCGAGAAAGCCTTCTTAGAAATGCGAGCACTAGGGGTGAAGTCCACAGTCCCATATCAAATTCTCTTTGCAGGAGACAGGATTCTTGCCTCTTCGGAGGGCGGCCCTTGATCGCCACATTGTCTATTTCGAGAAGGTGGTCAATATGGGACGATGCTCGTCTCCCTAAACTAGCTTATATCATGGCAATGGGGCCTTGGCGGCCTCAAGGCCTGCTTTGGAGGGAAAAGAGAGCTCAATGGTTGGCTAGATGGAATGTGTAGGAGCACAGTGCATACATATGCAAACAGAGGCCGATCGCCATAGCTTGAGGCAATATCTTGGCGCTTGCTTCCTCGGCAAGCTTTGGGATGCCAATGCCCTTGAACATGTCAAGGCAAAGACACTATCGGCGCCACATAAATCCCACATTGGAGCGAGGCCCGCAATGCTACTGCGTACCCACTTGCCCATGAAAAGGCGCGGACTCATTGCCTCCATTCGCCGCGAGGGGCACATCATCTTCGAATTGAGGCGGCGGATGGATTGGTGAGCCACGCGGGGGGCGGGCTCTGTCAATCCGCCAAATGGGAGTCATTGAGGATGAATCTCATACCCTTCAAAGTTGCCCAGCATATGATCAAATTCGGACGCGCTATGCTGAGTTGGTCAGGCCTGGCCAGCCATTACATGTGACATTGAGCACAGCATCCGTACGGGTGCTGGGATCATACCTTCAGGAGGTTATGGACATGCGAGATCAGCTATGTCCTCGGGCACACACTTGACATGTATATATACATTGATGTATACTTGTACAGTTTGACAGCATTCTTATTACTGCCACGGTTTTTCCCTCGAAAACCCTTCGGGGCGGGGGTTTTTTAACCCGGGCAGTAATAAGTTTGCTGCGCTCCTTATGGGTCCCATAGGCCGATTGGCCTCAGTGGACGATAAAAAAATCATTCTCATTCTCATTCTCATTCTTATTTTTGTAGGTTCGAACACCTGTCCAAGGAAATAGGGAAGTTTTGTAGCTCCAACAAGGTACAGGATCGTCCAGTAGTCTTAATAATCCCATCGATCTGAGCCCTCAAATCGAAATTCTAGAATGGGGCGAGCATGCATGTCTTGCATGCATGCATGTGGTGCATGCCTTCTCTGGTTGGGAGATCGCTATATTAGGCGAGGTTCTTCATCAACGTCTCATCGACGCTTCCTCTTCTCTCTCAGCAGTACCTTATTCTCTTTTCTTTGAAACCATGCAGGGGAGGGGCTTCTCCCTGCTTGGATTGACCAATTTGGCATTTCTTTCATGTTGTGGCATGTCCTTTCTCGGCCTTGCCTCTTCTTTAGCCATAATTCTTTGACCTTCGTCCTCGATCCCGTTTTGATAAGGCAGTTCTCTTCTATTCGGGAGGTTTTTGTCGTTTTCATGCGAGCCCCATTCTAGAATCCCATCGATCCGAGCCCTCGGATCAAAATTCTAAAATGGGGCGAGCATGCATGTCTTGCATGCATGCATGCGGTGCATGCCTTCTCTGGTTGGGAGATCGCTATATTAGGCGAGGTTCTTCATCAACCTCTCATCGGCGCTTCCTCTTCTCTCTCAGCAGTACCTTATTCTCTTTGAAACCCACCCCCCTCCCCCTTAATTGTTTAATGTATTTGTCGCCTGGCACGCGTGACCAGCCCCTCTATTTGAAGAGGTTTTTGTTTTATTGTCGCGTGGCACGCGTGATCAGCCCTTCCACTTTGAAAGGTTTGTTTTGTCACATTTTTTTTAGTGTTGGTGATGTGCAGGTACAGGTTGGCAAGCGGCAGCAGCTTCGACTTCTCCATTCGTGGGTTTTGGCAGCGAATTCTCAGCCTTCCGTTTGTCCAAGCCCCTTGTCGAAGGCTTATCACTAGGGTTTTTCCTCGAAAACCCGAAAGGGAGGGGTTTTTTAATCCCGGTGATAAGCTTTCAGCAGGTACACAAACCAAACATCTATTAGCATTGTATTTCATGGGGTCCAAGTTATATAATTGGACATTCCCTTTATTTTTCTTCGTGGGTAGTTCGCATGTGTGCGGCTACCCACTATCCACCATTGTAGAAAATCTGCTGAGATGAATGAGAAGCCTATCTATATCGGGAGGTTTTTGTCGTTTTCATGCGAGCCCCATTCTAGAATAAAGACTTCAGCTTTAATAATGTTAAGATTGTTGGATACTTGCAGGTCTAACATCTTGAGGATAAAGGAGCATAAAGATATTAAGATGCTGGGATTGATATGTTGATGAGTTCAATAATGCAAGACAGAAAAGCCAAGTACAAGTACCTGAATTATTGCATTGGATGTTCTGCAGGATTGCGTCTTCCGAATGGTAGATCCAGTTACATATATTGAAATCATTCTCATGTGATTTACTGTAGCTGTAATATTTTCTCAGTGGATTTCTGATTTTGCATGTTGTCTTTGGTACGCAATCCATTAACTTATGCTTCCAGAATTGACATGTTCTAATATGCCAAACATTAATTATATTCCAAAATCCTGGTGTGTACTAGAAATGGCTCATGATACCACAATCTCAGAGGCAGAAGAAACAAATCTAGAACAAGGTGAGCATCTTTGCAATACCTCTAAGCCACTAGACAAAAGAAAATCATCGATCGAATGCAGTAGTCCTATATGGATTTTTTTTTTGACAAGATTTCTTGATATTTACATTTAGTAGCAATGTCATAATTGATAAGCCCATTTATTTTACAGAAGCCATAGCTAGTGCTCATAATTATTGGAAGTATGCAATACAAGAGGAATAGCCATCACTCTTGGACAATGACATGTGGGAGTTATATACCTTGCCTCCAAATAAAAAAAAAGTACTCTGCAAATGGGTATGAGGAGAATGCCAACCACTCTCGGACAATCTTGAGGAGATTCCTGGCTAAAACCCCAACCTCAGTGGTACTAGATGCTGGCAATGTGTGCCAACGAGTTCAGGACCTCCAGATCACTTGAGGTGATCAGTCTAAGTGAAGAAATCTGAAGTGGAGATGTGAATCTTGCAAAAAACTCAAAAATTCTAACAGACAAATTGCTAGCCAAACAAGACACTGCCAGCAGAGCTTGACGATTTTTTTATTGAACCTCAGGGGAGTTGATTGACATACAAAGAATATCACCACAAAAGTCAGTGCACATATACGAATGGATTTGAGAGTAATATTGTTTTCTAATCGCGTAAAAAAAAGGTCAATAACTCAACCCGGGAGCTCGAACCTACAGCAAGAAGGAGGCAACTCTTTTTCACTTTTGATACTTGGCACGGTCTTTTGATTCTCTACATTGAACGTGCATATAACTATTTCCTTCAAGAACTATCATGAGCAAACTACAATTTGCAGAGAATATATCTTCTCTCTTGTTGATTAGCAAAGACAAAAGCTCAAGACTTCCCTCCCTCCCCCTTCCACCCCATCTTTTTATCTTAATTCTCTCATACTGCCTATAATTCTATGTATAACTATTCGTTTACCTTAAAGAAAATTCGTGCAAATACCACACAACTCTGTTGCTGAGAACCATGCCTTCACTACCCCTTTTAACTTAAAACCGCTAAATGTAACTCCAAAATTAGATTTTCATTGGCTTAAAGCTTTCAAACATGGTTGCAAACATCTCATCAGAGGACTATCAATAAAATTGTCAATAAAGAAGGATATTTCTTTTGAAATACCCAAGAAAGTGTTGTTTTCAAAGGCAGAAAGATCTTCGTGAGGTCAAATCCAGTAAAAATGCTCCAAGAACGAGAAATCACGTTGAGGCCTTCAAAATTCGTCTGCAGATCCTTTCTCCCTAAGTAATCCCTTATTTTTTGTCCCTTTTTACTAAATATCATTGTTTTTTCTGGTTTTTTGTTTCGATCACATCCTTGAGACATAATGGGTTTTGTTCTGATGCATTTAAGGATAGTGCACGACTGGGAAGACAACAAATCAGGGCTCTAGGGACATGGTCTAGTGGTAGGACCTTAAACTTGTGAGAATATAAACCAATTTAGTTAAAGATGCACTTAATTCTAATACAACCTGAGACCACACAACCTCTATAGTAATAAGCCACAATAGCAATTCAACTTTCAATCATTGTATCAAGAGGTTTTGGTAGTTTAATCAACTTTCAATGGTCTAACACAAGAATGGTAGCAATGATATTCACGATTCTACTGTAGCTCAATTTTCCCCAAGCACTTAGTGTAAACACATTCTTAGCTATTCGAATTGGCTCCCCCTTGATTTAACCAGTTTCGATCCACTAAACATTCAACCAAGTCTTATCCCCAGGCTCTTGTTGGTTAGCTGTTTCTAAAACTGCCAGATGCCCATGATCAATTTTCATTCGTCTAGATGGACTATCAAATATATCAATACTTCAATAGTTAGAAGTATTCACGACAACTTTAATCATTGAAATATGGAATGGACCTATAGATATTACTTCACAGTCCTCCTTCTATTTCATATTTCTGCTCTAACCTATATGCACAGCAGATACAGTTGACGCTTAAGAGAAGTCCTAAACTGCCCGAACTATTTCCCTTTTATCTTATTGCTTCTGTACTGCATGGACATGGTTAACAATAAATAATGTATGCTGAAATATCTGCTCGACCTTTTCCTAAATCTGTGTTGTGACCTGCATACTATCCCTAAACTGTACGAATTTCTTTCTAACAAGTGCCTTAGTAAATGTGTCTGCATTGTAGTGTGAACATATTCCATTTGAATATATCTTTTCTCAGCTAAATTTCTGATAAAATGAACATGAAGTTCAATATGCTTCGTTCTCTATGATAAACAGGATTCTTGACAATTGCCATGCAGCTCAAACTATCTGTACGAACTTTTGTAGGTGTAGATTGTATGCAACCAAGTTCACCTACTAGTCTTATTAACCAGGCTATCTCTTTGGCAGCTAAGGAACTAGCTGCATACTCTGCTTCTGCGGAGGACATGGCAACATCATGTTGTTTTTTGCTCCTCCAACATATAACACCTCCTCGAAAGAATACAATATAACCACTTGTGGATTTCCTTGTAGACAAATCTCCTCCCCAATCTGCATCACTATATGCACGTAGAGTAAGATCCTGACTATTATATGTGATTCCATAGTCTATAATCCCCTTTAGATATCTAAGTACTCGTTTTGCAGAGCGATTTCTGCCCTTTCTTCGCCTATTTTAGATCTTCTGTGCTCAGAAGATCAGAAGATTTTTAGTCCAAGTCGGTGCTCAGAAGTTTTATTTCTGCATTTTTTGGGCTAAGAGGACTTGAATCTTGCAAATGGAGAAGCATCCTGTCCATTCTTTCATGCTGATCCTAATCTTTTAGAGTTCCCTTTGTCGTCTCTTTGGATATAAATTTGAAGCCTGACATCTTTAAGAAGGAAGGAAGGAAGGAAGTAAATTTTAACGTCCACGGAGGCCAAATCTGGCCTATGAGACGAAGAAGCTCTGCGGGTCTTGCCGGATTCAAGAAATCAAGATTTATGGATCTACTGGATGCACAAATTTGTTCTAAAAGGGGCAAATAATCCACAGAAACAATGCATCTACAAAGGGGGCCTTCGGAGTTTCAGTATCAAAAGCCTTTTGAAGATTTAAGCATCAGCAATGTATGAGAAGCAAAATGCCTATTTCTTGCAGAAGCGGCATCAAAAAGAAATTCCACTTTAATCTGCATAACAAAATCGTGCATAGATCGGAAATACAAACAATAGTTACCCAGCAATGATGCCCTAGCCATATCCATATCCTAGCTACAGCCATAGCCAGATATAAGACGTAATATGAAACAAACGTTCATTATGTTTGGTAATTCATGTGTGGGGCCCTTTACGCTCCATAAAATTTGAGGGGGCCCGCTAGACGAGGCGGCGCACGGGCGATGGAGTGCACCGCTGAGTCTGGCAGCGCCGCCGAGAATTTTGGGGGCGTAAAGGGCCCCCACACATGAATTACCTAATACAAAGATGATTGATAGTATTTTTTTTTTGGGTCACACCACATGGCATCCCCTAGAGAAACGGACCAAACTAACCACGACCTTTGTTTTGGACCCTTGCGCACAGCTAACATGGCTGTCCCATTAAATACAGTTTTCAAGAGGTCCTGGAGGTTTTCATAGATTGGGCCCCAACATTCTGGATCCTTCATCATGAGTTTTATTTTTTATTTATTTATGCCACGAGGAACAGATATCGGCTCGGCGGCTAAGAATGATTCAAAAGCTTTGCGTAGATTGGATCAAGCAATTTCTGCCCATTGGGTCCCATAGACAAGTCTTGGACCTGTTTGGACGTTAAAATTGTATCTCTGGATCTCTTCCTTATAACGGAAGAAGAGCTGATCAAATTAAGATCAGTTTATATGTATAATCTTCTTTCCGTTTCTCTAATTGTAAATGGATGAACTTCATTGGTCTGACCCTGGATGCATTCAGGCACCCATATTGGTTGAACTCATATTGATGAATTTGGATCTGTGATCACCGTTCCAATAAAATCTTCTAAAGGTGAGTAGCGTCTGTTAAGCTCTTCTCAACAAATAGGCTTTCCCGTTTCATCTTGTGTAATGGATAGCAGATAACGCGTGATCCGTTATTAGAATAACTAACAAAATAACCTCAATTATTTTTGCCACAACACAGAGCTCTGTTTCGTCGGAAAAAAAACAAAAGTGACATTTTTTCTCCCTTGGTCGTAGGAGCTCCATTTAGCGTTTGGAGCCGCTGCTGATTCGCTGATCGTGCATTTAATCAGGTAACTTAAGCTCTATTCTTTTCTTTCTGTTTCCTTTCTAGTTTGGCAATGGCATTTCGTGGTTCGGGTGGCATTTCGTGGTGGGTTTTCCAGAGGAGCGCATTTTCAGCTGCAGAGTTTCAAGAGGAGCCCATCTTGAGCTGCATTATTTCTCGTAGGTCAACCATCTGCATGATCTGTATGAGGAGTCCAGTCTATAAACTGGGACTTTACAATGAGAGATCGAACAGAGATTTTCCTGCTGCTGTAGTGCTTGGAAATGGGTAGAATTATTCTGGTCAGTCTCCTTACACTGGAGAATGAATTACCAGGTCAGATACCCCTCAGTCTCTGCATACCACAGTACTTGAGGCCTAGTTTAGTGAAAAGAAAAATAATCTGCATGAATGTGGTGGAAATGTTTCCTCAGTTGCAAGGGGAATTGCAGTTTCAAATGCAGGAATAGCCATCATGCCTTGAATAAGAGGTAACACTGCATTTCCTGCAAAATACACAGTTCTTGGAATTACAATCAGTTAATCAAATGGATTAGCAGTACAGGGCTACATTAATTCTATGGAACAGCTATAAAATCAAGACCTGCTCCTCAGGTGGCCTTTTTCTCATCTAGAGTCCTAACAAGATCACTCCTGCTGTGTTAAGACCAGATATAATTGCTCCCGATATGAGCATTTTAGCAGCATGGCTAGGAAATGTTTCACTATTAGATTTGGAAAATGATCAGACAAGGGTTGATTTCAATATAATCTCTGGAACATCCATGTCATGACTTCTCTTCTTTCTTTTTTATATTGTATAATTCTTTTCCAATTGCAATTTTTTTATGTGTATTTAGCATTCTTTTCTTATAGTATTGTTCTTCTATAGGTGACCTCTCCTTATCATCCGTCTATGATAATAACATTTCACTGAGGCGAAAAGAGGACGTTGTTGAGGTTTGGGTACTAACATGAAGTTTTCGTAGGTTAGAGTAGGTTGTTGAGAATTCTGATTGCATATTTGAATTCAGCATGTTTGAATTAGTTAAGGACAAGTTTCAAATTGTTAAAAACTGAATTGTTGTTTTTTGGCAAAAAAATAACACGTTATCACCTCTTAGCATAACTCGTCATACCTTATTTCGGCGTTAGCTGGCTAACGAATAACTGCTAACTCCTTGCATCCATGGAACTTTATTTAATTCTTTGGGATTTGTTAATATACATGGTCTTGAGGTTTCTATATAAGAAAGAATTTCAAGCCCGTAGAAATGAGGAAATACTTTGTTTTGGGGGTGAAAATACTACTCCATCTAAAATGAGCAGGGTATGTTGTTTTCTGTCAAGAACTTCTTTGATGTCAGATCTTCATTTTATGCAGTGTTACAATATGAATTTTTCTAACACGACCATTATTGACTCTATGGAATTACGTTGTCACTAGAGGGAATACATTTCTTCAAACACATTAGTAACCATGTTCTGTTTGGCATATCTTTAGGCAAATGTGCAACGTCAATGATGGCGATGATGATGTGGGAACAATGGATGCTTGTGGGTGTTATAATAGCATCTGTATTCATTTTAAGGATAAAGAAGTTGAAGCCAAGGAAACTAAAGGGGAAGCTCCCTAAGGGAAACTGGAGTCTGCCTCTCATAGGTGAGACTCTTCAGTTTCTGAAAAATCCTCATCAGTTTTTTCTTACTAGAGTTGCAAGGTATGTGCTTTCCTTTATAAAATGCTAGTCTATGTCATGCAAGGAACAGAAAAAACAGTTTACATGTCTGGTTTGCTTAACAAGTGGGTGGGATAATGATCTAGGCATGGTGGTATATTCCAAACTTCACTATTTGGTGAGAAGTGTATTGTGATAACAACAGCCGAAGCAACAAAGTGGGTACTGCAGACTGCCCAGAATGAGTTTAAACCAGCCTATCCTCAATCTGCACAATCATTCATTGACCCAAGTAGCGCATTTGAGAAACTAAGCCTGCGTACCCAGGTGAAAAAGATTGAAATCTCTTCATTGTCTCCTGAGTGTATCCGATACCATCTTGACTACATTAGTGCTATGGCTCGTAAGACAGTGGAAGGCTGGTCTTTGAAAGAATCAATCAATGCCTATGGAGAACTGAAAAAGGTGGGTTCATTTTATTGTCAACATAGGCAACATATCTGTCTCACTAAGGCCACCTTTCTTGAAAACAGTACACCTTATATGTAATTATGAAGATTTTATGTGGCATGGATCCTTCCAGCTCTGATATGAAGATCATTCTGGACAACATTAATGCATTTGAGAAAGGATTCATGTGTGTTCCCATCAATCTCCCTTTCACAACATACCATGCTGGCCTAAAGGTAAGTAAATACCTGGGAATTATGTCCGATGCTATATAAATGATAATATAAGGGGATTGGACGTTTGTATAATGCTTTTTTCAGGATATTCATCTATTGCTTTGTGCACTGCTAGGCAAGGGATATCTTATTCAAGCTTGTGGAGAGGATTATTCAAGAGAGGGAGACAAAAAAAGGGCTCCATAATGACATGCTTGAAGCCCTTATCCATCATAGTGACCAGAAATTTACAAATGAAGAGCTTCGAGGAGTGATTATGAGCGTAATATTTGCTGGTTATGAGACAACGGCAGCTCAATTAGTGTGGACAATCAAGCATCTCCACGATAATCCAAATATTCTGGAGGATATGAAGGTAGATATATCCAGAAGCATTTGTCTTTTACCAGGTGGTTATTCTTGAAGTATTGTATGCAGGAGGAACATAAGGGGATTGGCTGCCTGACATCATCCACCATAAAGGATATGCAGCTCACATCTAAAGTATTATTTCTCTACCATATTATATGTCGTAATCTTCCACCTATGATGGATGCTATGGTGACAGGTACTTCTAGAAACATTCCGTATATCATTTGTGAACCAGTTTATTCCTCGGCAGGCTCTCCAGGATGTAGAATTCAAAGGTTAGTTTATCATTATTCATCTCCTTGTAGATGCAGTAAATCTCATAAGCAGTTCTTGTGTTCCATAGAATTCTTGATTCCCAAAGACTGGAAAGTATATGCCTCTGTATCTACATTTCACTTAAATCCTTTCCTTTATGAAGACCCTTACAAGTTCGATCCATATAGGTTTCAGGTAATTAGCAATTGGCATTGAGAAAAAAATTTCAAAGATAAGAGATGTTTATGTGTTTTGAATTTTATAGGAAGGACCAACTGCAAGCAAGTACATGCCATTTGGTAATGGGAATAGGATGTGCCCTGGTAATGAGCTTGCAAAGGTCTTGATGACAACATTCCTGTACCATCTTGTGAGGAGTTACAGGTCCAAGAAATGCTCCTTGCTTTGTACTTTGCAACATTTCGACTATCTAATGCTCACGTATTTATTTCTTAAGCAGCTGGTCAGTTCTAGATACTGATCAACAGATCAAATGGTTTCCTGTACCAGTACCTAAACATGGTTTAAACATCCAAGTCAAACAGCTATAACGTTAAGACTTTGGACATGTACATATGAAGTTACCTATTGCGGTCATGAAAATGTAACTGCCATGGCTTTTACAGGTGATATGGGCCTGTATGTATGGGCCTCAGCAAAGTTGAGAGTAGGAACTTTTTATCTCAACTTTTTATTTTGAATACATAAGACGCACAAAGTACACTTCAACTGTCAACTATGAGAATATTTTTGGATAGCTCTTCAATGATGGTCAATAATGCTGGAAAGCATGTGCCTCAATATGAAAGGAATGAGCTATATGTGTTTTTGAAAATAATTTGAATCCGTGAAACACAAAGGCTCGTGCCTTAGTTTGAGTTCTACATTTGATTGTATAGGCATAGGATATTGTGCTTAACGTTAATTACTCAATTATTGCAAAATGTTTTATAGTTATTTCTACTATCATTAGAGGATGTAAAATTGTAAATCTTGCATGGAAATCTTGCAGCAATGGGCTTTAAGCCATCATGATAGGCATGCCTAACTCTCTGGGTGTTAGATGAAATCAGAATTAAAGCCATCCTCTTGGATCTCTACATTGCCCAAGATCTTTTTAGTTAAGTTTTTGAATAATATCATAAGGACAATATGACACTGGTGGAAATGATAGATGTTGGTTATGGTAGATTTTGGTTCGCTGTGTTGAAGATAGTGATCTGGCATCCAACAGGGATGTTGATCTAGAAGTGCCAGCAGAGCGATCTGGGTGAAACGCCATCAGACACAACTCTTCCAATTTTCTGTTGATTCAGACCTACCATGGAGATTGAAGCCAACACTGAGGCTGGCAACAACGAGGAGGACGAACCTCCTGATTTATGGCTTTGAAGATTGAAGAGGTAAGCCGTACCTATTTCGTTGCCATCTCCATTCTGTTATATGAATCCCACTTGTCTACATACATGCTTGCCATCTCCATTCTGTTATATGAATCCCACTTGTCTACATACATGCTTGCCATCTCCATTCTGTTATATGAATCCCACTTGTCTACATACATGCTGGGAATAATTTCATTGTTGAATGGGTTATTAAGAATTATTCTTTGGAGAAGAAGACCCACAAATCCAAAGCAAACACATTTGATGAAGATGAAGACCATGCAATCATGCATGGATGCTGCTGTTGTGCATATTCAAGAGAGGGTGCTCCTCTATGCTCTATTTAGAGCAAGAAGCCCAAAAGTAGAATTGGGTGCACAAGAAGGGGGAGCATACCTCGTGCACAATTACGGTCAATCAGGACAATCAGGACTGTAGAACAAGGGGGAGCAGCCCAAGGCTCCTATCAACCTTGATGCTTGTTGGATGCAAGATCAAGGGGGAGTGTTGAAGATAGTGATTTGGCATCCAACATGGATGCTGATCTGGATGTGCCAGCAAAGTGATCTGGGCGAAACGCCATCAGACACAACGATTCATGTTTAGAACCTATGGTTGTTTGGTATTTGTTCATGTTCCTATTGAACTAAGGAAGAAACTGGATGACAAAGGTCAAATGGAATTTTTAGTAGGATATGATGATGAATTAAAGGGATAGAGGATATTCATTCCAAAAGACAAGACCATAGGTTGGTCGCCAAATGCAATGGGAGATATTGCATTAGGTTTTTTAAGTCCACTAATATTGAGAAGTCCCCGTATGTATACGTTCAGAGCGCCGTATATGTTCAGGGAGCGTCACAGTGGTATCAGAGCCATGATTTTGGTTGACCGAAATCATAGCACTGACCAAATTCTAAATCGTTAGTTCGGTAGTCGTGGGAGTTTAAGTTTAGCTAAACTGCGTAACTTCTCGGTGATTTAGTCTTTATGCTAGGTTTGTGTAATAAATTGTGGGAGATTTAGGAAGTTTAGGGTGATTTTGGAGGGAAAAAAAAGTGTAGTGAAGACCCAGGTTTAGATGGGCCATAACTTTTAATAGGTAGCTCGGATGAAGGCGAAAATGGCTCCAACGACTCGGGCACATCCCAAATACCCTAGGGGGCACGTTTCCCGAGGTCAAAATGGCGACTCCAAGGCTAGAATCCAAAAGGTGCGCTGCCTGCGGATTGGGTGTTTAGAATCGAAAGTTAGGGACGTATTTTGCACTCAGCGCACCTATACAGTCCGCCATATAAAATACGCGTAAAAAAAAAAAAAAAAAAAAAAGTTCTTTCTTTTCCCCCATTTCAAACCCGTGACCTCCCACTTCCAACCCAACACTCTTTCCATTTTGCCAACTCTCTTTATGAAGGATATATATCTTCTATCCCTTTGTTATACATATTTAATGTTACGTTTTTTATAGGTTAGCGGTTCTTTTTAAGCAAAAGGTACATCATGGGATTGAACCCCCGAAATATCGCACCCAAGCCAACACCTTTACCGATAAGCCAACTTCTTTCTTGAAGGGATATAACCCTTTTTCTAATATTTATAGTGCATCTATTCCATACTTAAATTAGACGCTTGCCTTTGGTAAACCCATGTTGTGGAGGCAACAACTCCACCGGAGCAAGCCCTCTCGTCACAACTCCGCCGGAGCAAGCTCTCTCGCCATAGCCGCCGGAATAAGTAGTCTTCCCATAGCCACGGGAGTCGACCTCTCTCTGCCATAGCCGACCTCCGCCGACCGGCTCCTGCAGACTATCGTTTTCTTCCTCGCCAAGCGCCTTTCAACACTTACATCGACATGGCCAAGTTCGATGTTAATCTCCGTAACGTGGCGAACGGACCCGCGATTCGAGGAAGGAGACCGAATTCCTCATTTCCCCGCAACCTTATCCTTTTATTCTGCCCCCATTCATTATGATGAGGAAATGCTTCCTCTATGTATTCAATGGATATAATAACCCATCTCTCTACTATTCAGTAGTAGCTCTGTCTTCCTAATGTAAACCATTCTAGTCTAGAAATTCTTCGTCCTTAATTTTCAATTACACTTTGAGCCGCCACATGACTCTACCTATTGTTATCTCAACTTGCAGTACATCTTCACTCGTTTCAATTCTACACAAGGATATTCTACCATACTGGAATTCCTTTTAGTTGTTCTCTTACAATTATTCTAGTATATCAATCTAATAGAAACCAACCATTATTTTAGTACCTTAACGTCCTTAAGTTCCGCAAATGAACTTACAAATTTCAAGGGATTATGTGAATATCCCAAAGGATAGTACCACCCAAATACCTCTCAAGATAGGCCTCTTTTATTAAAAAGGATCTTGGTGAATTCAACTCACCATGTTGTCCTAAGACATGGAAGTCTTCTTCTCTAAGCCATGCACCAAATCTTTAAATAACCTTTTTAGTTCTTACTGCCTTTCAAGCCGAAAATCTATCTTTGCATGTTAGCAAAGACCACCCTTCATGTTAGCTAATAACCTTCCTATCCAGATCGCTAGACAATTCACCCGTTGGCTGTGACCTTTATTCAGTAGAGTCACCAATCCATTTACTCCTTCACGTCTTCGTTAACCATCTTGTGGTGCCCCTTATGTTGTCAAACCACCTATCATTGGGGGTTATGATTCAACATTGTCCAACGTCCTAGAAATGTTAGTCATTACATTTGTCTGTCATGATGCTATCACATTGTTGTGGCATTCCAAATGACTTGGCATCCTCATTTAAGCCATAGTCATGGCCTAAGAGCGACTGAGCCTTTGCAGGAATCGTAAGTTACCTGGAGTCATCAAGGTGCCTGCCTTGTATTTTGTGAGCCTTTCTACAATTACCTACGTTTAATATAATCCCGACTTGTATCAATGTTCAAGTCCTGTATATGTTAACTTGCACCCCCATGTAACCCATGGCATCACCTCTGCCTGATCCAGGTATGGATCATGTGGGAAAGCTAGTCTTAGGTGTCTATGCAAGACACATTCGAACATTAGCAGGTAACTGCTATTCGCTACTTATCCTAGAATTGTACTATTGTACTATTCAACCCCACTACCTTAAGCTTTATTCTATTGGCCCTTGACATTTATTTCAAGTGCCAACTACCACATCATACCCTAGCATGCAACGGATTGACGGTCCTTTCCACATTTCGAACGTACGCTTGCTAGAGCTCTGCTCTAACTTAGCTAAACTATAACCGTGGTAGTTCTTTCAAACAAACCCATTGCCTATGTACCTTTATGATGTGGCTTCGCCACCTATTTCCCAAATGGACATGGGCCGACTCTATGTTGGACTTGTATATGCTGCCTATATTTTGATAGGGTCTCTAGTTATTTCAACCATTCCTTTAGTGCCTTATGGTACTTTAACCCCGTACATAACCTATGATTTCCCCCACGGGATTATGCCATAATTCCGAAGGCTATTACCTCACATGCAGAGCTTTTCTAAAGGCTTCTTTCACTAAGGATCCTTTGTATCCTCCATATTAACCATGCTTAGTCACAATTAACCTAATTTCTTAATATCGTGTCAACTTCAACTTTTGATTACTTCAAATCTTGTCGCCTTTGGCTCCTTCATAATGAAGCGGAGGCACTAAAACCTCCTGGTCTCTTAATAGGAAAACCCAATGTTTCGATCTTCGTTAGTAATCGCCATAAGATTATCCGGTTCCTTACACTCTTAAGAGTTTCAAAGTCATAACCTCTAAGGGGTCTATGCCTCAAGGCAATGGATCCTCCAGCTTCTACTTCAATACCTAGAATTGTTCCCCGCATGTAGGGTAACTCGTCAACTATATGGACTACTGGTCTATATAATCTTAACCCTTCTGATCAATACACCTCGTCTTGATTTTATCGGGACTTGGAATTCCTATGTATTGCCCTCGACTCGGTTATCCCTAAAGGTATAATCGTCAAAGTCATTGTACTCCTTCTTTCCTTCCATCAGGGGGACGCGATATTTTATACATCTTTTTATCCCCAAAACTGAATAAATGCTCTCAGCTTATAACGCTGAAGTAATTCATTGGTATCTAGAACCTTTATTTCGACACCCTTCCAACCATCCTCGGGGTGTTTTTGAATGTAACATCACCGTATATGCTAGACTTACTATAGCTATTCTCACTGATTTAAACTCTTCCCATCTCCCTTAGTACGACGTATCTAAGACACTCAACTCCAACCATTGGGATAACTTGAATGCTTATCTCTGGTAAAGCATACCTAACCCAACATCTTCGTATATAAGCATATCATTACGCTCATTCTTTAAACCTTGTCAAGTAATATTTCACTCGCCTTGTACGAATATTCTACTATCTTTTAATATGATATACATCCGAATATCACAATTGACATCCTTGATATGATCACCACTATAGTATTTGATACTACTAAATCCTTCCTACATCCAAAACCGCTACGTTGTTATTATATGATATAGTAACATGTGTGCACCCACCCTAAGTCTAGACTCAGATGTAACTCGTTGACATAGGCATCTAGCTATATTCATACTTGCGGCCAACTTATTTCCTCAACTTGGTTATCTAATACCATACACATGTTGTGGTTTCGACACCACTAGCCTTAGTTTGCCTTCGTCCTCAAGCTCTAGTCATAACTTCCACAGGGGCAAAATGCCAACCTAAGTTCCTAGTGGACATGGCGTATTCATATGGAATGTGAACTAAAAGTTCTAGTATATATCCTATCTTCTTTTAGTTTTGTCCTAGTACACATATACCAACGCGGAGTTACTCCTCGGGATACACACACGATACCAAGTCCAGAGCACATCCTCCTTGGTGAGATGTTCATTGGGCGCCTACCTTGTTCATACTCCAGACTTTGGTATATTCAACGTTTTCCTTCTAATGCACGATGTGTTGCCCTGTAACAAGAGTAGTCTTGATGCTGAGACAGCATCACTTCTAAGGTGGGGAGAATGTGACGTTCCACGTATTTATATGCTATACGTATAAATATACTGACACGTCACGTAGTAGGGATACGCCACCATGGGGTATGTTAACCTAGGGGGTTGACCTAAAAGGGATTAATTTAGCTATGCTAAATTAATAAAACCTTGTATTTTTGTCTTAATTAACCTAATTAGATTAATTAGTTAATTAATAATATGCCACCTGTCCCAAATCGATTGAGCAAGGCAGGGTTTCCATTTTGGGACACCCAAATTGGGGCTTTTGTGCCCCAATTTGAATTAGGAGCAATTGGAGATGGAGGAGGAGAAGTAGCCGCCAGGCGCCCTTCAGTTAGTCGAGATGGAGCAGCCCAAGACCGATTTGACGGTTAGTCAGTAGGCTACCTTGTTGATTTATAGTATAGCGCCTCTCTGTGGTGTGTTCTCTCTCTGTTTTCTCTGTAGTTTACCTGTTAGGCTAACCCTTGATTGATATGGTGAGTATTCTTATCTCTAGTCTCTGTATGTGCTTTGGTTGATGGTTTAGTAGTTCTTTGCTTAGTTAGCTGTGACGCCCCGCTAAACATATCGGCCCGGTACACTTGGCAGAAATCCCCCATCCGGCTCGACAATCGCATGGGACCTTCGCCTACCCCCGCGACCCGGGGTGACTCTAGTGCGGGGAAGGGGAACACGGTGTCTTCTTGCGCCTTCCCCTATGGCTCCTATAACGTGGAGGCGATAACACGTCGAGAACTAGCATAAAACATATATAAATACTACCCGGAGGGTAGTGCATCGCGCACATAAACCAATGCATAGATGATAATCACAAACCATAAAAACAGAGAGCTCCTACCCAGGCTCGAGACTCATAAGGAGGTTGACTCGACCGGGCTAGGCCTCAAGATAGAGCGCACCGAAGTCATGGCAATGGCGTGGGCTGGCATAGAACAATGGCTAGGGTTGACCACTCCATCCGCCCCTCTGTGCATACTTCTTTGAGATGGGCTAGATCGGGCTCGACAGGACTCTAGCCTTCGGGGAGACGCAATCCCATGGCATCACCCATGGGGACTACTCCTGTGTTGCATCTCCCTCGTCCGATGAGGCGGGAAGGGTTGCATCTCCCCTTCCTGTGGTCTAGAGGTGCAGTGGCGGCTAGAGAATCGCGGGCGACACACCGATTCGTGCCCGGCCCGAACCCCCAAAACGAGAGCCAAGCCATCACTTGCAGCTCTCGAGGCGGCAACACCATTGCCCCAGGAGGTGTCCGGACCCATGCTCGGCCCACACCCAAGTGACCCACCATAAGCCTAGCCCACTATGGGATCCCCCGAAGCCCCCACTCGGCAGGGGGATCCTCCCTCCACTTTCCCTCTAGCCCGTTATCCGGGTGCTGAGTCATATCATAGCCTCAATAGCCCGGTGGGCTCCTATGCACAGCATCTAATAGGAACTAAGGGATCTACTCTAGGAGCATACTACATATGGCCCTAGGTCTCTACCCCCTTCCCAATACAAGAGGAGCAAACATGATCAACCAACATCACATAATCATCACATCATGAGAATAATCATAAGAAGAACATCTTAACCTAATCATACAACTAACTAATAGTTAGGGTTCCTTGATTAGGGTTCAAGATGTTGAATATGGGTTCTAGGATGGCTCTACTCTAGATACAAAAATACTAGCACATCTTGGAATGCTAATCCCAAATGAGCTATCACAACTACTATCCTACATACCTGCTCTGATGCTCTCCCTCCAGATCAGGGCCTCCATAGTCTTCGACTCACAAGCTGTTATTCCTCCTCCAAGAAGCGGTTCTACCACTCGGGGCTGCTTTGCACCAGCCTATGCCACAACGGCGATGTTCAAAGCGGGGTTCGAACAAGTAGGTGAGATCTCTGGGTGCTAGGGCTGGAAAGAGGTCTAGGGTTAGGGTTTATGCCTATATAAGTTAGGTCCACCTAGGATGCCACGTGGCACCAATGGGGTGAGTCGGTGGTGGCGGTGCCCCAATAGGTTAAGGCCACGTGGATAATGGCTTAACCTATGGTTGGCTAAGTTATGAGAATAACTTAGCCATGCCCCTAGTGCCACGATCTATGGTATACAAGGCTATAAAGATAGACTTGTATGGTGGCGGATCCGAGGGAATATATTATTTATAGGCGTATATTCCCTTGGACCGTCACATTCTCCCTTAGGACAATCTTTGTCCTCAACATTGCGCTAAGGTGACGAACCTACCTTATACACCGCAATGAGAACAACATGTCATAACCTTTAATTTAGCTTAGCAATCAAGTTTTATTAGTTCAAGTCAAAATTTTAGGCTATATTTGTACTTATACAAAATTATATAGCCTTAACACCGTTATTTCTTATAATAATTCAAACTACTATTATAAGAGTTATTAGGGTTCATAATCTAATTATGGCTCCCCTATCTTCTCGTGGCGGCCTCGTTGAAGTCCTCCTTCTACTTGCCGCAAAAGGAGCACATTACGTTAGTTTAGTTAATAATTTGTGGTTTTAGGGGACCACCCCCTTACCTCCTTGAGCGAATCCATGGCTCAAGGTTGTCCTACTACCTTGCCCAAGATCATGGCCCTTTCAGATTTGAGCTTAGGGATCATTTAAGATGTTCCCATCATTGCCCATGATCGAGTGCTACCTTGTACACGATCCCCCTCGGATCGCAGTACACCCCGATGCATCATGCCCCAGGGTTTCAGCTAGGGGAACGTCTCACGATCCCATCATCACAAGATGATCACTTAAGCTTCACCATGACCCTCCCTACGGCCAGGGTATGTGCGTATCGCAGATCGTGGCATAGAGATCATCCGATCGATGTCCCATCATCGCCCACTATGCCTCATTCCTCACTCACATGACCCTAATGGTCATGCGCACCTAATTGGTGCGTGTGGCCTAGAGAATGCCCTAAAGGCGTATCCCATCATCGCACACGATCCAAGGTTCTCGCACATGCACCCTACTAACTCGGAATGCATGCGCCGGGGCTTAAGGCTAACTAACAACATACTAGCTAACCATTGGCAAGTCGGGTCGACCAAGTGAGACGACTCGCCCATCAAACTCCTTCATAAACTCTCGGGTATTGCTTCTCCAAATCCTCGCCAATACCCATGTCGCATCTTCCACGGGTAAAGTGCTTCCACTTAACCGGTATTGAGGAACTGAGACCTCCTAGTCTTCTTGAATGACTTATCAAGAAGTAACTTTGCACTATTTCTACTTGCTCCTCCGGGTCATTTCCAACAAGGTTGGAGTATCCAAAACCTCCTCGGGGTTAGGATTGTGCCTTTTTAATAAACTTACGTGGAAGACCTTGTGGACCTTAAGATGGGCTGGAAGATCCAACTTGTAGGCTTGAGAGCCCCTCTCTCCAAAATCTTGAACGGCCCAGCCCACCTAGGGGCAAGCTTCTTGCAGCTCCCAATCCAGCCTTGGCTTGCTTCACCTTGATCTTCAACCAAGCGGTATCTCCCACCTTAAACTCCCTCACGGGTCCCGTGCTTGTCGGCTACACTCTTACGCCCGACTTCTTGCTGCCAATAAATAACCCCTTACTTCCCTCTACTAGCTGCTGCTGATATCCCCTAACATCTGCTGGGACACTTCTACCTTGGACACAGGATTGTGCGGTGTATCGGGGTTAAGCACTGGTAGTAGTAGTTCACCATGAAAGGCGACATTTGAGATGACTCGCTGGCTTTGTTGTAGGCGAATTCCACCAAGTGAATGTACTCATCCCACTTGGACTGCTTGTTCCACACATAGCTTCAAGCATGTCTTCAATGATCCGGTCGTCCTTTCCGATGCGGCCATCTGTTTGGGGATGATATGCGTACTCATGGAGAGCTTCGAATGGTGCTAAAGAGATCCTGCCAAAAGGCACTCATGAACTTAGAATCTCTATCCGATATTATCTCCGAGGCATGCCATGGAGTCTAAAAATCTCCTTACAAATAACTTGGCGTGTCTAATGCGGGTGTCGTTGCCTTGCAAGGCATTTAAATGTGCCATCTTAGATAACTTATCTCGACAACCATCAATGCATCCTTGCCTCGAAGAGTTCTAGGGAGTCCTGTGATGAAATCCATGCTTATGACCTCCCACTTTGCATTTGGCACCCCCAATGGCTCTAAAGCACCCGAATCCGGGTTGCTCGCCTTTGTTCAATGACATAACGGCAATCCCTAATATATGCAGCTATCCGCCTCTTCATTCTGGCGGTAACTACTTGAATCTTGAAATAGGTCTTCATGAAGCCAGCATGCCCAGCTATTAGGCTGTTATGTGTGTCATGAAGAATTAACTTCCTTACCCACGAAGATTCGGGCACACACAACTTATGCTTGTGGTACAACAGGGTTGCCTTCCTTTTTAAAATGCTTGAAGGCTTCCCGCTCCTTATGCATTTCCGGCTTCCTTGAGAGGCTTTCCCACACCTCCTTGAAGTCCACATCGGTTGGCAAGGACTCCTCAATCTTCTTGCCGAACTCACTTTTCGAAAGAGTGGAAATACGCATACAATGCGTCCTTGTCATGCGAAATGGCCTCCTAGAGAGGGCATACGCTACAACATTAAGCTTACCGGGCTTATATATAATATCAAAATCGTACTCCTCAAGGAATTCCATCCACCTCCTTTGCCTTAAGTTGAGGAGTGGCTGGTGAAAAGATTGAAGGCTACGGTGATCGTTATCTAACCGGAAACTTCCTTCCGCCAAATAATGCCTCCATATCCTCAATGTCCGACAATGGCTAGGAGCTCCCGATCATGGGTTGGGTGGCGTCAAGGCCGTCGTTCATCTTCTTTGAGTCGAGGCTTGACTACCCTTCCTTCTTGCATCAAGGGCCCTTTGTTGCTATCTTGCTTTGCATCTGTTGCTATCAACTTATCCTTACTCGGATCAGGAGAACAAGCGGTGTGCTGTTGTTAAGGCCTCTTTAAGCTTCTCAAAAGAAGCTTGGACTTTCTCTAACCAATGGCTAGCCCAATCCTTAATCTTCTTGGCCTTAGTGAGGTCCGGACGAGGGGGCGCCCACTTAGCAAAGTCCTTCCACGAACTTTTACAATATCCCGCCAACCCAGAAAGCTTCTTGCCGCGCCACATTCCTTGAGCTGGCCAATCAACTATTGCCTCAATCTTAGATGGATCTGTGGAGATTCCCTGGGATGTTACTACATGCCCCAAAGTACTCCACCGGCTGTTGCAAAGTGGCACTTAGAGAGCTTCCCATACAACCGATGACGTCTCAACTTCTCCAACACTTTCACGAGATCTTACAATGCTCTTCAAGGGACTTTGTAGATTAGGATGTCGTCGAAGAAGACAATAACAAACTCATCAAGAAGTCTCTCAAGACGCCGTTCATGAGGCGCATAAACGTTCTTTGGAGCATTCGATAGTCAAAGGGCATCTTTCAGAACTCAAAATGACCATACCGCGTTCTGAAAGCAGTCTTATGGATGTCCTCTTCTTTTATTCTTATCTGATGGTATCCTGATCTCAAATCAATCTTAGAGAATACCTTTGCTCCTTGTAGCTGATCCATTAGGTCATCCGCCCTTGGCAATGCATATTTATTCTTTATCGATATTAAGCATTGGCGATAGTCTATGCACATTCTTAAGCTTCCATCTTTCTTCTTGACAAAGAGTATAGGTGCTCCGAAAGGAGACACACTTGCTCTTATAAATCCAAGCTCCAGCAATTCCTGCAGCTGTTTCTTGAGCTCAGTCAATTCTGGGATGCTCATTCTATATGGCGCCTTACTGGTAGGCTTCGCATCCGGAGTCAATGTGATCTCACATTCCACACCCCTATAAGGTGGCAGCTGCCGAATTTCATCCGGAAATACATCCTTGAACTCTGAAATAAGCCTTGCTATCTGCCTGGGCAGCTGATTTTCCTTTGTGTCACTTCCATCCTGCTTGCCTGGCTCAACTGATTCCATCCTCAAGATGTAATCCACCTTATTCCTTTCTATACTCTTCCTTAGCTGCTTCAAAGAAATACACTGGATAGGAGAATCTAGCTTCTTACCTTTCACTATCAACTTGCTGCCGTCTGGTGCCGTCATGGTGACTTCATTCCGGTCGCAATCAATCATGGCTTTGGCTGGCTTCAAAAATTCCATCCCCACTATCAAATCATATCTTCCGATGTCCATGACTTCTGCTCCCATCGGCCACTTAGCCCCACTAAGGTCTATGTCAAAGGTGATCCTCCTCCCCTTAGTGTGCCGAATGGCGCCGTTGGCCATAGCTACCGGCCTTGGCTTAGACTTCAATACCTTATTCTTCATTAGAGCAGCCAATCTAGGAGATGCAAAATTATGAGAGCTACCTGTATCTATGAGGACTACGTAAGGATTACTATCTATGATCCCATCAGCCGCGATGACAGTTGACTGATTCTCTATCTCATCTGACTCAATGTTTGCACATATGTGACACTCACCATCTATGAAGTCGTGGCCCTCCCCGCTGGTCATCGCCCTCGCCCGCTTCGTTGGGGAGTCCCAATCCAAGAGTTCTCGCCAAAGCCGACCGTGATGACTTAATGGACAATCATGTGGTTCCGGTTCGGCCGGAAGCACTGAAGCATAACTTCTTCTCAATGCATTCCTGTCTCTTTTCCTTCGGCAGACTGTCTAGGAGACGCTTAAGAGCACTGCCCCCTGATGCATTCTGTGGCTTACGGTCCCCAAAAGCTTTGCTCTGACCCTTGCCTTGCTGCTGACTCCCTGATGGTGTAGCTGCTGATTGCTTACCCTGATATTGTCCCCGATCGCCTCGAACTCTTACCCCCCGGTTGATCGCTTCTCTGCTGGAGTTGCTGGTGCCTCTTCCAAACTTATAGCTTTATCTTCGGCCTCTGCAACTGACCTTGGGTTGATTGCTCTAACAAGCCTCTTGATATTGCTGTTCAACCCCTCAATATAGGTGTCCACTGCTTGCCTTTCTGATACTCCCGGGACATGAAGTCTAAGTCTCATGAATTCTTCGGTATACTTAGCCACTGATAAGCTACCCTGATTCAACCCAGAAATCATTGGATCTCGTTTCTACTAGTATGGGACCTTGGTACATAGTGCTTACGGAAAGCCTTGCTAAAAATCTTAAATCTGCAATTGTTCCTCTTCAGCTTGTTAGACTTAGCATATCCCTTCCACCGGATCCTTGCCGGGTCCAATAAGGTTATTTGAAAGTAACTTTCCCTATGTCCTTGTCTTTCATACCGTATGAGTTGCCAAACTCTTCCATTTCATCAAGCCATGCTTCAGCCTCCATGCCAGATCTGTCTTTCCCTGAGAACTGGCCGAGCTTCCTTGTCTTCCATACATTGCTCATAGCACTATCCACCTTTTTCTCGGTAATCATCGCCTTTTCTTGCCCTTTTCCTTGCCTTAGGTGTGCGAGAGTCTTTGCCGGAGCTAGAGCTGTCCTCTTTGGAAGAACTATCCCATGAGCTGGAGCTAGATGATGATGGGCCTCGGTTCTCCTCTTCCTTCTTCTATCCCCTCGACGTTCCTTTGGTTGCCCTCCCCTTCTGGCCGAGGGACTTCGTCACACCACCCCGAAAACAAGGTGGAGGTGGGTGACCATCCTCTGTGTGCATTCATGAGAGGTGTCGCCAGATTGATGAGATGTTGCAGACCGGTTCCTCATCCGCACCAACCTTGCATTGGTACCTCGGTGACATATCCCGCTCAAGATCTTCTTGTTCTCTGCCAAACAAGTTCCTTGGGACCCATTGCGTGGTCGGGTGTCGGGTCCCGAGATCCCCGTGACTTGAGTTCCTTTTGTCGCAAGGATTGATCATTAATACATGTTATTAGGTTAGGCAACGATCATTTTTGCTTACAACTAAATTGTTGTTAGGTACAAAAAAGAAATCATATGAAATTTTCATTTACAAGTCAAAATCATGGTAATACATTAATTAGTATATATGGGTACACTTAATGAACTACATGATAATACTTAAAAGGAGTTACAATGTATTTTAATTAACTTAGGACCCCAATTCTTCCATCAACGATGTCGCTTGAAAAGTCCTTGATTTTCTTTGAATCCCCGTACCCTTGCCCATATTTCAAGTAGGATTCTAGCCGCCGATCCTCCCTCCAATGCCCTCGCCACCTGTGGTGTTGGGAGTTCCGTGCGATTGCCACTACTACCGACAATTGCGCGCATCCCCGAGGTGGCCCCTTGGCGGTCGAGAGCATGAAGTGCTACTGATCTCTTGAAGAGGATAACATGGTCTACTTTCACATCTATTCTGATGATGACCAAAGCCCGAAGTGCTATAAGGAGTGCTACGGACTCTTCCCCTCTTGGGCTGAATTCTTTATGGAAAACTATCATCTGCCCACGGCTAAGGGCCGGAAGATAGTACCCGAAAGTGACTTGCCCTTGGTTCCGCCCGGTGCCGTACCTTTTCTCCCACCGCTTTCACCTTTAAGATGTCCAATGCCATAAGATCCTCATGGTCTCTCCACATAGTAGTTGCACTCTCCAAATTGATGCTGCTACGAAGCCAGCAGCACTCATGGAGCGCGACTGGTTCCGCTGGCGCTTTGGGCCCCTTCCCGCTTGTACAACCGCTTTGGATTTCCTGAAATTCTTCTTCGGAATGATGGGTTCCCCGCTGTTGATACATCCGCCTTATATCTGTTGGTATGCCCGGATGTCCCACATGGTTTCCCGCGATAGGAATGTCGCCCGCTTACTTCCCTTGGTATCTCCCCGGTAGGAGTAGTCGATGAAGTCGCTACCTGTTCCTGCAATTAGGCCTAGGAGCTCGTCTATCCCGAGGTTCTCCTCTTGGCAATGGGGGAGGAGGTTGAGGATGTCGGTGTATTAATATGTATTCCTCGCCATCGACGACATGGGGTAAGGCCCGTGATGCCCATTGGTGGCTCAAAATCCCGCCTTTAGAACTTCTTGTTGCCGAAGCTATCGCCTCTCCATCCTTCTTGCCTCCCTCATCTCCCGGCTTGGGTTCTCTTCCTCTTCCTCTTAAGTATCCCTGCTTTCGATTTGCAACGTAGGTGCTTCGATGTGGAACCGTAGTGTTAGGTATGCTAAGGTCCGGATCTCCGGATGCTTATCTCAGGTTGCCGGGTGTCGAGAGGTGCCAAATCCAAGGGTTGGATTGACGGCTCCCGGGTTGGTTAACCGCCCTATACCGCATGAACAATGCTAAGGTCGCCCGGGCTTGAGAGGTACCTATGCCTATGATGCTTACGTGTCATGTAGTCTCGGCATGTTTCGGTTCTATCCCATAACTTGCTCTTATCCCCGGATCCTCCACCCTATGGCTTGAGCAAGAGAATCTAGAGAAACCCATTTCCCTCCCCTAGGTGGCAAGCTAACTTCCCAGGGTAAGACCTGCTGATCATATTGACAAATGATGTCAGTGTAGTATGGAGTTCTAGTCAGAGTGGCATGGAGATCAAAGAGATAATCAAAAACATGGAAGACTTGTTCGGGGGGACAATCACGAATGTGGTTGGTCTCATTATACCATCTGACAAAGCTTGAGGGCGCCATTGAACAGGAATAGCTATGGAAAATGGCTGATGGAAATGAGCAAAAGCCAAAGAAATCGCCAAAGGGGTCGAGAGCAACTCTAATGGAAAAAAAAAATGACAAATGAGGGTCCCTTTTATAGACTAGGGGTGCCCGGTTTTCGTGCACAAAAGGTTCTTGATGGGGAAGACTCCAAATCTATGGCCCTGGTGTCCAAATGAGCTACCATGAAGTGCAATTCTAAACAAAGCAAAGCAAGAAACGCTACATGGCAGTTTGTTGGGTCAAAAATCGATTCGGCAAAAAATTGGCCGAATCGGTCGAAGGCCAGGAACGCCTTCGCGGGCGCAGCGGTTCTGGCAGCGTGTGTGACCCGATTTGGGTCTATTCTAAGCTCTGCTGTATATTTTTAAAGAATTCAAATTGCTAGGATGACTATTTGGACGATTCTAATCTAACTAGGGGTTTTTCTTACATGATTTAGACCTTAAATTGATAATTTTTTAAAACCGGTCGAAAGCCTTGAAAAATGGGCTGGTCATGGGCAGCAGGGTCGGGTTCGGTGTGACCCGATTTCGGGGGGGGGTCGCTCGAACTACAATTTTATCTAATGCAGGAAAGATTTGTCTACTAAATTGCAAAACAAAGTTTTATATTTATGGGGAAACTTAATAATTACATTTGTTTGAACAAAAATGCATCCTCAAGGATATTCCTTGCGGATGCGACGCGCCAAGTGTACATCCTTGGGTATTAGAGTCACCCTCGCGTGGATCGCTAGAGGTTGCCTTCCCTCAAACAACGGGTGAGTTTCGGCCTCGGGCCGGCTACTTTAAGCACCCGAGTTGTGGCGGCGTCATTCTGTAGTCCGGTGACTTAACTCCGCCCATCACCTCCCGATGAGTCGCTCAAAAGGTGCCTTCCTAATCAGGTGGAGATTAGTGCTTGTTGAAAGTGTCTAATCTCCCGGAAGACACGGAGGTACCGAAGTTAGGCCCATGGTGGACCTTACTCGCTTCTCTGGGCCGCGGGCTGGGCGTTCTTGGGTTGGTTCTGCGGCCGCCTCCCTCCACGGTCTGGCTGATGTTTTGCCGGCAGTACCAATCGCTATACCGGCCGTCCACCGACGAAGGTATTCTTGGTATGCCTTTGAGGCGGCGCCCGGTAGAAGCGGTCCTCCTTCAAAAGCGAAGGCCTTCGCCCATATACGCTTCTTTGCCACCTTAGGTGGCTTGGAGGCCCCTACGGGTAAGGTGGTCTTGGGTCAAGCCCTTGCCCGCTCATCTTCTTCCTCCTCCTCTCCTTCCACCTCTCCCTCCTCCTGGCGGGGGAGGCTCCTCTATCGGACGGTTGTGAGGACCGTCGTTTCTTCTCTTCGTCCTCCGCTCTTCCCGGCTCCTCCCTCGCTCCCTCTTCCTCCCCTTGCGGCCCTCTCTTTAGGCCACTCGCGACCTTCTCCTTACCTTTTCTTCTTTGGGGCGAAGGCAAAAACCCATCCCACATTCTTTGGACTGCTCTTCCTCCTGCTCTTCTTCCCACCGGTTAATGCTGTGGCCCGAAGTGGGAATGGTTTGGTTCTTTGTGTTCCGCCGGCGAGGGGCTGCTCTCGACATCGTGTCTGACGGATTTCTTTCTTTGCTTTCTTTGGTGGAAGCTCCTCTTCCCTTCTTGGGCCGAGGGTGCTCGGGTATCTTCTTCACATGCCGCCCGGCCGCCTCAAAGGCCATGGAGAGGGTAGGCCTAGGGCCGCCTTCCCATAGGTTTGTTTGGTTCGAGCCATATTTAACGGTCTAGAAAAACAGGTGGGGATAGGGCTGGTCAAGAGAGAGAAGGTAGAGGAAAGTTTGAGGGAAAAATGAGGTGTCGAGAGATATTTAAAAGGAAGGGCCCCCGAGAATATTCTCCTACCATTAATAGGCCTACTTATTAGCCCCCTTATTAATTACCCCATAGTACCCTTTAATTTTAATATATGTTTAATTCTTAATACACCTAAAAATTGTAGATATACCTTTGAAATTTCCAATTTCCTAATGGTTTGAAGTGTGAATTATGGATTTGCCCATTTTTCACCGGGTCTCCGATTGGGATGATTCTTCGACCCATTGTAGGTGAAATTTGATGCAGATGCATGATTTTCACTCCAATTTTACTAGAAGATGAGTTTGACTCACTTAACTTTCGGGTCTAACACTTAACCTAAGTCCCCACTCCACTACCTAGGAGAAAATTTTTCCCCATTTTTCGCGGTTCGATGGTGGAACGTTTATTTCACACCCCTATAGGCCTGTTAGACTACTTCATGGTTGAGTGCTAGTTCTTGGTCAACCAAGAACATCGCCTCCGATACCATTGTGACGCCCCTCGCTAAACATACGGCCACCGGCACGCACACTTGGCAGAAATCCCCCATCCGCTCGACAACCGTGATGGGACCTTTCTGGCTACCAAGACTCGAGGTGACTCTAGTGCGGGAAGGGAACACTTAAGGTGTCTTTGGCGCCTTCCCCTATGGCTCCTATAACAGCGAAGCGATAACACGCCGTAACTAGCATAAAACATATATAAATACTACCGAGGGTAGTGCACGCGACATAAACCAATGCATAGATGATAATCACAAAACCATAAAACGGAGAGCTCCTACCCGCTCCGCACTCATAAGGAGGTTGGACTGACCGGCTAGGCCTCAAGATAGAGCAGACCGAGTCATGGCAATGGCGGCTGGCATAGAACAATGGCTAGGGTTGACCACTCCATCCCCCCCCCTATGCATACTGCGGATGGGCTAGATCAGGCTCGACAGACTCTAGCCTTCTGGGAGACGCTAATCCCATGGCATCACCCATCGGGACTACTCCAGTTGCATCTCCCTGGTCCGATGAGGCAGAAGGGTTGCATCTCCCCTTCCCAGGGTCTAGAGGTGCTGTGGGCTAGAGAATGAATGTGGCGACACCACGATTCGCACTGCCGATCCCCCCAAAACGAGAGCCAAGCCATCACTTGCAGCTCGAGGCATGGCAACACCATTGCCCTGGAGGTGCCGGACCCATGCTCGGCCCCCACACGGTGACCACCATAAGCCTAGCCCACTATGGGATCCCCAAGAAGCCCCCACTCGGCGGGGATCCTCCCTCCACTTTCCCTCTAGCCCCGTTATCTGGTCTTGCCGAGTCATATCATAGCCTCAATAGCCCGGTGGGCTCCTATGCACAAAGTCGCATCTAATAGGAACTAAGGGATCTACTCTAGAGCATACTACATATGGCCCTAGGTCTCTACCCCCCTTCCCAATACAAGAGGAGCAAACATGATCAACCAACATCACATAATCATCACATCATGAGAATAATCATAAGAAGAACATCTTAACCTAATCATACAACTAACTAATAGTTAGGGTTCCTTGATTGGGGTTCAAGATGTTGAATATGGGTTCTAGGATGGCTCTACTCCTAGATACAAAATACTAGCACATCTTGGAATGCTAATCCTGCATGAGCTATCACAACTACTATCCTACATACCGCCCCCGATGCTCTCCTCCAGATCCCGGCGCCCATAGTCTTCGACTCACAAGTCGCTATTCCTCCTCCAAGAACGGTTCTACCCCTACCTGGGCCGCACCAGCCTATGCCATTAACAGTGAACCATGTTCAAACGGGTTTCAACAAGTAGGTGAGTCTCGGGTGCTAGGGCTGGAAAGAGGTCTAGGGTTAGGGTTTATGCCCTATAAGTTAGGGTCCACCTAGGATGCCACGTGGCACCAATGGGTGAGTCCGTGTGGCGATGCCCCAATAGGTTAAGGCCACGTGGATAATGGCTTAACCTATGGTTGGCTAAGTTATGAGAATAACTTAGCCATGCCCCCTAGTGCCACGATCTATGGTATACAAGGCTATAAAGATAGACTTGTGGTGGTGGATCGATCCAGAATATACGTGATTTATGGCGATATTCCCTTGGACCGCCACATTAGCACCGGGAGATGGGGATTACGAAGGGTAGAGACCTCTGAGCCCATGTATTATAGTATGCTCCTAGATAGAGCCCTGTATTATTCCCATTAGATGCGGCCTGTGTACAAGATCCCACCGAGCTGTGGAATCTATGGCATCATTGAAGCACCAGACAAGGGGCCGTAGTGATGAAGTGTGGGGTGGGGTCTCGCTGAAAGCATAAAAGCTGGGGACTCCTTTCCGGTGAGCTAGGGCCTAACAGCCGGTCACGAGGGGCGGGTATGGGTCCGACACTCCCCGGGGCAGTGGTGTGATCATCCTGTACTTTGAAGATGAAGTTAGGGGAGTAGGTCGGGTACGGATGCGGGGGTCGCTGATGCGGCACTTATTCTCTAGCTCACCCATGGATTCACTGCGACTCTGGGAAGGGACATTTCTCTGACCTGCCTCATCGGACTGGGGAGAAGTAACCCGGAGTAGCCCGGAAGGGTGATACCTTGGGATTGCGCCTCCGGGAAGGCTACAATGGCGCCATAGCTTGATTCAGCTCATCTGCAAAATGTGCACAGGAGGGGCGGATGGAGTGGACAACCCTAGCCAATGTTCTATGCCAACCAACGCCATGTTAAGATTATGTCTGCTGATCTCCACGAGACCTAGCCGCCCGGTCGATTCCCCTTGAGTCCGAGTGGGGGGTAGAACCTTGGGTTTTGGGATGCTTTCCTTAGCATTAGATGTATCTTCTGTTATCATCGGTTGGAGATGTGCCACCCTTCGGTGGTGGTTATTTATGATATGACTATCTTTGTATGCTAACCTTGTATTCACGCTTCCGCAACATAGGAGTCCCATTGAAGGCGTGGGCGAATGACACCTCCGTGTCCTTCACCCGTGCATCTCTATAGATGGTCCGAAGTTAGGCGGAGGGCCACGCTCATGGTGAACCGATTGCCATGGGAGGGGAAGTCCCGTGATGTATACGCCCGGCGCCGTATATGTTGGGGAGCGTCCACAAAGGGTATCGAGCCATGATTTTGGTTCTACTTACAGGCTCCTAGGGCGTAATTATAATCTGGGTCCTGTAAACTTTATTTTGCTTTTATTTTCTTTGGTATGCAATTTTGTGAGCATGCAAGTGAAAATGTTGTGTTTATTATACAAGTTGTTAAGATAGAAGAATATGGAATATTTCAAACTCAGAGAAAAGGAAGTTGGATTTGACATAGACAATGCATAACTATTCCTAGTTGGTACGTGCATATGTGGGAAATACGGAACCTTAGCATTTTGTAAATATTTTGATGTGGACTGCAGAGAATGTTTACAGATTTTCTCAAATATGTCTGTTTCATGAACATCAACATGAAATTACTGCAATGAGCATATAGAAGAGAACATTGGGAATGAATTAGTGGGCAACATTTTGGACCAAGGATTATGGTTTATTTTATAGAATCGATGTATAAATAATTCCATTGAGAATGCAGTTGGAACAAATGCAGTGCAGTAGACCTATCAAAATAGTTGAAAGTTAGTTTGACTAGTTGAATAGTTACTAAGCCTATGAAACAAAAATAATAGAGAATATCTTATTCAGAGAGAGATTGCAAACAACATCGAAGAATCATGTAGGGCATGATGTAATGGCTACCATCATACCTTGTCAATAAATTACTTAAAATGTGCTTTCTACAACCAAAGGGTAATGATACATCTGAAATATTGCTTGTGAGGCACACGAATCATGTGGATGAGGACAATGTTGACTCAGCACTTAGCACGGCATATTCAAGTGAAGGCTTATAGAGGCGTTTGTGTCAATTTGGCAGGAAGGGCCTTCAACAACTTGCTTGAGAAGAATTGATGGGAATGGCGCAATGGT
Source organism: Isoetes taiwanensis (assembly GCA_021234155.1). Classification (NCBI taxonomy): domain Eukaryota; kingdom Viridiplantae; phylum Streptophyta; class Lycopodiopsida; order Isoetales; family Isoetaceae; genus Isoetes; species Isoetes taiwanensis. The sequence continues at coordinate 278,506 of JAJEKV010000004.1, forward strand.
TCCTTTTGAAATTATGCAGTATCCGCATACTGTAATGCTGCATCATTCACTTTGAAATTGGACTTCTCAATTTCTAGCATGATACATAAACACGAACAAAGGTTTGTATCAAGTACATCTGTTGACACTGCAAGAAATGATAAGTGACATTAGGAAGAAGAAAGTCTATAGAAATGCAATAAAAAACAGGAATACTACACACATGTAATGCAACTACCAATAGTTTGATGTATTAAATCCAAGCTCATGGCCAATGTACCTAATGTTTGAGTGAAATCTGTAATTTACTATCCAAGCATTTATAGTGTGTATGCCTCACATGTAGCAGGTCAATGGTTCATTGCTTAACAGACTCGATAATTAATTATGCTTACAATATCGGAAGTAGCAGTTATGCTTACAATATCGGAAGTAGCAGATACTGGATCCGTGTCGTTGTAGAAGTCATTAGATATTGTCCATATATCACCCTGTTGCTATATGTGTTGAGCAAAAATAAGCATAGTGTAGATCATGTGAAGCTCCACATTCATCATGCATGTGCACAAGGAGGTTCTCTAAATATGTATCTTTATGTAACCTGCTATGGATGTGATGATGGTGAGTATGCTTGACTCTTGAGAGATCTTTTGCATTGGCACACCAATGTGTATGAAACACCATTTGTATTTAATGCCTGTTAAAAAATTATTAAGTGAGTGATTCGAGAGTCTGATTTGAAATGTTCGTAGTCCACGATATTTTCTCATCAGTCGGGGTAATTAAAAGTGGAAGTTAATTCTTGTCAGAACGTGTGAGAAGTTGGGACTAGGCAAATGTGCCTATTTAGAATCCCCCTATTGAAATCTTGTGTTCGATCTCTAGAACCATAGGAACAATTACGAGAAGTTTAGGGCCAAATGTCGATCATTTGTCTACCATAGTGGTGCTCAGGAGAATATTAAACAGAAGCCGCACCATCGACAACAACAGAATGACAAGCTCCCAATGGCAGCGAGTCAAGCTCCTCCTAGCACCATAGCTGCTTCTGGAAGTTGCTAGTAGATGGTTGGATGGATCATCACTACTTCCAGAGAGTTGTTGGAGTGATGAAGTGACAGATTACTCAACTTTTTTAAGAACATTCTACATTTATCCATCATAGATGAGGAGATGTTGTTGTCCGCTATAGAAGATTGATCTTCTAGGCCGAGATATTATGAGATCATTTCGAGTCCCATACTCAGGTGTGCTGTTCTAGCTCTTCAAAAACCAAAATGCTATATATGGATAACCAGAAGAAAGATGTTCTAGGACAGAGCCCATGGCAGAATTTTTTCCTTGAAGATCTATGAGATAACATCTTCGAGCTGCATCGATAGGAACAAGTAGACAGAGTAGCTCTAGAAGATAAAAAAAAAACTCTCTGTTCTTGCAAATAGAGGTGGGAAGGAAGCATAATGCGCTTAGTGCTAATGGTGTTATGGACCAAGGGCAAGTCGCGCTTGCGGGCCTTGGGACCGGGAGTCTGCATTGGAAATTGTGACGTTCCACATATTTATACGGTATATGTATAAATATACTAACACGTCACGTAGTAGGGATACGCCACCATGGGGTATGTTAACCTAGGGGGTTGACCTAAAAGGGATTAATTTAGCTATGCTAAATTAATAAAACCTAATTAAGTGTATTTTTGTCTTAATTAACCTAATTAGCTTAATTAGATAATTAATAATATGCCACCTGGCCCAAATCGATTGGGCAAGGCAGGGTTTCCATTTTGGGACACCCAAATTGGGGCTTTTGTGCCCCAATTCGAATTAGGAGCAATTGGCGATGGAGGAGGAGAAGCAGCCGCCAGGCGCCCTTCAGTTAGTCGAGATGGAGCAGCCCAAGACCGATTTGACGGTTAGTCAGTAGGTTACCTTGTTGATTTATAGCATAGCGCCTCTCTGTGGTGTGTTCTCTATCTGTTTTCTCTGTGGTTTACCTGTTAGGCTAACCCTTGATTGATATGGTGAGTATTCTTATCTCTAGTCTCTGTATGTGCTTTGGTTGATGGTTTAGTAGTTCTTTGCTTAGTTAGCACTCCGGAGATGGGGGATTACGGGGGGTAGAGACCTCTGAGCCCATGTATTGTAGTATGCTCCTAGATAGAGCCCTGTATTATTCCCATTAGATGCGGCCTGTGTACAAGATCCCACCGAGCTGTGGAATCTATGGCATCATTGAAGCACCAGACAAGGGGCCGTAGTGATGAAGTGTGGGGTGGGGTCTCGCCTGAGCATAAAAAGCTACGGGGACTCCTTCAGTGAGCTAGGCCTAATAGCCGGTCACGTAGAGGGCCGGGTATGGGTCTGACACTCCCTGGGTACAGTGGTGTGATCATCCTGTACTTTGAAGATGAAGTTAGGGGAGTAGGTCGGGTACGGATGCGGGGGTCGCTGATGCGGCACTTATTCTCTAGCTCACCCATGGATTCACTGCGACTCTGGGAAGGGACACTTCTCTGACCTGCCTCATCGGACTGGGGAGATGTAACCCGGAGTAGTCCCGAAGGGTGATACCTTGGGATTGCGTCTCCGGAAGGCTACAATGGCGCCATAGCTTGATTCAGCTCATCTACAAAGTGTGCACAGAAGGGGCGGATGGAGTGGACAACCCTAGCCAATGTTCTATGCCAACCAACGCCATGTTAAGATTCTGTCTGCTGATCTCCTGAGACCTAGCCATCAGTCGATTCCCCTTGGAGTCTGAGCCGGGGTAGAACCTTGGGTTTTGGGATGCTTTCCTTAGCATTAGATGTATCTTCTCTGTTATCATCAGTTGGAGATGTGCCACCCTTCGTGGTGGTTATTTATGATATGATTATGCTGTATGCTAACCTTGTATTCACGCTTCCGCGACATAGGAGTCCCATTGAAGGCGTGGGCCGAATGACACCTCCGTGTCCTTCACCCGGGCATCTCTCTATAGATGGTCCGAGTTAGACGGAGGGCCCTGCTCATGGTGAACTGATTGCCATGGGAGGGGGAAGTCCCTGTATGTATACGTTCAGAGCGCCGTATATGTTCAGGGAGCGTCACAGTGGTATCAGAGCCATGATTTTGGTTGACCGAAATCATAGCACTGACCAAATTCTAAATCGTTAGTTCGGTAGTCGTGGGAGTTTAAGTTTAGCTAAACTGCGTAACTTCTCGGTGATTTAGTCTTTATGCTAGGTTTGTGTAATAAATTAGGGTGATTTTGGAGGGGAAAAATAGTGTAGTGAAGACCCAGGTTTAGATGGGCCATAACTTTTAATAGGTAGCTCGGATGAAGGCGAAAATGGCTCCAACGACTCGGGCACATTCCAAATACCCTAGGGGGCCACGTTTCCCGAGGTCAAAATGGCGACTCCAAGGCTAGAATCCAAAAGGTGCGCTGCCTGCGGATTGGGTGTTTAGAATCGAAAGTTAGGGACGTATTTTGCACTCAGCGCACCTATACAGTCCGCCATATAAAATACGCGTTTAAAAAAAAAAAAGTTCTTTCTTTTCCCCCCATTTCGAACCCGTGACCTCCCACTTCCAACCCAACACTCTTTCCATTTTGCCAACTCTCTTTATGAAGGATATATATCTTCTATCCCTTTGTTATACATATTTAATGTTCTGTTTTATTCAGTTAGCAGTTCTTTTAAGCAAAAGGTACATCATGGGATTGAACCCCTGAAATACTGCACCCAAGCCAACACCTTTACCGATAAGCCAACTTCTTTCTTGAAGGGATATAACCCTTTTTCTAGTATTTATAGTGCATCTATTCCATACTTAAATTAGACGCTTGCCTTTGGTAAACCCATGTTGTGGAGGCAACAACTCCACCGGAGCAAGCCCTCTCGTCACAACTCCGCCGGAGCAAGCTCTCTCGCCATAGCCGCCGGAATAAGTAGTCTTCCCATAGCCACGGGAGTCGACCTCTCTCTGCCATAGCCGACCTCCGCCGACCGCTCCTGCACTATCGTTTTTCTTCCTCGCCAAGCGCCTTTCAACACTTACATCGACATGGCCAAGTTCGATGTTAATCTCCGTAACGTGGCGAACGGACCCGCGATTCGAGGAAGGAGACCGAATTCCTCATTTCCCCGCAACCTTATCCTTTTATTCTGCCCCCATTCATTACGATGAGGAAATGCTTCCTCTACGTATTCAATGGATATAATAACCCATCTCTCTACTATTCAGTAGTAGCTCTGTCTTCCTAATGTAAACCATTCTAGTCTAGAAATTCTTCGTCCTTAATTTTCAATTACACTTTGAGCCGCCACATGACTCTACCTATTGTTATCTCAACTTGCAGTACATCTTCACTCGTTTCAATTCTACACAAGGATATTCTACCATACTGGAATTCCTTTTAGTTGTTCTCTTACAATTATTCTAGTACATCAATCTAACAGAAACCAACCATTATTTTAGTACCTAAACGTCCTTAAGTTCCGCAAATGAACTTACAAATTTCAAGGGATTATGTGAATATCCCAAAGGACAGTACCACCCAAATACCTCTCAAGATAGGCCTCTTTTATTAAAAAGGATCTTGGTGAATTCAACTCACCATGTTGTCCTAAGACATGGAAGTCTTCTTCTCTAAGCCATGCACCAAATCTTTAAATAACCTTTTTAGTTCTTACTGCCTTTCAAGCCGAAAATCTATCTTTGCATGTTAGCAAAGACCACCCTTCATGTTAGGTAATAACCTTCCTATCCAGATCGCTAGACAATTCATCCGTTGGCTGTGACCTTTATTCAGTAGAGTCACCAATCCATTTACTCCTTCACGTCTTCGTTAACCATCTTGTGGCCTCTAAGCCGCTATTATATGCCCCTTATGTTGTCAAACCACCTATCATTGGGGGTTATGATTCAACATTGTCCAACGTCCTAGAAATGTTAGTCATTACATTTCTCTGTCATGATGCTATCACATTGTTGTGGCATTCCAAATGACTTGGCATCCTCATTTAAGCCATAGTCATGGCCTAAGAGCGACTGAGCCTTTGCAGGAATCGTAAGTTACCTGGAGTCATCAAGGTGCCTGCCTTGTATTTTGTGAGCCTTTCTACATTTACCTACGTTTAATATAATCCCAACTTGTATCAATGTTCAAGTCCTGTATATGTTAACTTGCACCCCCATGTAACCCATGGCATCACCTCTGCCTGATCCATGTATGGATCATGTGGGAAAGCTAGTCTTAGGTGTCTATGCAAGACACATTCGAACATTAGCAGGTAACTGCTATTCACTACTTATCCTGGAATTGTACTATTGTACTACTCAACCCCACTACCTTAAGCTTTATTCTATTGGCCCTTGACATTTATTTCAAGTGCCAACTACCACATCATACCCTAGCATGCAACGGATTGACGGTCCTTTCCACATTTCGAACGTACGCTTGTCTTTCACTCCTTGTGTCGCCACCTAGATTACCTACCTAAGATGTTTATCGTATGTGTACATGGTATGTACATAATAAACATATCTCCACATCCCACAATGCTAGAGCTCTGCTCTAACTTAGCTAAACTATAACCGTGGTAGTTCTTTCAAACAAACCCATTGCCTATGTACCTTTATGATGTGGCTTCGCCACCTATTTTCCAAATGGACAGGGGCCGACTCTATGTTGGACTTGTATATGCTGCCTATATTTTGATAGGGTCTCTAGTTATTTCAACCATTCCTTTAGTGCCTTATGGTACTTTAACCCCGTACATAACCTATGATTTCCCCCACGGGATTATGCCATAATTCTGAAGGCTATTACCTCACATGCAGAGCTTTTCTAAAGGCTTCTTTCACTAAGGCTCCTTTATATCCTCCATATTAACCATGCTTAGTCACAATTAACCTAATTTCTTAAGTTATCATGTCAACTTCAACTTTTGATTACTTCAAATCTTGTCGCCTTTGGCTCCTTCATAATGAAACGGAGGCACTAAAACCTCCTGGTCTCTTAATAGGAAAACCCAATGTTTCGATCTTCGTTAGTAATCGCCATAAGATTATCCGGTTCCTTACACTCTTAAGAGTTTCAAAGTCATAACCTCTAAGGGGTCTATGCCTCAAGGCAATGGATCCTCCAGCTTCTACTTCAATACCTAGAATTGTTCCCCGCGTGTAGGGTAACTCGTCGACTATATGGAATACTGGTCTATATAATCTTAACCCTTCTGATCAATACACCTCGTCTTGATTTTATCGGGACTTGGAATTCCTATGTATTGCCCTCGACTCGGTTATCCCTAAAGGTATAATCGTCAAAGTCATTGTACTCCTTCTTTCCTTCCATCAGGGGGACGCGATATTTTATACATCTTTTTATCCCCAAAACCGAATAAATGCTCTCAGCTTATAACGCTGAAGTAATTCATTGGTATCTAGAACCTTTATTTCGACACCCTTCCAACCATCCTCGGGGTGTTTTTGAATGTAACATCACCGTATATGCTAGACTTACTCTAGCTATTCTCACTGATTTAAACTCTTCCCATCTCCCTTAGTATGACGTATCTAAGACACTCAACTCCAACCATTGGGATAACTTGAATGCTTATCTCTGGTAAAGCATACCTAACCCAACATCTTCGTATATAAGCATATCATTACGCTCATTCTTTAAACCTTGTCAAGTAATATTTCACTCGCCTTGTACGAATATTCTACTATCTTTTAATATGATATACATCTGAATATCACAATCGACATCCTTGATATGATCACCACTATAGTATTTGATACTACTAAATCCTTCCTACATCCAAAACCGCTACGTTGTTATTATATGATATAGTAACATGTGTGCACCAACCCTAAGTCTAGACTCAGATGTAACTCGTTGACATAGGCATCTAGCTATATTCATACTTGCGGTCAACTTATTTCCTCAATTTGGTTATCTAATACCATACACATGTTGTGGTTTCGACACCACTAGCCTTAGTTTGCCTTCGTCCTCAAGCTCTAGTCATAACTTCCACAGGGGCAAATGCCAACCTAAGTTCCTAGTGGACATGGCGTATTCATATGGAATGTGAACTAAAAGTTCTAGTATATATCCTATCTTCTTTTAGTTATGTTTTACTATTAAATCGTCCTAGTACACATATACCAACGCGGAGTTACTCCTCGGGATACACACACGATACCAAGTCCAGAGCACATCCTCCTTGGTGAGATGTTCATTGGGCGCCTACCTTGTTCATACTCCAGACTTTGGTATATTCAACGTTTTCCTTCTAATGCACGATGTGTTGCCCTGTAACAAGAGTAGTCTTGATGCTGAGGACAGCATCACTTCTAAGGTGGGGAGAATGTGACGTTCCACGTATTTATATGCTATACGTATAAATATACTGACACGTCACGTAGTAGGGATACGCCACCATGGGGTATGTTAACCTAGGGGGTTGACCTAAAAGGGATTAATTTAGCTATGCTAAATTAATAAAACCTAATTAAGTGTATTTTTGTCTTAATTAACCTAATTAGATTAATTAGTTAATTAATAATATGCCACCTGGCCCAAATCGATTGAGCAAGGCAGGGTTTCCATTTTGGGACACCCAAATTGGGGCTTTTGTGCCCCAATTTGAATTAGGAGCAATTGGAGATGGAGGAGGAGAAGTAGCCGCCAGGCGCCCTTCAGTTAGTCGAGATGGAGCAGCCCAAGACCGATTTGATGGTTAGTCAGTAGGTTACCTTCTTGATTTATAGCATAGCGCCTCTCTGTGGTGTGTTCTCTCTCTGTTTTCTCTGTGGTTTACCTGTTAGGCTAACCCTTGATTGATATGGTGAGTATTCTTATCTCTAGTCTCTGTATGTGCTTTGGTTGATGGTTTAGTAGTTCTTTGCTTAGTTAGCACTCTCAGGAGATGGGGATTACGGGGGTAGAGACCTCTGAGCCCATGTATTGTAGTATGCTCCTAGATAGAGCCCTGTATTATTCCCATTAGATGCGGCCTGTGTACAAGATCCCACCGAGCTGTGGAATCTATGGCATCATTGAAGCACTAGACAAGGGGCCGTAGTGATGAAGTGTAGGGTGGGGTCTCGCCTGAGCATAAAAAGCTACGGGGACTCCTTCAGTGAGCTAGGCCTAATAGCCGGTCACGTAGAGGGCCGGGTATGGGTCTGACACTCCCTGGGTACAGTGGTGTGATCATCCTGTACTTTGAAGATGAAGTTAGGGGAGTAGGTCGGGTACGGATGCGGGGGTCACTGATGCGGCACTTATTCTCTAGCTCACCCATGGATTCACTGCGACTCTAGGAAGGGACACTTCTCTGACCTGCCTCATCGGACTGGGGAGATGTAACCCGGAGTAGTCCCGAAAGGTGATACCTTGGGATTGCATCTCCGGAAGGCTACAATGGCGCCATAGCTTGATTCAGCTCATCTGCAAAGTGTGCACAGGAGGGGCGGATGGAGTGGACAACCCTAGCCAATGTTCTATGCCAACCAACGCCATGTTAAGATTATGTCTGCTGATCTCCTGAGACCTAGCCGTCAGTCGATTCCCCTTGGAGTCTGAGCCGGGGTAGAACCTTGGGTTTTGGGATGCTTTCCTTAGCATTAGATGTATCTTCTCTCTTATCATCAGTTGGAGATGTGCCACCCTTCGTGGTGGTTATTTATGATATGACTATGCTGTATGCTAACCTTGTATTCACGCTTCCGCAACATAGGAGTCCCATTGAAGGCGTGGGCCGAATGACACCTCCGTGTCCTTCACCCAGGCATCTCTCTATAGATGGTCCGAGTTAGACGGAGGGCCCTGCTCATGGTGAACTGATTGCCATGGGAGGGGGAAGTCCCCGTATGTATACGTCCAGAGCGCCGTATATGTTCAGGGAGCGTCACAGTGGTATCAGAGCCATGATTTTGGTTCTACTTACAGGCTCCTAGGGCGTAATTATAATCTGGGTCCTATAAACTTTATTTTGCTTTTATTTTCTTTGGTATGCAATTTTGTGAGCATGCAAGTGAAAATGTTGTGTTTATTATACAAGTTGTTAAGATAGAAGAATATGGAATATTTCAAACTCAGAGAAAAGGAAGTTGGATTTGACATAGACAATGCATAACTATTCCTAGTTGGTACGTGCATATGTGGGAAATACGGAACCTTAGCATTTTGTAAATATTTTGATGTGGACTGCAGAGAATGTTTACAGATTTTCTCAAATATGTCTGTTTCATGAACATCAACATGAAATTACTGCAATGAGCATATAGAAGAGAACATTGGGAATGAATTAGTGGGCAACATTTTGGACCAAGGATTATGGTTTATTTTACAGAATCGATGTATAAATAATTCCATTGAGAATGCAGTTGGAACAAATGCAGTGCAGTAGACCTATCAAAATAGTTGAAAGTTAGTTTGACTAGTTGAATAGTTACTAAGCCTATGAAACAAAAATAATAGAGAATATCTTATTCAGAGAGAGATTGCAAACAACATCGAAGAATCATGTAGGGCATGATGTAATGGCTACCATCATACCTTGTCAATAAATTACTTAAAATGTGCTTTCTACAACCAAAGGGTAATGATACATCTGAAATATTGCTTGTGAGGCACACGAATCATGTGGATGAGGATTTGTGTCAATTTGGCAGGAAGGGCCTTCAACAACTTGCTTGAGAAGAATTGATGGGAATGGCGCAATGGTTCCTTTTGAAATTATGCAGTATCCGCATACTGTAATGCTGCATCATTCACTTTGAAATTGGACTTCTCAATTTCTAGCATGATACATAAACACGAACAAAGGTTTGTATCAAGTACATCTGTTGACACTGCAAGAAATGATAAGTGACATTAGGAAGAAGAAAGTCTATAGAAATGCAATAAAAAACAGGAATACTACACACATGTAATGCAACTACCAATAGTTTGATGTATTAAATCCAAGCTCATGGCCAATGTACCTAATGTTTGAGTGAAATATGTAATTTACTATCCAAGCATTTATAGTGTGTATGCCTCACATGTAGCAGGTCAATGGTTCATTGCTTAACAGACTCGATAATTGATTATGCTTACAATATCGGAAGTAGCAGTTATGCTTACAATATCGGAAGTAGCAGATACTGGATCCATGTCGTTGTAGAAGTCATTAGATATTGTCCATATGTCACCCTGTTGCTATATGTGTTGAGCAAAAATAAGCATAGTGTAGATCATGTGAAGCTCCACATTCATCATGCATGTGCACAAGGAGGTTCTCTAAATATGTATCTTTATGTAACGTGCTATGGATGTGATGATGGTGAGTATGCTTGACTCTTGAGAGATCTTTTACATTGGCGCACCAATGTGTATGAAACACCATTTGTATTTAATGCCTCCTTTCCTAAAGTGTTTGTTAAAAAATTATTAAGTGAGTGATTCGAGAGTCTGATTTGAAATGTTCGTAGTCCACGATATTTTCTCATCAGTCGGGGTAATTAAAAGTGGAAGTTAATTCTTGTCAGAACGTGTGAGAAGTTGGGACTAGGCAAATGTGCCTATTTAGAATCCCCCCTATTGAAATCTTGTGTTCGATCTCTAGAACCATAGGAACAATTACGAGAAGTTTAGGGCCAAATGTCGATCATTTGCCTACCATAGTGGTGCTCAGGAGAATATTAAACAGAAGCTGCACCATCGACAACAACAGAATGACAAGCTCCCAATGGCAGGGAGTCAAGCTATTCCTAGCACCATAGCTGCTTCTGGAAGTTGCTAGTAGATGGTTGGATGGATCATCACTACTTCCAGAGAGTTGTTGGAGTGATGAAGTGACAGATTACTTAACTTTTTTGAGAACATTCTAGATTTATCCATCATAGTTGAGGAGATGTTGTTGTCCGCTATAGAAGATAGATAGATAGATAGATAGATAGATAGATTGATCTTCTAGGCCGAGATATTATGAGATCATTTCGAGTCCCATACTCAGGTGTGCTATTCTAGCTCTTCAAAAACTAAAATGCTATATAGGGATAACCAGAAGAAAGATGTTCTAGGACAGAGCCCATGGCAGAATTTTTTCCTTGAAGATCTATGAGATAACATCTTCGAGCTGCATCGATAGGAACAAGTAGACAGAGTAGCTCTAGAAGATCCAAAAAAAACTCTCTGTTCTTGCAAATAGAGGTGGGAAGGAAGCATAATGCGCTTAGTGCTAATGGTGTTATGGACCAAGGGCAAGTCGCGCTTGCGGGCCTTGGGACCGGGAGTCTGCATTGGGAATTGTGACGTTCCACGTATTTATACATTATACGTATAAATATACTAACATGTCACGTAGTAGGGATACGCCACCATGGGGTATGTTAACCTAAAAGGGATTAATTTAGCTATGCTAAATTAATAAAACCTAATTAAGTGTATTTTTGTCTTAATTAACCTAATTAGCTTAATTAGATAATTAATAATATGCCACCTGGCCCAAATCGATTGGGCAAGGCAGGGTTTCCATTTTGGGACACCCAAATTGGGGCTTTTGTGCCCCAATTCAAATTAGGAGCAATTGGCGATGGAGGAGGAGAGCCAGCCGCCAGGCGCCCTTCAGTTAGTCGAGATGGAGCAGCCCAAGACCGATTTAACAGTTAGTTAGTAGGTTACCTTGTTGATTTATAGCATAGCGCCTCTCTGTGGTGTGTTCTCTCTCTGTTTTCTCTGTGGTTTACCTGTTAGGCTAACCCTTGATTGATATGGTGAGTATTCTTATCTCTAGTCTCTGTATGTGCTTTGGTTGATGGTTTAGTAGTTCTTTGCTTAGTTAGCACTCCGGAGATGGGGGATTACAGGGGGTAGAGACCTCTGAGCCCATGTATTGTAGTATGCTCCTAGATAGAGCCCTGTATTATTCCCATTAGATGCGGCCTGTGTACAAGATCCCACCGAGTTGTGGAATCTATGGCATCATTGAAGCACCAGACAAGGAGCCGTAGTGATAAAGTGTGGGGTGGGGTCTCGCCTGAGCATAAAAGGCTACGGGGACTCCTTCAGTGAGCTAGGCCTAATAGCCGGTCACGTAGAGGGCCGGGTATGGGTCTGACACTCCCTGGGTACAGTGGTGTGATCATCCTGTACTTTGAAGATAAAGTTAGGGGAGTAGGTCGGGTACGGATGCGGGGGTCGGTGATGCAGCACGTATTCTCTAGCTCACCCATGGATTCACTGCGACTCTGGGAAGGGACACTTCTCTGACCTGCCTCATCGGACCGGGGAGATGTAACCCGGAGTAGTCCCGAAGGGTGATACCTTGGGATTGCGTCTCCGGAAGGCTACAATGGCGCCATAGCTTGATTCAGCTCATCTGCAAAGTGTGCACAGAAGGGCGAATGGAGTGGATAACCCTAGCCAATGTTCTATGCCAGCCAACGCCATGTTAAGATTCTGTCTGCTGATCTCCTGAGACCTAGCCATCAGTCGATTCCCCTTGGAGTCTGAGCCGGGGTAGAACCTTGGGTTTTGGGATGCTTTCCTTAGCATTAGATGTATCTTCTCTGTTATCATCAGTTGGAGATGTGCCACCCTTCGTGGTGGTTATTTATGATATGACTATGCTGTATGCTAACCTTGTATTCACGCTTCCGCGACATAGGAGTCCCATTGAAGGCGTGGGCCGAATGACACCTCCGTGTCCTTCACCCGGGCATCTCTCTATGGATGGTCCGAGTTAGACGGAGGACCCTGCTCATGGTGAACTGATTGCCATGGGAGGGGGAAGTCCCCATATGTATACGTCCGGAGTACCGTATATGTTCAGGGAGCGCCACAGGAATGCCACGGGGTGGCCTGGGAACGTCCCCAACAGTGATACCCCCTAGGGGCGGCGTGGGATTTATTTTCAAATGGCAAAACTTTCGTATGTTAATGTGGCTTTAAATTAAATTATAAAGTTTCATTGAGAAAACCGCTAAACCTTTAGGAATGGGGGTATGAGGTGGCAATGCCTCATTGGATGAGGCAATTAAAAAGGCCTAAACGCAAAACTCTGATCGTGGCTGCTATAGGCGGCCGGATCATCCTAAGATAGCCCGGATCAGGGCCCTTTTTCCTGCCAAATTTAGCCCTAGAGGTCCTATAAAGGGATTTGGAGACGCTTTTTGAAGATCACGGTTTTCTCTTGGGAGCAAGCTATTGAAGCTATTCTCTTCGTTTCAAAGCCTGTTCTTCTGCTGAAAGGGATTTTGGCCCATTACGAATTGATTGAGAATCAATTCGGCCTCTTCTAAGCCACTTCAACGTTTGGTGTTGGCTTAGCGGTTCTGGACGTGTTCTTGATTGCTCTTTGAGCAATACTGCTACTGCAGTATTCGGTTCTTGTGTAGAACTTCTGAAGCTGGGCTTCAGGCTGATCCTGGGGATCAGTAAGCGATCGTGCGTGGGGAGCTCAGGGAGTTCACGGTTGTGGAGAATTCTGGGAATTCTAAGTAGCGCGGTCGTACCTACTTTTATAGGCGTTTAACAATTTGGTATTAGAGCAAGGTTTAAAGCCATGACTGATCCAACAGGGAATATGGCGCAGCCAATCGATGGGTTGCCAACTGTTGCTCTAACAGATGGCATAGTACCCGCACTTCGTGATATTCATCTGGAAGACCACACCTAGTGTGGGGTTGTCTTCTCTCGCTGTTAGCGAGCAATCTATTAGTGATACCGGACATCCTGGAGGTGACCCAGTCTCACAGGCATGTTTGGTTACTAGCGAGGCGAGTACTGTTGTCAGTGGAGTAAGCTCGGAGAGCAGTGCTCCAGCAGCACCATTGTTGGCAACTGCGACAACAGTTACTACTATGCAAGGGGGTTCTAAAGAAGAGCAATCCTTGATTGCTAGAACTCTCGATAATATGCAGGAACAAATGAATCGATGGATACTGGAAAGTGCTGCCAGGGAGCAGCGCCTTAGGGAATCTATCGATCGGCTCACACGGAACTCTAGAAGTACTGCAAATAATTCTATAACCCAACCGGTATGGGGTACCATTAAGGGACGGGCAGTTGTAAGTGCACCACTTGGAGCTGGTCACTCTGCTCGGACACAGCCAATCCGACTGTGAATGATCCTCCTGAGGAGACCGTGAAGGGCTCTCGGAAGAAGAGATCAAAGCGCTGGAAAAGATGAAAATGACGGAATTTGATGGGACGGGAACACGAGAGGATGCGATGCTCTGGTTGGGCCGCATGAAATTATATTATGCGGCTACTAAGAAAGGTGATACAGCAAAGGTGTTGCACGCCTCTCTTAAGCTAAAAGGTGTTGTCGTTTCGTGGTGGGCTATCCACACCGACAGCGAAAAGACTTTTCGGTCTTGGACAGACTTCTGCAAGTGACAAAGATGAGTATGCGCCTCACTTTGATAGTCGCCATGCACTAATATCACTCGGGGAGTCAGTGCAAATTGGAACTTTACAGGAGTATGTGAGTAAACTCCGAGGGTTGTTCGCAAGACTTCCCGAACTTACCCCTCAGATGAGGGTGGACCACTTTGTTAATGGTCTGAAAGAAGTCAGTATTAAGACACACTTGTTACAAGCGGAATCCAAGGGCTTCGAGGAAGTAGTGGAGCTTGCAAGGAAATTGGTTGGTCATGAGGAACCTCAGAAGACCAAGAAGAGTTTTGACTGGAAATCAAAACGAGCTGAAAATGCTACAGATGGAGGGTCATCTGCTAAAAGCGGAAGCAGAATCAGTCGAGTAAAAAGGCTGCGGGGTAGTCTAAAGATTCCAACCAGAAGGAGGCAGCTATAAAGTGTTATAACTGCCAAGACATGGGCCATTATGCGAGAGAATGCCCTAAGCCACAAAAGCCAAAGAAGACGGTAGCTGCGATGGCCAAAATACCATCGGATGGTGAAGCTGTGAGGACGCTGTCGGCCATCGCAAGAGAAGAAAGCATGGTAAATGATTCTTCTAAAGTTTTCTTTGGTAAAGTTATACGTGTTCTAGGTAGAATCAAGGAAAATAACGTAGTTGTTCTTATTGATTCGGCGAGAACTGACAATTTCTTGTCTGCAGACTTAGCAAGGGAGTTAGGCTTGGAGGTGACGAAGGTGACTTTGTATGTAGTTGAAGAGGAGGCAGGGCCTCAGGTTCAACGTGGAGATCAACAAGTGCAAGACGTAGACCTGATACTTCAAGATAGAAGTTCACCTAAAGAAGTACAGTTTAAAATTGATGTTGATTTGATCAATTTGAAACGTTATGATGTCCTTTTGGGGATAAATTAGCTTCAAACTGCACGTCCGCTCATTGATTGGGCATCCTATGTGTTAACTTTTGAGTTAGAGGACATTAAGTCTGTCACTATACAAGGATCACCATATATGGGATCCAGAAAATTGTTGTCGGCCACTCAGGCCAAAACTGCTTTTAGAGTGAATAATAATCAAGTTTTTGGAATTTATGTGTATGATAATGATATATGTGTCAAAACTTATAACTCACTTATAGAGCAACCGGATGACAGCTCCCAGCTTCATCCTCAATTACTTGATCTTTTGGAAAGATACAAGGATGTGTTTCCTGAAGAGTTGCCTAGAGGGCCACCTCCGTCAACGGGAGTGGAGCATGAGATAGTCTTGAGCCTGGAACTAAGTCCATGGCAAGAGCCCCTTATCGCTTGAGTCCTCTTGAGTTAGAGGAAGTCAAAAAGCAAGTTGGGGAACTACTGGAGAAAGGGTTTATCCAGCCAAGCAAATCTCCTTTTGCAGCTTCAGTACTGTTAGTTAAGAAAAAAGATAACACTATGCGCATGTGCATAGATTATCGTGCACTTAACAAAGCAACCGTTAAGGATAGATATCCTTTGCCACGGATTGACGATATATTAGATCGTCTAGGTGGTGCAACTTGGTTCACCAAGATTGATTTGAGAAGTGGATATCATCAAATCAAAATTCGTGAAGGTGATGAACCAAAAACAGCTTTTCGAACTCATCAAGGTTATTATGAGTTCCTTGTTATGCCGTTTGGTCTCACCAAGGCACCGGCTTCGTTCATGAGGTTAATGAACCGAGTATTTGCTGATTATTTGGATAAATCAGTTGAAGTATTTCTAGATGATATACTTGTTTACTCGAACTCATTGGAAGAACACTTCCAGCACCTAGAGCAAGTGCTTAAAGTGTTACGTTCCAATAAGTTGTATGCTAAAATCTCTAAATGTGATTTCCTCAAGCAAAGGGTTGCTTATCTGGGTCACATCTTGTCGGGGGAGGGAGTGTCTCCGGACCCTAACAAGGTAAGAGCAGTACAAGAGTGGACTCAACCTGAGAATATTCATGAGTTGAGAAGCTTTCTCGGGTTGGTTACTTATTATAGGAAATTTCTGCCCATGTGTACTCTGTAAATGTTATAATTGATTAAAGATATGCAATGGAAAGATTAAGTTTGTTAAGATGTTCTCACATATTGATCGATTAGTTCGACACTGAAAACACCACCTTATCCTCGTTTATTGTTGAAGAATTTGAAAGGTGTTTTTGATGTGACTCTACCTTCACCGTCCAAGTAGTTTCGTAAGGATTTAATTCAAATATTGGGCCATATTGTCCTTTTAGATGTGCTTGGAGTAGGACATGAAATATTGGAAGCATGATGTGTTTGTTCGGGTAGCTGCTCCATATTTGAAGATTGTTCGATATATGAGTTAGATATAGAATTAAAAGGTTAACTACAAAAGAAGAGATATTACAGAGATAAAAAAATATGAGTAATGTGATTCAACATCTGTTTGTTATTCAACATCAGGTTGCGAACTACACCATTTTCAGAGCAAAGATCTAGCATGTTATATGCAAAGGTTGTGCGCTCCGAGGACTTCATGTTCCAGTAAAAGGTTCTCATGCAAGCTATCTCCTGGGATGTAAAATTTGCACAACATCGTTTCATGCAGCAGAGTGATGACCTGAAGTCTAGAATATAGCCTCAGCACTAGTTTTTCTTTCACATTTAGTCTGTGCTGGACGTGTCCTGGGTCTCCGATTGACCATGCTGTAAGGTCTCTTTTTGGTGATGCCAATTTCGGGTCTAATAGAGTAAGGTTCATTCTCCACATCCTTCTCCTTCACCGCAACCATGCAGAGTAGAAACCGGAATGTTATCAACGAGCACGAAGGCTATGGGCCATCCGACAAGGTCATGCAAGTTGGGGCATTTTCGCATTGTGCTTGGCAACAAGATAGAGATCTTTTTTCGGGGCATTGGAAATATGCTCATGATAGTAACAAATTTATCGAGCCTTCCCCTAACTTCACGCCGACCACGATGGTTTTGATCGGCAAAATGATAACACCATAGGCATAAGCCATGTGGCAAAGATTCATGCATGAGTGTGCATGCCTTCTCAACTAACTCATCTCTAGAAAGCCCTTGCACATGATTCGCCTCATTCTTTGGCTAACCCTCATTGCCTCTCGTCTCCGCCAGTTTATATGTTTTATCCGATGGGTGGGTGCAAGCTTCCTCCTCTCTAACAAGTGGAGCAAAGAATGTCCTTCTTGTACCACAACACAAAAGTCCCCACAACTTCACCCATTTTTTTCTATTTCCATTTCGGGAATTGGTAGCGGCAATTGTCCATCCAAAACATTCACAATTGAAACAACAAACCATACCCTCGGGACAAATCGAATTGTGATGGCGCCGAAATTGTGGACTCTTCCCTCCGCCACCTTTTTTCCCGGTAGATATAGCGGAATTACATCCGCCATCCCGCAAAGAAGAGGTCGTGAATATCGCTGCCGCCGATCCTCGTAAGCAAAAAGCAATGTGATCATAAAGTACTACGTAAAAATAGCAACCGAGAAATTAAAAATGTTCGTGACTTTCGCCACCGCGATCTTATCGAGCATGGGCAAGAACGCTGGTCGCGCTTTTTGCAATCATTCAAACTAATTTGTTTAATAAGAACTCATGTGCAAATCACATTTCGAGGTTAACAAGTGGTTTCAACTCATAGTTATCGATAGCGGGAGTTCTTTGGTAAATAGCAAGTGTAGATGGTTGAAGGTACCGCGACCGCGATCTCGCCGAGCACAAAAGTTAAACGATTGACTTTACGATCAAGCATTACTCATACCTCACGTAATATGGTGGCGCCAACGCCTACTTGAAGCCAAGGACCCGTAAGCCGCAGCGGTCATAAAAAAGTTGTTTTGTATCATCCTCATGGAGAAAGAAAGCATATACTTGAAAGACGTTTACATTGTATAATAAACACACCGAGTGCACAGTTTGCTTACAACATCTATGCAATACATGCAATGTTAGTGTAGAGACTGGCCGGTTGTAGTTATAATTGAAATTCAAGGCAAAGATAAACTTTGAGTTCACTTCACCGAAAGTGATATGCATCGTAATATGCCTTTACCTCACCAAACCCCGAATTGGATGCAGTTGAAGAATTCCAAATGTGCAAGTATGAGTGCAAGCAGTGGATTATGAGCCTCGTCGGCGCCTTCAATGGATGCGGATTCTCGCAGAAGAAATCCTTGCCCGAACTTGGCCCAGCTTAGGCGCAGCTCCAGCGTCTCGAAGATCTTGCAAAATAATCAAATTTGAATTGGCTTTTCCCGCTTTCACTTGAAATGTTTGTTATGGAATTCAAATTTTGCGGGCCACCGGTCCGTCCAGTAATCCAACCTGGTTTTGAGCATTTACGGCCGATAGTTCGTCATGTACCTTTAATGAATTGACATTACGGCAGAAAATTGAACGCGGGACGCCCAAGTCGATAAAGACCTTTTGTACGGATTACTTGCTTTTTCGTAAGGGCATATTCGCACGAACGCATTTAGGACCGCACATTAAAGGTGATCGCAGAAAGGACCTGTGCCTGTTCCTGCGGACTGGAAAGAAACCTGAGGACGTTGAGCAAGTTGGCATAGTGGTAGCAATGTGGGAAGGCACGAAGAACAATGTGCAAGATGCTATCATATGCGATTGAGGACACACAAGCATTGCAATTCCTCGAAAGTACATTTTGAAATGGCGCGAATTATGATCCGGCCCTTGATGATGACCAAAGCAAAATGAACAAGCCAGCCACAGGGAAAAACGTCCCCACATCAGCTAAGGGTTATGGCTGGTTGTTGCCATCCTATGAATCTCTATCTTTGTCAGGAATAAAGGGAAACAGAGACATATTGGTAGGGTTCTCGGCGATCCAAAATGGTTTGTCTATAGACAAGAACCTCCCGAAGCTGTGCTTTGAAAGCAGTTCGGGACGAAAATGCCCTCCGCGGATGGACACCAATTGGCTAAGAGCCGCGGGCCAAGAAAAAGAGTGTGAAGCCTATTGCTACTTTGGGAGAGACGTCGCCAGACAAAAAAATGGTTGTTGAAGAACCACAATCCACGATAAACCCTCCGTATTATTAACCCTACTCTTCCTCTTGCTTTGAAGGCCCCAGATAGCACTACATCTGGTGGATTTATTCCAAAAAAACTCCCTCCTTTCAAAATTAACCTTAGAAATCTGACACCTGCTGACGATAGCCCGCAGCCCAGCAGTTCTCAACCCCCTCAGCCTCCTCTAAACTAGCATTGACATGGCCCCACGCACCTGCCATTCCAGTCGAGTTGAAGTTCAATCCGGAAGAGGAACGCAAGATGGCAGAGCAAACCACTCAGAAGCTTGAACAGTTCAAAAGGTTTTACCCCTTAGGGGTTAATTGGTTTACAAAGATTTCTATTTTTGATTGTGAACCCGCACCAAGCAAACTTGACACAATGAACGCGGTCAAATGACCATGTTCAAACTCGTTAAAAGCTTCAAGACATACCCGACAGAGGTCCTCACACTGCCGACGCCGCGTCGCTTGACCCTATTACCGTGTAACGATTTCTTTATCTTTTGGACACTCGTTATGTAGATTTGACTTGATGGTTGTCTATCTTTCAGGAGGAGGGTGACATGGAGCAATCCAGAAGATTTGAAGGGCAAGAAATTTTATATTATTTCTGGCAACCACAGTATTTGCGCGGCACAACTCCTTTGTTCTATTGCCGGCCGCTTGGAGCAAGCAACTAGAATTTGCCAAAGTATATGCTAGAAGAAGATCGAGGGTGCTCAACGGAAATCTTACGCACAAGGAATATATAGAGTTGAGTATTCAATGCAACGAAGTAATTGCAAACACCGTGTACAGAGAGCCACCGATTGAAAACCGCAACAACTTCGCCATCAAAGACAAGGCTTATGGCTGTCCTCCACAAGGACCTATAGGGACAGCTACAACTTCAGCTTGGAAGGTATTTATTTATTTTCTACTCGCCAACACATGGCCCACGATCTTGATGACCTTTGCTTCTCAAGTAGGATTTTCATGAAATTGCAACGACCACCTTGAAAGTGCAGGAGCTTAAGGATGAGAAACAATTTATTTTTATGGATGAGAAGGTTTTTAAGAAGTTAATGGAAGTTGCCGGTCTGTGGGTGAGTCGTAAACTCAGTGACGACCATGGTGAGTTTCCGGACAAGCCATCCAAAGAATTCTTTAACAAGACCTGGCTCCGGTTGCTACGAGGTATGTCGAATGCAGAGGTGTCACAGCTGCTCGATGAGATTATAGAAGGCAAGACGTATTTTAAAGGTGCAAAGGTTATAGCGGGAGATTTGATTGCAAACAACGGGCAACTGACATCAGAACCCTCACTTTTATGAGGCGCGAAATTTTATCTTATGCCGGGAGGAATTGCTTCAGGCTTTTCCTGATTTGAATGAACAGAGAATACTGGATATATCGATAATCGATACGTAGAAAATGCGGAAGGCTAACTATAACAAGGATCATACACTAGGTAACCTACCAGTAGCCTTTTCGAGCCAATCAGAATATTCTAAAGCCGTAAGAGGCTAGAAAAGAAAGGAAAAGAAAAAATATTGTCATAGCGGTGGACGAAGGATGGCATCCCTACTTCCTCCCAAGTGTCGAGAATGCGACATTGATATTCATTGACATCCGAGGGATAAACAAGGTATGGGATTGCAAGAAATACATGATCTATTTACAAGGATAGCTACCATGACTAATGCCAAAGTTTATCACTTGGTTATTATCATGCGCCAAATGAATTTGCCCAATTGCTTGATCAAGGGCAAATTCAGGCATGTGGCTACCTATCTTTAGGTTCTTATGAAGAAATGGGATGGGAGAGCAAACGAAGGGTGAAAGAACATCGCGATTACTTTATTAGTCATATGTGCATTAACAGGAGTGATGTTCGTGGTAGCACCTGGCAAACGAGCTGGAGCTTCACCTATCTCCACACCAAGCAAGGCTCCTAAGTCAACACCATTGCCTCCAATGCCGCTAATGTAATGAGGATGCCGATGAGAAGATAAAAAGAAATTTCGTGACTCTTTTTACAGGCAAACCAAGATTCAAATGGGCGGCAATGGAAGGAGATCTTGTATTGAAATGTCACCGAAAACCTCGTGATGCCTACCATATTGTTGAACGGTGGTGCCGACCGATGGTTGCGTTCTCGATTTCTTTTCTTTGGGACGGCTTCGCGGTTGCTCTTATGCAAGGCAAAAGAGCGCTGGCCTTCGAAAAGTTCAGTAAAGTGTGCCGCTTGGATTTCGAGGGCGTTCTTGGAAACGCTTTGAGAAAATGGCCAATCAAAGTACGGGGGGGTTTGAAGAACACATGGAAACTGACGAAGATGAGGTTCTCGAGACACAAGAGCATCAGGTACACAGCAAGAAGCAGAAGCTCTCTCATCCACAGCAGATTGCTACTGAATCCGAGAAGGAACTTATAAGGCGGGAGCAAAGGCAAAGGGACAGCTGATAAATGGGAGCCCGATTCACAAGGGAGAAAGGCCATTTAGCGACGCCTATAGCGACGCCTATGCGACGCCCGGACGGCGTCGCAGACGACGCCGCCACGACGCCGCCGCAGACATCGCCGCGACGCGACGGCGTCGCGACGCGACGCCGGCAGACGATCTCCCAGACGTCGCGCGACGCGACGCAGACGGATCGACGTCAGATATGACGTGGACGCCGCAAGGCGACGTGGTGTACCTAAAAAAAAATTAAAAAAAAAAAAAAAATTTGGAAAGAATTTTAATAGTTAATTACAATATCATATACAAGAGGCAAGATTAGTAGTGGCTATCTTTACGTGTTCCCGTTAGGGGAAAACCCGTGATAGCCAATTCTATAACAATAATGCACCAATATTAGACAATGAATTGAGTTAACGTGAACTAAGAGTTTATAGCACTTACTTAATCTATGTAAAAGCCTTTTTCGGGCCACGGAACCCAAGTGGGACGGAATTCGTTTGTTTGAAGTTGCCTTGGTAGTCCGTGAGGGGATGTTTTTCTTGGAATCCTTTGCACGCTCGAAAAGTGATCCGATTGCAAGGAATACAACATGACAAGTTAAATGTCTTATTTCGAATTGAACGAATGGCAACAAATAACAAATACCTTGATATCTTCCTTATGGACAGATTAAGTGGTTTAGGGACCTTTGACCAATCGCCTCCCAATTTTTTGGCATTTGACTTCAATTTTGCAATCACTCTTTGCCTTTTCTATAAATCGATAGATTAACACAAAACAAAAGAATAAAAATAAGACTATGACTAGGTCATGTACCTTCTTTTTCAAGCACTCCCCCCATCATCGAAACGAGCCCCTTCCAAATCTGGATTAGTCGGATTAAAAGCTAGAGTTGGCTAACATAGGCTTTAGGATTATAAGCTAGATTTGGCCACCTCTACCTAAGAATTACAAGAAAAGTCGACTTGGACCCGAACACTGGTCGTCTCCACTGTAGTGGAGCCCTACCGCGTCCCTTGAACAAGCCACTACAATTTTATTTTTAAACCTAAAAAATAACAAGTGGTCGTGGACTTGAACTCGCACGTGGCCCTCTCCACTCTAGGTGGAGCCACCGCGTGCCCTTGAACAAGCCACTCCTTAACCTAGGAAAAATATATGATCGTAGTGAAGTGGACTTCGAACCCGGGTACATGGTCCTCCCCACTCTAGGTGGAGCCGACCCGTGCCCTTGAACAAGCCACTCCATCAATTTTTTTAACCTACTTAAAATTATAAAAATAAAATGCAAGTGCGATCAACTTACCAAAAGAAGGACGTAGTGTAACAAGATTCCGACGGGTCCAAATCGAAATAGAAAGCAACAAAGAGTTAGAAGAATAAGAACAACGAAAAAAAAAAGATCAAGAAGAAACAAAAAAAAAAAAGAAGATGAAGAAATAGTAAAACAAGAAAAAAAAAAAATGAATGAATCAAAGAAGAAGAGAAGGGTGGGAGAAAGAAGAGAAGGGGAAAGAGGAGAAAAAGAAATTAGGGGAAAGAAAGAGAAGAATGGAAGAAATAAGAGAATGAAATGGAAGAAGATAGAAGAAGAAATGAGGGAAGAAATGAGGAAGAGTGAAATGAGGGAAGAATCAAGAAAGAAATGAGGAAAGAAGGAAAAGAAGAAGAATGAAGAAACAAGAAGAAGAAAAAGAAGGAAAGAGATAGAAAAGAAAAGGTTGAAATCTACACTAAATCATTCAATCCAAAACCATTCAATCCAAAACCATGATCTACTAACCTTAAAAAGAGTGCTTGCAAGTCGCTCAAGGTCGTAAGCCAAGATCGCCCAAAATAGTCGATAGAAGGAAGCCTAGAATGGTCCGAAAAAGACGGCCCGCTGGACTGTAAAAGCACACGGCGTCAAAGATGCGACGCCGCGACGTCAAAGATGCGACGTAATTTTGAAATCGTGATATACGATTTTCAAAAATCAGATATACGATTTCAAAATCGATATACGGTTTAACGTCGCATGCGACGCGGTCCGTATGACGTATTTTGTTATAGCGGCGCCTAACACTTTTAATTTTTTGGTGCCTTTTTTTCATCGATGGTCATGAA
The DNA here is from genome assembly GCA_021234155.1 of Isoetes taiwanensis. Lineage (NCBI taxonomy): Eukaryota > Viridiplantae > Streptophyta > Lycopodiopsida > Isoetales > Isoetaceae > Isoetes > Isoetes taiwanensis. The sequence continues at coordinate 302,444 of JAJEKV010000004.1, forward strand.
AGTTTGTCCTTATGCTAATTTGGACATTCCCGGAGCCATATATGCAGTCAAAATCACATTCGGATTTAACCAATCTTCTATTGCTACTACTTACGAATGTAAGCGGGATGTTTGAGCCTAGGGTGGCATGTTTGAGCCTGGGGTGGCGGTTTGATAAGTTATCCCGGACGGATGTTGGATTTTTTTGGACCTTATCGAGCCAGGGCCCTTGAACGAAGGATTCAACGGTCGGATAGGGGAACCGAGATCCGGGAGTGTGGTCTTTAGCGTACGGCCCCCCAGGGGAGCGCTGCCAGGAAAGGCTACCTCGGGAAATTTTTTGGGGCTCGCCTCTTGGGGTTCGGACTCTCTCCTCTAATGAGGCGACCTTGCAAGGTCCTCGGCCTTGTTTGACTTGGGCAAGTGTGCCAGCCGGCACGCTCAACAACAGTTTGCCGGACCGTTCTAATGCAAACACTTTGATCTAAACCTTGTCCAGAAATTTTTGGCCCAGATATGTTGGCGATGACTTAGGAAGCCCGGCCGACAAAAAATCAGAATTTAATTCCGTACTATGCATTAATTACAAATTTATGAATGTCTTGCTCTTTGCAAAAGTGCGCCTTTACTTCTAAGCGCCACAACGGGAGGAGTACAGATCCAAACTCCATTCTCGCCGGTTCCCCTTGCTTCGCGTTCTCAGATCATCTTATCGCCAAGTCCCAAGAGCAAAGACCAAAACTTCGGCACCCAAAAACGCAAACCCCGCTAGAACCTAGCAACTCATAGGATTTACGTTTTGAGGCTCTATCCTTGTCGATTCGACTAGGACCTTGGGCCGTGGTCTTGACGAGAGGGGGTGTTGACGCCAGAGCACGGACCCTAAAACCATCCGAAGCGGCTTGCCCCAAAAGTCCTCTCCCCGAAGGCCCCGGGCGACGGACGGCAACTTCCCCCTCCGAATCGTGATTCGCTCGCCAATGGACTCTCAGAACGTCGACATTGCCCTGGGGACCAAGTTTCGTGGCCAGAAGACCACCCCTTCTCGAGGAAGCGTCAAACTATCTCATGTCCAACACACTCGTAGTCAATTGGCCTAGGAGGTGGCTGTCGAATACTGCAACGTAGGGCGTAAGTGTTTCTTTCTTTTGCAAAACTGACCGTGCAACTTGGTCTCTAGGGTAATTTTGGCCTCCCGGACGATGTGGCGAAGTCGAATCGCCATTCCGGAGCCTCCGCAATGTCCGAATGACAAAACACTTTGGTTTCTACACCGGCCGAACGCAGAACGCCAGCGGTTTGATAAGTTCTCCCGACGGATGTTGGATTTTTTTGGACCTTATCGAGCCAGGGCCCTTGAACGAAGGATTCAACGGTCGGATAGGGGAACCGAGATCCGGGAGTGTGGTCTTTAGCGTACGGCCCCCCGGGGGAGCGCTGCCAGGAAAGGCTACCTCGGGAAATTTTTTGGGGCTCGCCTCTTGGGGTTCGGACTCTCTCCTCTAATGAGACAGCCTTGCAAGGTCCCGCCTTGTTTGACTTGGGCAAGTGTGCCGGCTTCGGCCGCTCAACAACAGCTGCGGGACCGTTCTAATGCAAACATAAACCTTGTCCGAAATTTTGAAAACTCGGCCTCAGTATGTTGGCGATGACTTAGGAAGCCTGGGCCGACAAAAAATCAGAATTTAATTCCGTACTATGCATTAATTACAAATTTATGAATGTCTTGCTACCGCAAAGTTGCCTTTACTTTAACCGCCACAACGGGAGGAGTCTGATCCAAACTCCATTCCGCCAGGGCCCCTTGCTTCGCTCCTAACGCGCATCTTATCGGCCAAGTCCCAAGAGGAAAAGACCAAAACTAAGACCCAAAACGCAAACCCCCGCTAGAACCCGGCAACTCATAGGGTTTACGTTTGTAGGCTCTATCCTTGTCGATTCGACTAGGACCTTGGGCCGTGGTCTTGACGAGAGGGGGGTGTTGACACCGCAGCACGGACCCTAAAACCATCCGGAAGCGCTTTGCCCCAAAAGTCCTCTCCGAAGTCCCCGGGCGACGGACGGGCAACTTCCCTCTCCGAATCGTGATTCGCTCGCCAATGGACTGAACGCCGACATTGCCCCGGGACCAAGTTTCGCGGGCCGTAAGACCACCCCTTCTCGAGGAAGGCCAAACTATCTCATGTCCAACACACTCGTAGTCAATTGGCCTAGGAGGTGGCCGTCGAATACCGCAACGTGAGGGCGTAAGTGTTTCTTTCTTTTGCAAAACCGACCGCGGCAACTTGGTCTCTAGGGTAATTTCGCCTCCGGACGATGTGGCTAAGTCAATCGCCATTCCCGAGACCTCCGCAATGTCCGAACGACAAAACACTTTGGTTTCTACACCTGGCCGATCGCAGACGCCTGGGTTTGATAAGTTCTCCCGCACGGATGTTGGATTTTTTGGACCTTATCGAGCCGGGGCCCTTGAACGAAGGATTCAATGGTCGGATAGGGGAACCAAGATCCGGAGTGTGGTCTTTACGGCGTCCCCGGGAGGAGCCGCCAGAAAGGCTACAGGGGAAATTTTTGGGGCTCGCCTCTTGGGGTTCGGACTCTCCCTCTAATGAGTCGGCCTTGCAAGGTCCCCGCCTTGTTTGACTTGGGCAAGTGTGCGGCTCGGCTGCCCAACAACAAAGCTGCCCGGACCATTCTAATGCAAACACTTTGATCTAAACCTTGTCCGAAATTTTAAAAACCGGCCTCAGAGTATGTTGGCGATGACTTAGGAAGATAGCTGACAAAAAATCAGAATTTAATATTGTACTATGCATTAATTACGAATTTATGAATGTATTGCCGTTGCAAAAGCGGCCCTTAACTTCTAATTACTACAAGGGGAGGAGAACAGATCCAAATTCCATTCCCTCAATTCCTCTTGCTTCACGTTCTCAACTGCAGCTTCTCAGCCATGTCCCAAGTGCAAAAGACCAAAACTCACCACCCAAAATGCAAACCATTCAAGAACCTGGCAACTCACATGGTTTACAACGTTTCAGAGGCCCTATCCTTATTAGATTCGACTAGGACCTTGGGCCGTGTCTTGACGTAGAGGGGGGGTGTTGATGCCAGAGCACGGACCCTAAAAACCATCCGGAGTTAGCTTGCCCCAAAAGTCCTCTCCCGAAGGCCCTGGCGATGGAGGGACAACTTTCCCTCTCGAATCGTGATTCGCTCGCCAATGGACTCGTAACGCCGACATTGCCCCGGGGACCAAGTTTCGCGGGCCGTAAGACCACCCTTCTCGAGGAAGCGCCAAACTATCTCATGTCCAACACACCGTAGTCAATTGGCCTAGGAGGTGGTCGCCGAATACCGCAAACGAGGGCTTAAGTGTTTCTTTCTTTTGCAAAACTGACCGTGCAACTTGGTCTCTAGGGTAATTTTGGCCTCCCGGACGATGTGGCGAAGTCGAATCGCCATTCCGGAGCCTCCGCAATGTCCGAATGACAAAACACTTTGGTTTCTACACGGTCGACCGCAGAACGCTTCGCGGTTTGATAAGTTCTCCCGGACGGATGTTGGATTTTTTTGGACCTTATCGAGCCAGGGCCCTTGAACGAAGGATTCAACGGTCGGATAGGGGAACCGAGATCCGGGAGTGTGGTCTTTAGCGTACGGCCCCCCGGGGGAGCGCTGCCAGGAAAGGCTACCTCGGGAAATTTTTTGGGGCTCGCCTCTTGGGGTTCGGACTCTCCCCTCTAATGAGGCGGCCTTGCAAGGTCCTGGCCTTGTTTGACTTGGGCAAGTGTGCCAGCTCGGCTGCCCAACAACAGGCTGCCCGGACCGTTCTAATGCAAACACTTTGATCTAAACCTTGTCCGGAAATTTTGAAAACTGGCCTGTATGTTGGCGATGACTTAGGAAGCCGGGCCGACAAAAAATCAGAATTTAATTCCGTACTATGCATTAATTACAAATTTATGAATGTCTTGCTACTTTGCAAAGTCGCCTTTACTTTAACCGCCACAACGGAGGAGTACAGATCCAAACTCCATTCCGCCGGCCCCCTTGCTTCGCGTTCTCAATCGCATCTTATCGGCCAAGTCCCAAGAGCAAAAGACCAAAACTTCGGCACCCAAAACGCAAACCCCCCGCTAGAACCTCGGCAACTCATAGGATTTACGTTTGAGAGGCTCTATCCTTGTCGATTCGACTAGGACCTTGGGCCTTGTCTTGACGTAGAGGGGGGGTGTTGACGCCAGAGCACGGACCCTAAAAACCATCCGGAGTTAGCTTGCCCCAAAAGTCCTCTCCCGAAGGGCCTCGCGGCGATGGACGGGCCGCTTCCCTCTCCGAATCGTGATTCGCTCGCCAATGGACTCGAACGCCGACATTACCCCTCGAGACCAAGTTTTCGCGGGCCGTAAGACCATCCCTTCGAGGAAGCGCCAAGCTATCTCATGTCCAACACACTCGTAGTCAATTGGCCTAGAAGGTAGGCGGCGAATACCGCAAACGTAGGGCGAAGTGTTTCTTTCTTTTGCAAAACTGGACCGTGCAACTTGGTCTCTAGGGTAATTTTGGCCTCCCGGACGATGTGGCGAAAGTCGAATCGCCATTCCGAGCCTCCGCAATGTCCAGAATGACAAAACACTTTGGTTTCTACATGGTCGACCGCAGAACGCCATGGGTTTGATAAGTTCTCCGGACGGATGTTGATTTTTTTTTTTGGACCTTATCGAGGCGGGGCCTTTGAACGAAGGATTCAATGGTGGGATAGGGGAACCGGAGATCCGAGAGTGTGGTCTTTAGCGCACGGCCCCCGGGAGCCGCCAGAAAGGCTACCGGGGGAAATTTTTGGGGGCTCGCCTCTTGGGGTTCGGACTCTCCCCTCTAATGAGGCGCCTTGCAAGGTCCTGGCCTTGTTTGACTTGGGCAAGTGTGCCGGCTTCGGTTGCCCAACAACAAAGCTGCCCGGACCGTTCTAATGCAAACACTTTGATCTAAACCTTGTCCAGGAAATTTTGAAAACTGGCGTGTATGTTGGCGATGACTTAGGAAGCCTGTGACAAAAAATCAGAATTTAATTCCGTACTATGCATTAATTACAAATTTATGAATGTCTTCTTACGCAAAAGTCGCCCTTTACTTCTAACCGCCACAACGGGAGGAGTATGATCCAAACTCCATTCCGCTGGTTCCATTGCTTCGCGTTCTCAAGCGCATCTTATCGGCCAAGTCCCAATTTCAAAAGACCAAAACTTCGGCACCCAAAACGCTAAACCCCTGCTAGAAACACGGCAACTCATAGGGTTTACGTTTGAGGCTCTATCCTTGTCGATTCAACTAGGACCTTGGCTGCGGTGTCTTGACGAGGGGGTGTTGACGCCAGAGCATAAGACCCTAAAAAACCATCCAAAAGCGGCTTTGCCCCAAAAGTCCTCTCCCGAAGGGCCCCCGCGACGGGACGGGCAACTTCCCTCTCTCGAATCGTGATTCGGCTCGCCAATGGACTCGAACGTCGACATTGCCCCGGGGACCAAGTTTCGGCCGTAAGACCACCCTTCTCGAGGAAGCGTCAAACTATCTCATGTCCAACACACTCGTAGTCAATTGGCCTAGGAGGTGGCTGTCGAATACTGCTATGCATTAATTAATTCCTTACTATGCATTAATTCCGAATTTATGAATGTCTTGCTATCGCCAACAACAGTCTGCCTAGACCGTTCCAATGCTACCTATTTGATCAGAACTTTTATCAGGAAATTCTAAAATTTGCCTTCGTATGATGGGGATGACCTAGGAAGCCGGTGACAAAAAATCAGAATTTAATTCCATACCATGCATTAATTACGAATTTATGAAGCGTAATGCAAAAGAACGATAACTAAAAAAATTCTCGTGATCGAAAAAAAGGTGGAATTTTGACAAAGAAAGCGTTAACGCGTCTTGGGTATGCGGACATGAGAAAAACATTTCACTAGGATATGCAGTGTTGGTGCACGATGAAATAGCTCCGAGTCTTCCAGAGCTCACATGCTGCCACAAAAGTTCTCTTACGAAGGCCCTGGCGATGGACGAGCAATTTCCCCTCTCCAAAACCATGATTTGGCTCTTCCAATGGACTCAGAATATCGACATTACCCTGGGGACCAACTTTCGTGGCCAGAAGACCACCCTTGTTCTCCAAAAAGAACAAAGTACACTAGACGTCCAGCAGACGTCACGCGCGACGTCACGTCTCACGCGACGTCACGTCTCACGCGACGTCACGTCGCACGCGTGACACCTGTCGTCCACCTGGCGCAAGCGTCCACCTGGCGTGACAGATCTGCCACGTCACAGTGTCAGACGTCGCACGAGACGTCGCACGCGACGTGTCTGCGACGTGACGTCGCATTGACGTCGCATGGTCACGTTAATTGCGACGTCACGTGACTCAGACGTCGCAAGCCCACGTCGCTAAATGTCCATTCTCTTGTTGTGATTCACATCTACAGCGCATCGCAAACGCCATAGGTGTTGAGATTCCAGAGGTCACAGGTTATTCAGAGATGGACACAACACAAGCTATGGAATTGGGTAGAGAGCATGTCATCCGCATGGCCAATGAAATGGGTGTGATACCTGATCAAGTATCTGAAACACAATCAGAATAATGAATGTTGTATATTACTTCAATGGAAATTTTGGTTTCAGGAATATGTATTACCATATCTTTTTGTCTTTAACCATATCTTTTACCATATGTTTAATGCTAAAAATAATCGCGACCGCGATCCTCTGTAGCAATTATATGGCTTTAAATACTGAATTTTTTGTGATATGCTTGCTCCTCGGTACCTTAATTTTAACACAATACTCTCATATGGTCTTAATAAAAGGCTCATTATTTTGTCTCCTTTCAGCTGCGAAACATCGCGTTCGCGATTCTTGCGATAAGTTTGAGCATTCCCTCCTACTACATTCTACTGGCGATGGACCTTTGCATGAGCTGTAAAAATTATATTTCCGCAGAACACTGAATCATTTGCAGAATTTGTGCAAAAAAACGCAAACTTTTACTCAGTTGGTAGCAGTTTTTGCACTGTATGGCTACCCGCTAACCTATTTCATACTAAACGAGAATTCCAAATTTCTCTAATTAATGAAATCATGCTTTAAAATCAGACATAGTGAATGTATGGATGGCCTGGGTAAGCGTGTACCTGGATTCTGTGTAAAATGCTATGGATGGGGCAAATGTTTGGTAGAGATCGGATGGAATGCTGTGAAAATGACTTGTGACAAAAGAGAGAACACCGTAACAAAAAAAGTCGACAGTAAGTGTGTATAAAGGAGATGGAGCGACAATTTTATTATTATAAAAGGTATATGATATGGTGTTATCTTTTTAATCCTAGTAGATGGTTGTACTAGGCCATGGGTCCCATGGCCTCTTGGTCTTCGTGGACGTTAAAAAAAATCTATTCTATTCTATTCTATTCTATTCTATTCTATTCTATTCTATTCTATTCTATTTTTCCACAGATTTTATCTGCGTGTTTACAATTGTGTTGGAAGTGTTCCTTACAAGTTCAATACTAACCTTCTGAACTCTAATTCCTTTTGTGATCAATTTAGAGATTTCTATTCTAATCTGCCCTGAGTTCAGGATTCCAATTCAATGAAGCACTTCTACTCCAATTTAAAAGCTTCTAAAGCTTAGATCAAATGCTGGTCTTCCAAAATTCACAAAGAGAAACTGCAGGAAAAAAAATGCCTTAATTCAACAAGTGAGAGATATGATATCAGAATTGCTCTTCATACTGATCCTTTTAACTCTATTCTGCATAGCAAAAAGGAAGATTTGGAAAGGAAAATCAAACTCATAGAAGAGATTGAAGCCAAAGGTGCAGCCATTAGATGCAATCAAATATGCTAATGATATGGATTCCGGATCTACTAATTTCTTTAACAAAGTTGCCAAATCAAGGCAAACTAAAAATTCTATAATTGAAGCCAAAGACAGTTCTGGAAATATTCTCAGGAAACCAAATGACATATCAGTTTTTTTCTCCTCAAGCTATTCAAATCTTTTTGCTGATAACAACACAAGAGATGCTAATGATTCTGCTAAGGCAAATAATTTCCATAATCTTATTGATAGAATCATCCCATCTGTCTCTCCTGTGATTGATAATAATATGGTACAAACTCTTACTATTGATGAAATCTATGGTATTCTTAAAAGCTTCAAACATGGAAGATTCCTTGGTCCAGATGGTTTTCCCCTTGAATTCTATTTGCATTTCTGGGATATTATGAAGCATGATTTTATGGCTTTATTAAAGGGTTTTGGTCTTTTGGTTACCTTCATACCTAGATTACTATGTCACCAATAATTTAGCATTCATTTGTTCCTCTCTCTCTCTCTCTCTCTCTCTCTCTCTCTCTCTCTCTCTCTCTCTCTCTCTCTCTCCCCCCTCCTCTCCCTCCCTCCTCTCCTCTCTCCTCTCTCTTTCTCTCTTTTTTTTTTCTCTTTTTTTGGGTTGCAGGGGCCCTCCCTGCCCTCCCTCCGCCATGCGGCGGCCGTAAGAGGCGAGAGGATGCAAGTGTTATCCGGAATCACTGGGCGTAAAAAGCGTCGTGTGGTGGCCGCAAGTCCGCCCAAATCAAATCAAATCTCAGGGCTCAACCCTGGACAGGCGGTGGAAACTACCAAGCTGGAGTACGGTAGGGGCAGAGAGAATTCCCGGTGGAGCGGTGAAATGCGTAGAGATCGGAAAGAATACCAACAAAACAACGGCGAAAGCATTCTGCTGGGCCGACACTGACACTCCCTTGCTTATGTGGTTTTTTGGCATATTCCTAGTATATGCTAGCATATATCTAGAATGTGTCAAAAACTGCTCCAAACTTGCTGTAACCTGTAAATTGTCGGTCGTCCCTGTCGCTAGGCGATCGCTGTGCAAATTGGCTAACCGGCATTGCCATGCTGCAAATCTTTCCCAGTAAATCTATTCCAGAGGGGACAATAAAATCTCTGTGATGATTAAGAGCAAGGCTTCAGCTCTGTAGTTTCTTGTTAAGTCCTAGTTTTTGCCCCATTTTTTGCAGGTGGCGCATATTTGATTCTTAAAACAAGATGTTGCTCGTTCTGATCATCAGAGGAGATGGTGAGAAGATATGGTGACAACTCGACCACACAAGCTTCTGGGCAATGACCTTCTAGTAAGCGTTTCATTGGCTATGTCAAGTCCTTCTTGTTTTCTCGCTTATACATATTAAACTTAGGTACTGCATCTAAGGCTTAAGCATTCCATTGGCTATGTCAATTGCTTCTTCTTTGCGGATACATGCTAGATTAGATACTGCATTTGCATTTGGCACTGGAACCATAAACATCGGCGAGCTTGATCTTCAACAGGTTAGTACGTTCCAAGTGGTGTGGAAAAGCTTTGAAGGGATTCAGATGGACAGGGAGCAAGATTGCATGTTAACATCACAGAAGAATTTCATTGTATATGATACTATTTACAGCCAAACTCTATAATCAATCCAGGAAATGATGTTGTTGTAAGGAAGGAAAGGCAAAATTCAGGGTCTTCAGCAGTAGCAAATCAGTGGATTTTCAATTCATTTGGAGCAGCCAAACTTGGGATTGAAAACAAAGCAACCTTGGTTTTTGCTGGCTGTATGTTGTCCCCCAAGGTTATGGCCCTTTGGGATACCTTGTTATACAAACTCAAGATAAGCCTGACCTTGACCAGGTATTAGTATGTGCTAAAAATGACTTTACTGCTCATGTTGTTATTGAACAACCCATCTGGTCTACAAATAACAAAAAATTGTCCTTCTATTCTTGGATCCTCAAACCCCTTAATATTGGCACTGAATGTAGTGGAGTAAGCACATACATGATTGTCAGTAATAGATTGAGCACAGTGACTAATGTACTCGTTGCCATGTTGGCAAATACCAACTTCAGGTATGACGCAATGCCTAGTTTGGATCAAATTCCATGCTCTTGCAAATCAATATGGACCTACCCTTTTTTTCATCTAGATGAGACATATTTTCCATCTTCTGTTGATTGGTTCTTTGAAGCTGGTGCTCTATTCTGTTTTAAAGCCTCATGTTGATGGTTTAAATTTGCTTCAAGAAGGTACTAATGATGGACAATATTGGATTGACGTGCCAAATGTTGATTCTGTCGATGCGATTAAGCGTGGAAAATTATCAGTTGCCAAGTCATACTTGCATTTGAAACCAATGTATAGGGAAACCATCATAGATCTCCTTTTCAATGGATCTAGAACAATACGTCTTGGTAAAATTGGGCAACATGTTGAGGATTCAGAACACTTCCACGGTTTAATAAATTTAATGCATAGCTTTTGGGAGTTTATTACTCTCAACATAGTGGGGGAATTTGAGTAAGGCCTTCTGAAATTGAGGATGTTAATTAAGCTCATATACTCTTCTAAGCATGGGCATGCAAGTTATCCACATGAAGATAATAACCTTCAGGTTGCTGCAAAACATGGTATTGGAATCATAAATGACGCTTCTCAAAGTGACTTCCTTATGAAAACAAGTTCCCAAGTACGAAATTACATACCCTGAGTATCTCCATAAGTTGGGGGTTGAGGAAGCACCGTCTGAACCAACATAGTTGCAGTATACGAGAGAATGGGAGCCCAAAATTTAATATAACTCAAGAACTGAGATCAACAAAGTTGTAAGGTTCCTTCCGAGAAAGGTTAGAGAATCATTAGAGGATTTGCTTGACAAGTTATTAAGAAAAGAGGGGCCTACTGGTCCTAAAGAAAAGAATAATTGACTTGGAGATGAGAGATCTCGTCCATCTATTGGCATATCATGAATTGAACAAATAAGATGTTTATTTAAGTAAGGGCTACTTCAGATGAATGACTTACTTCTGATACAAAAACATCCCAGGCATAGACTTAAGTGTGTGCATGGTAAGGGATAATTTGTCACGTGATTAACTTCAAGAACTCGTTGTTTTCACAATGTTGTTGGTGCTTATAAAAGCTTTTCTTAGTGATTGGGCACTTCTAAGAATGTAATATCAAAGTGACTGAAATATAGTAGATGGACTGTGACTACTATTGCTCGTGTGCAAATCTGCAGAGCAAAGCTTATGCCTGTGTTTATATTTATGCTAGCACACACTTATTAAACGACATCTTCTTCTTCTATTAAGATACAATAGAATGGGATGCGTTTTCCATTAGTATATTTTAAGTGATTACGATAATTATTGCCATTGAATTCCTCCTTTTCATATATCAAATTGAATGGATGGTTTCTCCACTTTGTCAAGTCTAAAATTCAAAAGTTACAAATTCAAGTGATTCTCATAAAGTGTTGTGCATGGAAAGGATCTCAAATTTCCTAAAACAGATTGAAAAATACATTATTAAGGCATTGTACTTTCAAGCAATCAAATTGAAGGGCAGAATGGTCTCCAAAGTCATACTAATAGCTTGTTGGAAGTGTGTATTTGTATAGAACAAACATATGCAATGTTTTTTTCACAATTTCTGAAGCATGCCTGAACTCCATCTATTGAGCTAGTTTCGCAAGGTAGTTTTCTTACAATATTGAATTATATTAAGAATGAGTACCTGTAATGATGATATCTTTTTTGCTCCACCATTTTGGATTTCCTTTCCAATGGGTTATGTTTGCAGGCTTTGGTATTCTTTGATCGGTTGGGCAAAAGAAAAAGGGGGGGGGGGGAGGAAATAATAGTTCAGAAATATTGTATGCCCTAAACGACATGAGAATTTGAAGAATATTCTTCAATGTGACCTGAGAGTCCAAACAATATTTCCAATAACCATCAAACAAGGGTTTATCACTTTGGACAACCAAAAACAACCACCAACAACCAATCCACAACGATCAACTGCCTCAATTAACATGAAACGACAAAACAAAGAACATGCAAACACACTCTACGGGCCACTGGAGGGCAACCCCTGCTTTTTTTTTTTTTTTTTTTTTTTTTTTTTGGGGGGTTCTAAGCCACTTTAAACACACACCATTCTTGAAAAGATTCGTTGCATACCTCTTAGATTATATATCATTCCATATATAAAGCAAAGATTCATTTTTGTTCTTAAAAATAAGAGGTAATTTTTTCCGGGCCGAAGCGCGTGCGGCTCGACACGTATGCACCCATTGCATTTTCAAATTGAAAAAAAAAAAAAAAAAAACTAGGGATGCCACGTTTTTGTTCTTATCCGATTTGAATCAATCTCCTCCGATCCAATCTCCTTCTCGCTCTCCACTTCCTCTCGCCCCATTCCGAGAGATTCACTCCTCACACAAAGCTGGCCATGGCGGTGCTTGGAAACAAAAGTGATCTTTATTTGCATGGAACTGGGAATGTTTTTATTGCCGGATTTTGATGAGCGGAGTTATTTTTTGATCATTTTTTCGGGATTGAGCTATGGGTTATCTCAAATTGAGTTTGTTGGATTGTTTATGTTGTGCGGAGGGATGCGATGGGTGGGTTCGTGGCTTCAACGGCAAATAATAAAAGTAAAAGGATGCGGATATTAACTGTCACACACGGAGATGGATTTGATGCGGTAAACAAGGCAAAAGATGCAAAGTGGAGGCCCAAAGGTCCTCGGGCGTAGTTTTTCTTGCGCAGATTTGCTTCGCCTCGATTACCACAATTTTGTGGGCCTGGTTGATATATAAACCCAATTCGCCCTCTCAATTTTTAGCAACAGATTCGAGCAAATGATTTTTTCGCAGATTGGATGGCCTCATTTAGGGAAGTAAAAAGGGAGCGCAGAGATGGCAAAATTTCCCAAGCTTCCAGAGTAGGAAATCTGCCTCTTCCAACAATGAGGATCAGCTTATTCAATTATTTGCCTCAAAGGGCTTCAATATGACAGATATAGTGGCTTTGATCGGTAAGGCTACAAAAGAGATAAGAAGCTTGATTTTGCAAGGAGCCATAGAAACTCCGGCAGAGGTATTTGTGATCTGCCCCTAAATCTTTTGATTTGCAGCCGAAGTTCTTCAATGGATGTGCTAGTGGTTTTCACGGGCTGGTCTGGTGTTTTCACTTGGAGCCAGCGAAACAGAGCCGCTTTCTAGAAAGCTTGCCTTTGCCAAGGCCAAGAAGACCTGCTGCACCGGTAAAAAGCCCTTGATTATTATGCCCACAAGCTATGGCAACACTCGGCACAGAGCTTGATCCAAAAACAAGCATTTCTATTGAAAACTCCCCCACTGTGAAAGATCCATCTCCATATGAGACCTGATACAAATACTGGTTCCGGCAGCATCCTCTGATCTAGAGCTCTTGATAGAGTGATGTGCCACGGCAGAGGTTTATGACGACGACTAAACCCATTGCTGCTTGTGTCTTTGTAGTAGCCTTAGGCTACCGCTATATATGAGAAAAAACAGATCCTTCTTCTACAACTTCTTCTATCCACAACAAATTGTTCTCAGAGCTAGCCTTGGTGTAGCCAAAGACTAATTCAACTATATTAATGATAGGATATTAATCGGGGAATGAACAAAGAAAACGTCAAGATGAGGAATGAATAAATGTAGTAACTTTAGTTCAAAGGCATAGGCATTGATTCTTAGTTCAAAGCAATGGAAAAAACCATTGGAATTGAGCAAACTCCTCCTACATATGGAGCCTCGCAAAAGAATAGCACAAGTGTGTTGAATCTCGATGTTGCTAATTTTGGGCTTTGTGTCCGGTTTTGACGGCTTTTAGCATTCATAGTCTCATTATCTCAAGTATGGTACTACGATTGTACGGTTTCCAGGTGGTGGCGTGACCGGTAGTGGCATTGGCTATACCGTGATGGTGGAAATACAAATACGGCTGAATATCTATTTTTGAATGCAATTGCCATGGTTTACTCCTTTGTCCTGTGCAATTGTAGGTTGCAAGAGCGATAGTATTTTGCCAAAAGTTTTAATGGTGGCGTGATGTAGTAAGGCTAGAATTTAGAATTTAGAATTTAGACATTTAGACATTTCAATTTAGATTTAGACATTTCAATTTTAGATTTAGATTTAGACATTTCAATTTAGACATTTAGATTTGAATTTAGACATTCCGTAAAGGCTAAAAGTTTTTCGCAAAAAGTTATTGGCTAGATATGTAGCTTTTGAACCTCTTGATTTATGTGGCATGGTTACACTTTCTAGCTTATATTCAGAGCATAGAGCATGCATCCTCAAATTTAATAACTAATATCCATGTTGAAGAAGAAAATTGTGAATGGGTATATGCCTATATTTTAGAAACCTTTTTAGAAACCCGGATGGCAAATGTCCATCCATTACTTGTGGATGGGCAATCTTTATGCACTTCTTGAGGTGAGCTTGTTAAAGTCTTTTGTTTTGTCGATCTAATCTAGTTATGGTTTAAATTTATTCTTGAGGAAAAGCGATTCAAAACCGTTTTTGTGCATCTTAAAGTCTAGGGATGGGCTTTTGTTATGAACGTAAAACTTCATCTTCAAACCTTGTCACCTTTTGTTGTCGTACTAATAATGTATTATTGTTACGCCTTTTGAGACCCTTAGATCCATAGTCAACAAAATACATTTACATGAAGCCTTGAGGCTCGAGTTCATCCACATAATGCTTCAATTCCGAAATTTGCTTTTGAAGCTCCCAACACTCTTGAAGATATTTCCCTAAGACTGTTGTTTGCAATGAAAGAAATTTAAGATCATCAAACCAATTTGGAAAACGTCATGCGTTGAAGAATAGAAGACAATATCTAAAGGAACAACAAAATGAGACCCTTTGGGAGAAAACATTGCATTGCAAAATATGCTTTTAAAATATTGGCCCCAGCGAGTTTCGAACTCGCGACCTTTTGCGTGTAAAGCAAACGTGATAACCACTACACCATGGGACCAGATGTTAAGAATTTAAATTTAATTTCTAATAAAACTGAATATTGCACTTGAAAATGAAGTTGAATTGGCTTCGAAAAGATGCATGCGGGGCAGCAAGCAGCGAGGGTTTATAAAACAATTATTTTTCTTGCACTAGAATGAATCACCTGATTCCTTTTTCTTCTGATATTGCTGTTTGAATATGTGCCCAGGGGCTCTTATACAACAGCTCCATGTGGCCAGCGTACATTACAGATTTTGTTTTACACGGCAGTGATAATAATATTTCCATTATTATTCTACACATTTTTGGGTACATCTTTAGGCATCTTCAATATGCAGCAATGTCGATTTGCAGTTATCCTCCTCTGCTATTTCCTGGCGCTGATCATCAAGGATGGTTGATCGTCCATCTGCAACAAACTCTAACCATTTGTTCTTTTTTACATATTGGATCCCAGGATACAAAAGCACACCAATAACAACCACCAAAGCACTGACAGCAATAGTTTTCAATGATGCAATGCACATGACTGCAATGAGCAACAAAGAAGGAGGGGTGCACATAATCATGATCCCAAAGGTTTTAAGAGGAACACTGTAAGGACGAGGGAGTTCGGGCATTTTGATGCGCAGCCAGATGAAAGCTGCATATTCCATAAGCATACCAAGACTATAGAGAAAATTCACAAACTCAATGATTTCCTGAAAATTCATCCAGGAAAGGAGCAGCACACCAGTGGCAGAAAAAAGGATGGCCCATGTTGGAGTGCCATATGATGACCTTCTTGCAATAAAATGTGGCAGCATACCCATTTCTCCCATGCCATGGAGCTGGAATGCATCACCACTCATCTCTGCTTCGAATAACCCTATATTTGAAATGGCTGCTGCTACTTGTATCCACCACTTCAGCCATAGTCCTCCTATTACTAGCCCTACATTAGAAAAATATCCATCTTCCCAGTCACCCCTGACTAGCTCCATAGCTCCAGTCCCTGCTAACAGAGGAATAAAATAGGATACTATTACCAGGAGCACTGCATATAACAATGCCTTTGGAAAGTTCTCCTTTGGTTTCTCTACTTCCCCTGCCAATGTGCTTGCTTTGTCCCAGAAGTTCAAGTTCCAAAATAGAGTATTTAAATATTTTGTCCAGTCTACATTTTTCATGTCAACTACAAACCATCTGCTTGGTTTAGTTTTCGGTATTGCAAGAATGCCTAGTACAAGAAATGGAATTAGAGAGAAAATACCCAAGATTATGGCAGTGTAGCCTACTACGGTCAGACCGCAATAGTTCAAGTATGTAAGCACAAAGGTTATGACTGAAAGTGCAGCAATTCTGAGGGGACCAGTAGAGAAAACTGGAAACGAATATTTTAGGTAATCAAGGAAGAGAACTGGGTAAAGGGCATTGTCAATGACTCCACTAAGCCATTTCCAAAAGCCCTGCTGAAATCCCCAGAATGGACCAAATGCTGCAGATATCCATGTGACATAGCCTCCATTATCTGGAAATGCAGTAGCCAATTCGGCTGTTATCAACGCTTCTGGTACACTCCAGATAAAAGGAAAAATGAGGAAACCAAGAAGGGCAAGTAGTGGCCCTCCTGCCTTTACAGAATCCTCTATACCAAATGGACCTCCTGAAACATCATAAAATATTAATGCAACTAATGCATATACAGATAACTTCGAGCTCTTCCCATTTCCTTCAGAACTTTGAGGCCAAAAGGCCTCTCCCATCCAGACTGTTTACACTCTTGATGTGCAAGAGAATCAAGATGGCAGAAGCAGGATGATAGTCATAATATTATCATTTGACAACCTGCAAGGCAACATCACATTTTAGTTTATGTTCAACTTAAGTAGCTTAACTAACTTTCACAGTCTAGCATGTCTCAATATCATAGCGTCTATGTTACATGTAACCAGCTTGAAAACTCCCAAACTCAGATGTCTACGATACCTAGTATATCGAACAAGATAAGCCCTAGATTGAGATTGAGAAGAAAATTCAGATTCAGAAGGAAACGGGGGCACAATATTAGTCTCTCAGTTAGGAAAACAAATTGGGGAAACCATCACTCCTACGTTGGCTATAGAGTATGGAAATGATGGACAACTTGCTAGAAAACAATAAGCTAACTTAGAAACCAAAAATTAGAAGAATGAAAGGTAACTTATGATATCTTACGAATTAATCCTGATTGTTCTAGTAATCCTGCCTTATAGATCTCAGGATAACAATTTTAAAAGCAGCTACAACTGGGAAGGAAGGCCAATTCTAATCTGAGCTGATAGTAATGGACGAAACAATTACAGATAGACTACTGAATGAAATCTTACTCAGAGATTGATCGCTGCAGGCCCGGCCTTGGTTGAGCTGTGCCGCTGTAGCAATTGAGCTTGTTAAATTTCCTCCTTTGTCTTTGTCAAACTAAATTTGTTGCTTAGCTGGATTGGTCGCAAAGGCAACCCAAAGGCGTAGCCAAGTAAAGGCTTTTTTATTTATATTATTATTGGGCCACGTCTTTTAAATCAACAACCGGTAGGTAACAAGCTCAAAGAACAACTAACTAGCAAGCAATGGCTTGGCGCAGGTGTTACATATGATTGTTTTTGGGGCAGGTGTTACATATGATTGTTTATGGTTTTTTGGCATGGATAAGTATGCCAAACTGTATAACGATGACCCCAACTACCACACTTATATGCGGTGTGGTGGCGGTGGTACGATCGCACCACGATGGAAGAGAGAAATCAAATGCATGTAAGGGGGTCGCTTTGGATGGGCTAGCACATCTATGATGTGCCGACGCACCCAGAATGTGCAAAAGGAGGCGGAAGCGGTCCCATGATGCTTACACCTTGACTGCTCGCTTTGCAATGCCAAAGAAAGAGCAAAGAAAAATTGCAAAACCAAGCGGCTGCATGGAGGCGATGGCACCAACGTCTGGCGCAGGTCGGAGGTTGTGCTGCAAGATTTCTTTGCAAGGAAGTAGTAGGCGCGTGGAGGTGATGGTTGTAGCTAAACTTCTTTGTTGCGGGATTGATGAAAATTTGATTTGTATTACAAGGCAGAAGAGTCCAAGGGTTGTGGCCTTAGATTTGGGCGAGAAGAAATGGCAGTGGCTTCCGCAGGACCCTTTATTTCTCAATCACATGAACATGCTTTTCATTGGAGTTGCCTAGGAGTCGAAGCCTCATCTTCTGCAGCCCTCTGCTGCTATAGCGAGACCTCCAAATTTCCAAATTTGTACATTTAATGCTTTTGAGAAAAGGATATTGTAGACTTAGACTCCAGCAATGATTGTGTTCTGCCCAGTTGCCCATTTCTTGCAGGTCATCTCCATTTGAATCTCGTGATGCATCCGGCGAATGATACTTAGAACCATTTTTTAGCTCCACTCTCGGACCAATTTTTGTGTTTATTTGACAACATGGGCGATTTGTGTTTCGTAAACCACCAGGGAGCCAAAATTCCTGGATTTTGCCTTCATTGTTTAAAACAGGTAATTTTGGGGTTGTAGGTTTCAGGCGGCGCCGCTTACAACACCGCCACAAGTAGATTAAAATTTTGTGTCAAAATTGAATGCCTCAATTAAACAACAGATTAAACCATGGCTTCCTTGATGGCCTTAGGGACTCCAAACGGAAGAGCTTGTCACACAAAGAAGCTTCTCGCTGGTAATGCCAGATTGCCAGCCATAACGCAGCTATGCCTCTCCGTCATAACCTTCTTCCTCCACAAGAAGCACCAGTATATCTTTTGGGTCTTCAGTTTCCTGCATCTCGTTTCTGTCTATGGCTGAAGGAGGTAAACCCAGAAAAAATTTAGACCATGATGATCCATGATGAAATGAACGATTGCAACCTACTGCAACCTTGCAACAGAGGCTGAAACTCGACCAATGAAGCCAGAAACTCGATCAATGATGCCAGAAAGTCGACCAAAGCAAGACAGTTGAGGATGAAGGTAATACTTCACGATCTCCTACAGGAAAGATAGATATTGGTTAGTAACAAGCAAATAGGAAAGCAATAACATAAAGGAGGCGGTTCCCTAGCCGAAAACTTGCCTGCAACAAACAAAACAAGACTTGATCTTTAAAGAAAAGCTCGGCAGGGGGAAAAAATCGATCTAAAACAAGCTCCAGATACAAGCAGCTCCAAAAAGTTGTCAAATCGTCAAGCGCCTCGACGGAATGACGGAGCGCCATCGCCAAAGCTCTGGAGCTCCGCCATGGCCGAGAAAGAAAGAAGGTAAAAAAAAAAAAGGTCTCGGAAAAAAAAAATTTAACATTCCGCCAGGTGGCCGGAATTTTGGCTCCCTGGTGGGTTTACGTGAGGGAGCCGCCTGGTTCTCGGGGTTTCCGGCGGGAAACCGCCGCCGCTGCCGGTTTCCCGCAGGAAACCCCTCGTACCAGGCGGTTCCCTAGCACATAATTTTCTTTAAGCCATTGTGGTGTTGCTTTTTTAGCAGGAGGTTCAAACCCCTGGGCTATTTAGCTAATTGTAGGGATTGCTAATTGCAAAAACAACCATCTGTCAGGTAGCTCACTTTGATTATAGGCAGGTCCAATGCAAGCAGATACACAGGGAGGGCTCGCAAAGGTATTCGCTTGTTGTCATTTGAGAAATTGTTCATGCAAAGTTCATGGGTGAGGGCTCGCAAAGGTAGTTATTTGAGAAATTGTTCATGTCTCTATTGTAGCAGACGCTTCTTCATCATATGCAGTTTGATCCCATGTTTTGTACCAAATTGTCACATGTTATCTAATCATGCTCTTCACTTGTACTGCATGACTATTTGTTCAATGAATTTAATTCTATTGATGTGAAGTTCTTGGATTTGATGTATATTGTAGTAGAATTTCCTTTCTGATATGCATTCCACAGCCCCATATCAAATCTTGTTGCGGGAGATAGGTTTTTTGCCATTTAGAGGGCGGCCCTTGATCACCACATCGTCACTTTCAGAAGGCAATCACTATGGACAATGCTGGTCTCCTCGACCTGGCTTATACCATAGAAATGGGGCCACAACGCCTCAAGGCCTGCTGGAAGGAAAAGCAAGCTCAGTGGCTCGCAGGTGCATACAGGTGTAAACAGAGGCAGATCGCCATAGCTTGATGTTGTACTATGATGCTTGCTTTCGCAGCAAGCTCTGGGATGCCAGTGCTCTTGAACAGTCAAGACAACATATTACGAACGCCACATAAACTCCACATTGGAACAGGTTCTGTAACACTATCTCCATATCCATCTGCCTATGAAAAGGCACAGACTCATTGCCTCGATTTGCACAAGTGCACACAGAATTGAGACAGTCAGATGGCTTGGGGAGCCACATTAGGATAGGCTTTGTTGATGCTATCAAATGGAAGCCATTGAGGATGAATGCCATGCCCTCTAGAGCTGTCCAACGTATGATCAAATTCGGGCATGCTATACTGAGTTGGTCAGGCATGGCCAACAGCTATATGCGAAGCATGGTTCAGTACGAATGCTAGGACCATACCTTCATGAGGTCATGGAGGTGTGGGATCAACTATGTCCTCAGACACTCACCTGGCTTGTATATATATTTCATGATATGTATATTTGTTGACAACACCCTTATTATTGCCATGGTTTTTCCCTAATCCTTTCAGGGCGAGCTTGGTTCGGGAAATTCCCCAGAATAAGGGCAAGCTATCGTACAAAATTGAAAAAGGTATTGTTAGCAAAAAATTAGGCGGATTCACTCCCGACAAAAAAAAACAACTTTTTAGGAAAAGGGACGTGGGACATTTCAAGTGGCGGAAATCTTACAACACCTTTTTTTCTTTATCGAAATTCTCACGAGATGCCAATTTTGATTTTTAAGTTTTGCCTAGGGTTTTTTTTTTTAGGGTTCATTTTTGTCTACTTATGGAGGACGGCGCTAACAGGGGGGCCGCTGCTGCTCCTCCGTCTAAGATGACCTCAGTAGCTCTGCATCTCTCTTTGCTTTCCAATTCTTCTATCATGGCGGGCGGCTTGCAGGTGCAGCAGGAGAAGGAAGGAGGAAGAATCGATTTAAGAATAGTTGCTGGCTGGAGCCAATGGCATTCTCAAAATCTAGAAAGCGCCACTACACCATTTAGTGAGAGCAGCATTGTCAAGCTATCTAGCACAAGTTTTACATACTGGGTGGATGCTGATGCTCTTATTAGATGATGTTCTGATGCATTTCAGCAACAAAACATGCAATACATTATTTCATTTTGTTATTGCTTCCTATGACCAACAGCAGGTAATCTTAGAAGGTCAAAATGTGTATGCATTGTGGTCTACCATTGCCATCGATTTCTAGAATTTACGCTGCTGCTAAAGAAGAGACAAGGTCTATTTTTTACCCTCTTAGGCCCGTTTTTCTTCTTATAGATTTGATGCAATGGCTTCCAACATTAAAGAAGACGCCTCTGATTTTGTTAAGTCTTATATTGATGTACCTTATTTGCTACTGCAGTGAGAGGAACAGATTGATTTTGTAAGGGAAATCTCAAGTTTTAATATGAGATGAGCAACTCATCATGTTCTTCTAGAAATAGCATCGATCCGAGCCATCGGATCGCCATTCTGGGAAGGGACGAGCTCCTATATAAGGCTATTTCCTCTTTCGGACCGGTTATCGGCGTCTTCTCACAGCAGCTCTTCTTCTCAGCAGTACCTTATTCTCCATTCTTTGAAACCATGCAGGGGAGGGGCTTCTCCCTGCTTGGATTGACCAATTTGGCGTTTCTTTCATGCTGTGGCATGTCCTTTCTCGGCCTTGCCTCTTCTTTAGCCATAATCCTTTGACCTTCGTCCTCGATCCCGTTTTGATAAGGAAGTTCTCTTCTATTCGAGAGGTTTTTGTCGTTTTCATGCGAGCCCCATTCTAGAATCCCATAGATCCGAGCCCTCGGATCGAAATTCTAGAATGGGGCGAGCATGCATGTCTTGCATGCATGCATGCGGTGAATGCCTTCTCTGGTTGGGGGATCGCTATATTAGGCGAGGTTCTTCATCAACGTCTCATCGGCGCTTCCTCTTCTCTCTCAGCAGTACCTTATTCTCTATTCTTTGAAACCCACCCTCCTCCCCTTAAATGTTTAATGTATTTGTCGCCTGGCACGCGTGACCAGCCCCTCTATTTGAAGAGGTTTTTGTTTTATTGTCGCGTGGCATGCGTGATCAGCCCCTCCACTTTGGGAGGTTTGTTTTGTCACATTTTTTCTAGTGTTGGTGATGTGCAGGTACAGGTTGGCAAGCGGCAGCAGCTTCGACTTCTCCATTCGTGGGATTTGGGAGCGAATTTTCAGCCTTACATTTGTCCAAGCCCCTTGCCGAAGGCTTATCACTAGGGTTTTTCCTCGAAAACCCGAAAGGGCGGGTTTTTTAATCCCGGTTATGAGCTTTCGGCAGGTACACAAACCAAACATCTATTAGCATTGTATTTCATGGGGTCCAAGTTATATAATTGGACATTCCCTTTATTTTTCTTCGTGGGTAGTTTGCATGTGTGCGGCTACCCACTATCCACCATTGTAGAAAATCTGCTGAGATGAATGAGAAGCCTATCGGCTGGTTTTGTGTCTCTTGCGAGTCCTTTCCCAGAATATCTTATTTTGGACCAGAAATATTTATTGGTTTTTCTTTTATTGTTTATTTCTATATTCTGCTACATTGTATAAAGTGTACCCATGTTTATTACATGTGAAGAAGCAACAAAATATCAAGTCGTAATAGAAGGAGGTGAGCAACTTGTGTTTTCATAGGTCATGCCATTGCTTAATGCCTTGTTCTGGTCGGGACTCTCTTTAAAAGTTGGACCATAAATGTTATTGGTATTTCTTCCATTGTTTTTTTTCCCTCTATTCTGCCACATTTTATATTAGTGTATACATGGGCAGGTGACATAGCAGCGATTTTGCAAGGGAATTCTCAAGAATTAATAAGAGAAGGTGAGCAACTCGTGTTATTTCAGTCTTGCCATTTGCTTTACAATATAAATGCCCTGTTCTGGACCCTTTTTAAAAGCTTTGAGAAGGGTACACTAATATTTGTGTGCTTCTGAGATATGGGCACACGGTATAAGTTTTGGATTGAGTAGGAAATTTATGATTGTTAAGAATGAAAATCATTACACCTAATCTATACGTGTAAACTCTAAAATGACGGTTGTACCCATCACAGAGTTATGGGCATTAATTTATTTGCTCTACTATCACTTGAGCTCACGAGTTTTATCTTTGGGAAATGGTCATCTCATCTATTTATTTGCAAGTTTTTGAAATGTGCGCTTATTAGTACAAGCCTTGAAACAAATTTATGATTAGAATTCTTTGCATTTCTAGACCATGCTAAATTTTAAATGACTGTTGTACTAATGAAGTACCTATTTATATTGATATTTTATATTGATGTACCCTTTTTTTACTGCAGACAGGATCAAATCGAATTTGCAATTCAAAGTTTTAATAGGAGGTGAGCCAATGTTCTTTTAGATCAGTTGTTTTACAATCTGAATGCTCTATTTTAAATTTGTGATCATTTCTTGAAAAAGTTTCTAGATTTAATTGTATGCATCTTGTTGCTTTATTGAAATGCATACTAAAAATAATCGTTTATATATCATTTAGGCATATATACTTATCAACATATGTTATGTACTTCCTTTAGATAAATCCAATGGCGCCTCGAAAGAAGAGATCACGTTTTGGAGCTCGAAAGGATAAGAACCAAACATCTATTCTAGGTAAGGAAGACTTAGCCTACACAATGTTTGCTCAGTTGGTGCATCTTCGTAGGGTTTCTAAGGTTGATGTGCCGCTATTATACAATGATGATAAAGCCTATAGTGATTTTGTGAAGTGCATCTCTGAAACATTGGAGCAGAAGTTATTTGAGAAGATTAGGCAAAGCTCTTGGTTTGGTGTAATGGCTGCCGAGTCAACTGATGTAAGTGTTACACAACACCTAATTCTTTATGTTGCATATTTAGAAGACTTTCAGCTCAAGAATCATTCTTAGGTATATTGAGCTTGACAGCTGCAGATGCAAAACCAATAACAAGTGCCATAGTTGATAGACTCAAGGAAGATGGCAAGTTAGATTTGCACAAAATGCTAGACTTTGGATCAGACGGTGCTGCTGTAATGATTGGTTGTAGGACCGGAGTTTCAACTAGATTGAAGGAACAGCAACGTTTCATGACTTCTATCCATTGTGTTGCACATAGAACCATATGTGTCTCAACAATTGGCAAGCACCCAAGATCTGGATGGATTTTTAACTGATAGTAAAGGGTACCCTATAATTCCAGATTATGGCAACCCTGAAGGACACCTTGCTGCCCTTAGAGGGGCTGCAAAAGGGGATATGTACCGAAGTATTGAGATGAAGAGGAGTATTCATGGCAGCGATTTGATAGAGGCTGTTGACTTCCAATTAGATTTCTCTAGGCATGTTTTGGAAGCTCTAGATGAGAGATTTCAAGAACATGAGATCCTCTCGTGTTTCGAAATTTTTTCACCAGCACATATGCCAAATAGTGCAAAAGAACTCAAAGATTTTGGGCAGCAAGAGGTAAATCATTTAATGAAATTTTATGGAGAGTCTCAATATGTTGGAGGGATAAAATTTGATAGCATTGTCTCACAAGACAAGTTCAGATTTGGGTTTAGAAAATTTAAGATTCAAGCAAGTACGGAATGGAAAGGTAAGAACTTTTTAGATACTTGAACAATAATCCTCTCCCAAAAGATGTTGAGGGAGGATAAGTATGTTGAATTAACAAAGCTGGCAAGAATTGCTATGGTTCAATGTTGAAGCACAACAATATGTGAAAGAGGTTTTAGTCAAATGAACCATATCAAAGACAAGTATAGGAATAAGTTGAAGACAGGAGCAACTGATGCTTTAATGAGAGTCTCAATTGAAGGTCCAAGGATGGAAGAACTTGAAGAATTTGATTTTGAAAAAGCAATCAAATTTTGGAAATCTAGTAAGAAATTTAGACACATTTTTTTATCAGCCAACATAGAGAGCATATGGAAATATTGCTTCATCCTCAACTGCTTCTGACGATGAACTTGAGTAATGTGGTGTTATTTGATGATTTTTGTGTATACATTACAAGTTGTTGCTGCTGCAACTATTTTGCTATGAAAGATAAACATGTTTCTCTTATTTCTTCGCTGCATTAATATACTTTACATTGAATATGTATTCTGATGTGTGGATCAGATTTTATGTTTCAATTTTGCTTGTTGGTTTGTAATTTATAAGAAAATATAGGCAAGATTTTAAATTGTAGGAAATTAGCTTGTTGGTTTTAAAATTAGAGCAAATTATAGGCAGAAATTGAGAATTAATAGGTTGCTCTACAAAGTACAGAAATTGAGAATTAACAGGTTGCTCTACAAAGTACAGGAAATTTTCCTTTAGTAGTCTAAAAATTTCCCGAACCAAGAGGGCAAGGGTTTTTCCACCTGGACAGTAATAAGTCTGTTGTGCTCTTTTATTGGATCCCATAGGCCGATTGATCTCCGTGGACGATAAAAACCATCTTATTCTATCCTATTCTATTCTATTCTATTCTATTCTATTCTATTCTATTCTATTCTATTCTATTCTATTCTATTCTATTCTATTCTGATGTATTTTATTCCATTCTATTCTACTATATTCTATTCTATTCTTACTGTATCATTGACTTCCATACCATGGTCACCAAATCATTGAGTAACGTGGAAATAGCAGTTTGACTCCACCTTAATTTTGGTGGAACGGCCGTGCTTGCTAGATATGGAATATGCTTTGGTAGATTATTTGGACCAAATGCCTAGATCAGACGAGCATATAGGATAGACAAGTATTTGATAGAAGGAAGAATTGTGAACTTGATGTATCTAGTGCGTGATCCTCCTCGTGTTTTGCCATGAAACATATAAAGCTAATGTAGTTCTTTTAAAGATCGTGTCATGTAATATTAACATAGATATACGAGAGAATGGAATAGTCTTCTATCTCAATTGAAAGCAAGACGATTTTGGAATTAAATTCCAAAGGGAGTTGCATGTTAGACACTCATCTAAGCATAAATAAGTGTTTAAATTTCTTATTTCAAAACAAGTATTTTCTTGCATATACCCTCTAATACTATGGCAATTCCAATGGGTCTGCCAATGGAGTTAGTAAAGATGTATGACTTTATCATCTTGGTCTGGTTTAAGATAATAATTTCTTGTGTAATTCCTGCTCCATAGGTCTTTGCCCTTTCATCATGGGACTAGATTATAAGAACAAACGAAAATATAATTTTGATGTTGTGGCATTGCATAGGTTATTTCATACATAGAAATGCTCAAAGCTATTGCATATATAGAATACTCAATCTATGTCCTATCATAGAAACATTTCCCCTCATAAACTTGGATTGTCCATTAGGATAGACCTACATTCTATATTGAGGGCTTGTCATGATGAATGGTTTTGCTATGAGGCTTTTAGTTTGCTCTATGTGTCGTAGATGTTGTTGTCCATGAAAAGGCCAATTGGTATGTTGTCAAGGAAGGTATGAGATTTTTATTGAGCCATGCCTAGCATGCATGTCAACCAAATATTATATAGAAGAAATTTTCTTTGAAGTCTAATTTGTGCAATTCTAATATAAATTTTACCTTTATATAATTCTCCGACTAGGTTGCAGATCCTCAAGGCTCGCCCCCCTGTAGACTCTCAATGTCTATTGGCCCTTTATAGAGTCCAAATGTCCAGACAAAATATACCTAATTGCCCTTCCAGACACACAAGCATATATAAAAAGGGAATGCAAGGCTATTATTTTTGGGTTGCCCCTAGGGAGGCAAACCTTGGCTTAGGTGGGTTTTTGGCATATTTCAAGAATATGCTGGTATATGCCTGAGATATTCCAAAAACTGCTCCACACCTGCTATTCTCCTTAAACTGGTGGTCATCCTCGTTATTGTGTGAGGCTGGTTTTACCCTGTAACCGGATGCTGGTATGGCCGATGCTGATGGGTTTTGCAGCTTTCTGTTATTTCTTAGTGCTAAGCTTTCCTCCTGTTTTATGAAGCACATGAGATTCATGGTCTGAAAATCAATTTGGCAGTGGAATGATCTATATATATATTTGAAGGTCGACTCTCTCCCCCTACAATAATCTCATCCTCCGGCTAAGGAAAATAGAAATCCCCTTGAAAAATCGTCCTTCAGTCCTCCGATCTGACATGGTTTTTATTTACGAGGTGATTTGCTTGCAAGGAAGACATAAGTTCAAGACAGAGTATGGGACTGCTTGCTCAAAAAATGCATAAGCAAAAAGGTGGTTAGGTATTGAAGCTACAAGGTCGACCAGCTATGGTAGCAGGTAAGAAACAAGGTCTGGGTATCAAACAATCTTAATCACTTTTCCAAAACCTTCTTTGCATTTTCCAGTTCTTCTCCCTCCACTCCAAGATTTCAAAGTAATTAGAGTATATGTATATAATTTGATGCTATTGAACTTCTTCATGGCGTTCCAGTTCGAGGTAGCATCTTCTTCACTTTGGCCTCCAGACACAAACATAACATGTTCAACAACTAGAGTTGTTTTATGTAATGCTAAAAGGTAGCAATTTTCTCAGGCCAAGCTCTAGGTCCTTCTGTTCCTCTAGCTACCATGTGTGATTTTAAAAGAGTTCCATATATAGTACCAATACAATATTATCGATTTTAGAGTCTCCATTTAGATGAGACAGATATCTAGGGGCTGTGGATATGGTAGGTAAATCTTTGGTATAGCATAACTGGCTGTTCGCTCCATCTTAAAACTGTGTGAAGCTCTAGAAAAGCACTTATATTATGCTCTGCAGATAATAATGCAATCACTTCATAAGTTAATGCATGAATGTATCCGAAAGTTCTGGACAATTTGGATTTGGTACTTATTAGTCAGGTACATTATTGATAATTAAATGAACGAGGATTAGAAATAATGGCTATAGAACTGTGGGGTTTTTTACGTCGAGTTATTGCAGGTTGACACAATAGAGGAACAAGCATGAATATCTGCAGAGCACAAGCTAGGTGTGGCTAAGGGTTGTCTAGGTTTCTATTATTTGCTCATGGGACCTGGCTACTTGTTTAATGTAGTTCTAAGATGCAGGGGCTAAGTGGGAATTGCGGCCATGGAGTAGCCAAGGACATGATGCTGGTCGTGTCAGTACGCTACAGTTAAGTACATGGATAACATGCTTTCTTTTTGAGCTTCTTAGGACATTAAATAACTCAGAGGTGCTAAAAGCAATTGTTGACGATTCATAGATCCTTCATAGGGCAACCACAATTGGAGATATAGTTCCTTTTCCTAATGTCTTTTATTGTTTTTTAGAAATAAGTTTTGTTGTTCTTAGCATAATAAGAAGTTTGTGAGTATGCGGGCAAGTCTTTTCAATAGTAGGGTATTTGTGTGTCATTATAGCTTTTGTATGTGCAGATGTTTTATTGTTACTGTTATGAGTTTAAAGCCATGGGAGGTTTTGTTTGTTTACCTCAACATGCCCTGGGCTTTGACAAGGTGCAAATCATCAATGTTCTAATGAAAGGCAGAAATGCTTCTGCTAGGTGGATTTTAAATACATAAACTTTATATTGCCATGAGAAAGCTATGTTGGCATAAGAAGGAAAACAAGTTTAGTTTAAAATCTTTGTAGTGCATCATCTATTTCAGAACTCTGTCATGACTATGATTGCTACTAGTTTGACTTTATTTTAGGTAATTGAGGCTCTTTGGATGTTGTGATTGCATTTCCTGCTAGAGCAGCTCCCGCAGCCCTGCTTTAGGTGAGATTTCTTTCACATCCAAAAGCCAGCCCTCTGGAAGGAAGACCAGCTAAAGTTAGGCTTAAAACTAAGTGCTAGAAGATTAATAGCTTCTTGAAAGTTAAAAGGAAAAACACCTATAGGACACTTGGTTGTCTAAAATAATTATCTTTTTGGGTTGCCCCTAGGGGGGCAAACCCTCGGTTATGTGGGTTTGTGGCATATCCTAGGTATATGCTAGAATATACCTAGGATATGCTGTGGCTGCTCCAAACCATCTGTTCCCTGTTCCCTGTAAATTGGCGGTTTGGTGTGTTCTGAATCACAGACGTTCTAACTGGGTAACTGGCAGGGCAAATCGAAGCTGCAATCTGATGCTGGGCCACTAGTCTTGCACTGGATGGTGATCGTCGTGAGAGTGCAAGCCTCAACCTCAATGTGTGCCTATGGGGGCGCCGTCTTTGCCATACACACTCAACGATTTTATCCGCATAAGATTACTTGGCGTGCCATCTTCAAATTTGATTATCGTTTTTTCGTTTGATTCAAATTATCTGTAGTTTAGCTCATGTTGGTCTCCGAGATTCTTGTAACTATTTTCTGCCAAGTAAAGAAAAAAGATACTGGGGAAGAATTTGCTTTGAAGGTTCAGATAGAGCATCGGGCTATACCCCCAAGAAACATCAACTGGATTTGCAAGTCTTGGATTCTCTTCATCATGTCAGACTGACTATGCGGAAGGGAAACGCACCACCATAGATACCGGAGATATGTACGCCCTTGAGGTCTCTTTCCCCCACACATGATCCTTGCTTGTCCTCGGAGTTGATATTCATGGCGTCGGGGTACAAAATGGAGGGAGCACTTTATCAACAATTCCCCTACAGAATCTGATTACCTTTCTGATCCTTTCAGAGTTCTTTATGGCCTTGGTATAGATCTTGAATTTGAATAGAAATGGATCTGTTTATTTGGTATCTGGCTTTAATTTAAATAATACAAAATCAGCTTGAAGACTAATATGTGGTTGATGGTCAGGTTTATATGGAGAACTAGTGGTTGCAGGCAGTGCCATGTGCACCTTTAAAGGCGTGGATTGCTGGGGCAGATTCCAGTTATGCACTGATGTTGTAATGATTGGGTTGGGATATCTTTCCCCCCAAATCATGCTACTAATTCTTGATGTGAGTAAATATGGGCAAAATGAGTTTTCTGGGCCATGAGGTACCTTGTATAAACATCTGAATTTGATCAGGATGAGGTTGTGAAGAATTGGCCACCTGCAAGGGCCTTGAGAGATGTCAAAGATGAGAAGCACATAGACTTTTTTTATGGCATGGGATCATGGCAGGTATTTAAGTAACTTAAAATTGTTTCAATACAAAACAAAGCATGAACATCATCTGTTTTCTTGGCAGTTTTTCCTTGTAGTCATAGCAAGGGCTTTGGCTGAAGAGTTATTTTCCAGAGTTGCAATCCAGGTTTGAAATGCAAATAAATTATATGCAACAATAGCGTACTAAATCTATGTATATAAATTGTTAATTCGTGTAATTTGTTCATTTAGGATGGACTAGCTCATGATATACAAATGAGTGCTACTGGACTGGAAGAGACAAAACAAGGTCTCTTGAGCCCTCAGTAGTCATTATCTCCGCTTGTCTAGTATCATCATTACTGCAAAGGTTTTTCCTTTGAAAACCTTTCGAGGCAAGGGTTTTTTAATCCTAGTAATAATGATTGTACTAGCCCATTGTATGGGTCCCATGACCTATTGGTCTCCGTGGACGTTAAAAAATTTATTCTATTCTATTCTATTCTTCATTAGTAAGTAATTTTTGTCTGTAGATAGAGATTTATCCAAACTGCTATAATCTTGCATGTATGATGCAGACTTCAATGCTGCCTTTATTTCTACCCTTTGCTCAGACATTTTGCAGCTATTTTGCCAACTGCTTTGACTGGTTCTATGTACTATATGCTATCATCTCCTCGAGATACTAGAGCTTGTAGATATTTTTTGGTTTATTTCATTTGGTTTCTTCATTAGTCGTAGTTTGCATTGAATGAGAACCATGTCGGTTGGAGTCTTTGGAACACTGTTTAAACTGCTCAGAGAATATGGTTGCTTGATTCGCATTTTTTATTTTACCTTTTATCATGAGTTTATCTTAGTTAGAAATTATGATATTTTCTGACTTATTGTCACTAAAGACCAGCATGAGTCCAGTATTGATGTCGATGCCCTTGGTATAGTTCATGGAATCAACGTTCTGCTTATTCCCAGATCTGTGCAAGCATCTTATGCAGTATCTAAGAATGGTGGCATTGTTAAGGCAATGTTTTCTTGAAGGAGCTTCAAAGTTTGATCCTATGGTTTCAGCAGATCAGATTGATTTGGACCTCAATAGACCTTTTTTAATCAAACCTTGCAACATCTTACTTTGCGGGGGCTCCAGGTCTGGCACCAGCATGGCTGAGCTTGTAGTGAATCTACATTCTTTGCTTGGAATTTAGCAAGGCTTGTAAATAAATACTAAGCAACTCCATGCCCCTTGTGGTAGTGAAGCTTTGCTCATGTATTATGCCATTTTTGAGTACCAAGCTAAAGAAAGTCTCTACATTACTGTAAGAAAGTTTGGCAAGGTTCATTATTATTGCGAATTTTATAGGTAACGAAAATAAATATGATGTTGCTGTGGTAATTTCTCTATAGTCAATATGGACAGTAAGAGTGGCAGTGTATTAGAGGCATAAGTCTTTGATATAATCCATTTCAACGTGTAGTATTGTGGACCTCAATGATTGCAGTATATTTAGCATCACAAAGCCATAGAAGTTGTTGAGCTCTTTCAACAAATGTAACAGAAAGTTATGCTTCCAGACAAGGCTACTTGTGTTAGCGCCTTGGATGCCTGTGTGAATCTTGCTGCCCTAACAAAGGGCACCATCATCAGTCTCTATATCACTCTGAATAGATCTGATTTTGATGGTTGTGGACACAACCGTTATGAGCATGTATGGCAATTGTGATCATCTAAACAAAGCACATAAGAAGTTTGATGAGATGCCCAAATGAAATCTTGTCACAAGGAATGCCATGATTGCAGCTTATGCTCACAATATTTTGCCAGCTTGCAGCCATGTAGGGTTGGTTGATGATGGTCATTATTATTTCCAGGTTATGAGAAATGACCACGGAATTAGACCAACTTTGGAGCATTGTAGTTGCATGATTGACCTACTTGCAAGAACAGGGTATCTAAATGATGCAGAGGGGTGGGTATGTGATATGCATTGCCTCCTAATACTATGATGTGGGCTGCTTGTTAAATTCATCATGATATTGACAGAGCCAAGCATATTACAAAACAAGTATAGAGCTACATCCAGAGAATGCTGCTCCATATATACAGTTAGTGCAGTGAAGGATATGAAGATGATATGCACGAATAGTTCGAACTTAAGGTGAGCTTTGTGCATTTCCATTTATTTCCAGACGATGTGATATCTATTAAGAAATCGAGCATGTTAATTGGTTTGTTTCTTGCAGCTATTCTCCCGAGGCTTCTAGTTTGTATCTTGAAGAATGCCAAGTTTAACAAGACAAGAAGACGATGCATTTTTCCCTTCGCTTATTCCTGTCTGCAGAAACATAGACAATCAATTAGCCTGTTGATAGCACACACTATATGAGTCATGTATCCTTTTAATTTTTTGCAGAAGATGACAACTTAGAGCAAGGAATTGTCAGAAGTACTGCTAAGAGGTCATAAATCTATCACGCCATACAGTTGCATATTCTTTGGCATCCATTCAGAAATCGAGCATGTTAATTGGTTTGTTTCGTGTAGCTAATCTTAAAGGTAACTGCTCTGTACAGTATCCTTTTGTGCAATATCCCAAGGCTTCTAATTTGTATCTTAAAGAATGCCAAGTTTAACAAGATAAGAAGACGATGCATTTTCCCCTTCACTTGTTCCTTTCTGCAGAAACATAGCCAATCAATTAGCCTGTTGATAGCACACACTATATGAGTCATGTATCCTTCTAATTTTTTGCAGAAGATGACAATTTAGAGCAACGTATTGTTAGAAGTACTGCTAAGAGGTCATAGATCTATCATGCCATACAATTGCATATTTTTTGGCTAGGTATATGGACCACCACTCAAAGTAATATGCAAACTCGTATCTATTTTTTGTATATTCTCTTTGATAGATCAACCAAACATTGCATTGGTAGTGTTGTTTAAAGCAGTAGCAAGTCCTTAGAGGTCTTTTCATTCTTTCTTACAGATGCTAGTGTCCCGACTCATTTCTATAGTGTGTAATTTCTATAGATGTAATTTCATCTTTTCCATCATGCACATTTTTTTATAGAACATTGTTTGGGGTCTGGGTTCGGGAACGCCTGCAAGACAGCCCTCTGTGAGGACCCTTGGATCTAACAGGAGAATCCGGGGGACTATGTCACGCGGGATTTGCAAGAAAAGAACAAGAAGAAGAAAACAGAACAAAAGAGAACAATGAGAGGAAAATGATAAGCTTCCTTGATATCAATGATGAACATACATGAGCTCTCGCAATCGAGAGAAGACTGAAGAGAGACAAGACTCAAAACTCATCTAAAAATCATGTGCTAGCTCTACTCATATATATAGTACAATGGCCTTTGGCCCAATATAGACACTCGGACTGATCTCGGTGCCGACTCCTGGAAGGAGGCCCGATTTGCAGGAATGCCGGGCGGTGCCTCTTGAAGTGCCTAGAATCACGCCGCCGGCGACGCTGGCGGTGACGGGTCATCACTTGTCGTGGGCCTCTTGGTATCGAG
The DNA here is from genome assembly GCA_021234155.1 of Isoetes taiwanensis. Taxonomy (NCBI): domain Eukaryota; kingdom Viridiplantae; phylum Streptophyta; class Lycopodiopsida; order Isoetales; family Isoetaceae; genus Isoetes; species Isoetes taiwanensis. The sequence continues at coordinate 335,989 of JAJEKV010000004.1, forward strand.
ACCCGTGCTTTGATGCGGGTTCCGGCCGCTTGGTCTTCGCTGACCTTGGACGAATGACTCGCGGCCTGCCTGGATCCTTGAGCTTGACCTGGTCCGTCAGATGCATGAATAGTCCCGCACTGTGAGGCACGGGACTAACACTCCCCCCCACCAAACGACACTCAGAGTGAAGAAAAGGAGGAAGTGTTTCTGAGGGCGGGAAGCCATCAGTCTGAAAGTGATCCTCACGGGAGTGAGGACGGCCACCATTATGGTAAGTGCTAATGAGATTCTGGCGTATTTGAAGAGCAGTAGGAGTGTTGAGCCCAAGGGCAGGATCGGCGTCAATGAGAAATTGAGAGCGCACCATGTCTTCAAGGGCAGCATGGGCTTCAGAAGAAACAAATTGGCACTCCATGAGTAGGCAGGTCTGGAGACCGAAGGCACTGACGCTGGCATTCGGATTACAGTGAAAGATGGGACGCTGCCATTTAAAGAGTCGACCTGGGGATGCATTTGAGAGCAGCACGTAAAACCGCTTGACGGCAGAATCAAGGATCGGGTGAGGTGGCTGCATTCTGCAAGAAGGTGTCAAGACCATGCAGGGCATCAGCAGGGCATTGCCAACCACGCTCATTGGGAATATAGATCCAATTGGTAGTGTTATCAAGGGTGGCACCATCCTCCCAATTGGAGCGGCGAACAAAACGGGGATCCCACCGGAGATCCGTCGAGATCTGAGGTGGAGTCCATCCAGCATGACCATCCATGACCTTGGTCCAAAAGGGGAGACGCCAATCAGAGGTCAAGAACCTGGGGCGTGGAGGAACACCCAGGGAAGCATAGGGAGAGGGGATCATGCCCGTGGGCGTGGGCTGCTGAGCCTGCTCCCTGAATTCTCGGACAAGAGCCGGATCTAGAGCTTTGCACCAATGGTCCCAAACGTAAGGTGGAGTCGAGAATTTCTGTGGAGGGCTATCCCAACCCGTGGGGACTGTCTTGCTATCCAGGAGAGCTCGCAGTTGATTGTATCCTGCCAGGTGCTGCATATAAACTTGTGCAAAGGGAAGATCCTCGGGATGTCCCAGATACTTCCTTATCTGTTGCAGCGCTTCAGCTTGCCAGAGAGGCAAATGATGAGCAAGCTCAGGCATGTACTCTTGATGAAGAGCGTGTGTCTGATCATGATTAGCCAGATAGGGATTGTTATCCAAAAGCAACCATTGAAGTGTGGGATCACCCTGAAAGTTCTGATGTGGCCCATCTCGGAATTTGTCCTGTGTATCAGCCAGATAGAAATCATGAAAAATGTACGCCATTGGCTGAACAACTCTGAAGGTGATCATATCCGGATCGTCACAGTGAATGAGATCAAAGACTAAAAGGGCGCAGAATAAACCTTTGTCTTCAACAGAGAGGTCTGGCCAGATCCGAAGAAAATCTGCAGTGCGCAGGGGAACATCAACTGGACCATCAGCCCCATGCCACTTCAGAAGAAAGAGGTGGCGACGGGCAACCACATAATCCAGATAACTGGAAGGAACAGGGAAGTCAACAGGCAGGTTGCTAGCTATGGTAACATAGCCGTCAAGTTTGGTCTGAGCCTCATCAGCAGACTGAATAGCTTGCTGTAGCTGTTGTTCGAGGTCACGGATCTCCTTTTCTAACGTAGCATGGATCGGTCACGGACCCATTTTCGGAAGTCGTGACATGTGAGGAGGATTGCCCAGGAGCATTGAGTCGAAGCACGGCAATCTCAGCGTCATCAAGAATTTTCTGTTTCTGAACCTCCGTAAGCTGTTCTTGGAGAGATGTGAGCTGAGAGGTCAAAGAGGCAATTTGAGCGTCACGTGCTGTAAGGTCTTGTGCTTGAATGTTGTAATTCCGAGAGAGGTCTGTATACAGCGTGTTGAGTTTGGCAATATCTTTATCTTTGGCAACCAAAAGAGTCTCTCGTGCCTTGACCTGCTCCAATAATTCTTGAATGGTGGTCTGCAATTGTGTCTGCTGATCGGCAAGCTGAGTAATCTGATTTTGGGCAGCCTTGAGATCTTCACGAGCCTGTAAAAAGACTTCGTGCTTGTCTTGAAGCTGGGTCTCCAGAGTATTCACTTGCGTGGTAGCGGTTTGAGGGTCACGGTGAACTGCGTCGGAGACCTCCAGGGCCGTTTGAACCCCATGCATGAGAGCTTCTTGGGATTCTTGTAACTTGAGAGCAGCAGCTTGAGCATCCTGCTGATATTGATACAAAAGCTGGCGAGGGTGCGGAGGCAGAGGGGCCTGCTGTTGCCGTGTTTGTAATGTTTGGGAGATATGATGAGAACTGGAGGGCCTCGTTTCTGTAGAGGAAGAGGAGACAGTGACATGCGTGGTGTTATGCTGGACATGACCAGAAGAAGAAGGGCGTGAAGTGCCAACTGGTTGATTTTGAGGAAGGGAATGAAAGGACTGTTGAGTGGAAGCATGAGAATGAGGAGGGGAGGGAGGAAAGTAATGACGAATGATGGCTTGAAGATGGCCTCCCACGGAAACTTCAGAGATAGAAGTGGCAGCCCGAAGACGGTCAACTTCTTGGAGAAGACGGTAGAACAACAATTGGGGCCAATCAATGTGGTGGTTGGAGCGAGTAGCAGTGACCACTATATTATAGAAAGGCTTATTGATATGGGTGTTCTTGATAGAATACCCAAGGAACTTGCGCCACAGAAACTTAACAAAGGTTTCATGGGGCTTGTCAATATTTGTCAGGCGATGCACGTTTGCATGATAAGCAGGAGCACCAAACTCAGTGACATCTAGATCCTGTATGGCAGACCAAGATAAACAAGGGGTTTGCAAAGGGATATGGAATACCTCAGAAATTAGGTGCTGGGTCAGTGAAATGGTGGTGCCATCGACCACTGTAGTGTATCCATTCGGGCTGTTGACGATGTGAGCGATGAACTGCTTCAACTGGTCTGGATTTGGAGCCGGAAGTTCCATTTGTGAAAATTCGTAAAGCTTCTGGCGTTCTGCGACTTCACGATTCGGGCCAACAAGGGCTTCACGGAAAGTGGGCGTCAAGAAGGATACTGACTCGAAAAGAGCCGGTTCCCTGGGAGCAGAAGCTTGAAGTGTAGGAAATTTTGGGGCAGCCATGGCAAAGAGCTTCAGAAAAGAACGGTGATGCAAAGGCGGAGAGCGGAGAACGGAGGGGCTAAGGACTAAGGCGCAGAGAATGAAAAGGTTTAGGTTATAAATGGAGGCGAAGGGGTATGATGAGGGCGAAACTGTAACCGTTGATGGTGCCAGGTGTCTAAAGATGCCAAGGAGGGGATTGAGAGGCAAAAAATTTGGCTAAGTCCCCGAACAACAAAGGGAGAAGCAATGAACGGTAGAGATGAGGCGTGAGAGAATGATCGGATGTGACAGGTGGCCAAAGGACACACATTAATATGCGACGGGTATGAAAAGAAGGAATGGCATTTAATGCTGGCAACTCAAGGTGGGATATCATTAAAACGAAGGTGTCAGAAGGTACCATGGCTAGATATGCGGCGGGAGAAAAGATTCCCCATTTAGTAACAGCCTTGCATTGCAACCACGTTGGCGAATTTTTTGATTGGTCCACGTCGACAGGGAGTTCCTCGGTTGGCTATATAAGAGAAGCAGAGATTGAAGCGGAGACACCCGATGGCGCTCAGTATGTCTGCTGCTGGTTTCCATGACAAATGCACTATGCCTTCCAACTGCCTGGAGTGGATTACGTGCAAAATGGATTGTCTGGACCTCTGGCGGTGCCACAATCATTGGCATTGCTATGGGCGTGGTGGTGTCTTTGGCATGGCTGAGCATGCCGATCCCCACACCAACGGGATGGAGGTGATTACGCACTGCTATTTGGGACCACGAGCACAACCGGTACCACATCCCTGCGTATCACCTCTGCTCCGAACCCGGAGTAGAGGGTGTTCTCCTTAGGACTTAGTAGATAGGGCTCGAGCCCGTTTTTTGTATATAGGGCAGTGCCCATAGCGGAAATATTTGGGCATTGCCCACATTTTGTAAAAATGCCACCTATAATATAAATATGCATTTGGTTTAGTCACTATCTGTTGTGTTTTGTATGAAGGCTGCGTCGCGTTTGTTGATTTTCACTTTACGTGGTATGAAATGTTTTTGAAAGCCATTAACCGATGTAGGTAATGGAGTGCCATCTAATTCAGCCATTTGGAAAACGCTAGGTCGAACCACTTGAGCAATTTGATAAGGGCCAAGCTATCGAAACTTGAGTTTACAGGAAAATTTTTGTCCGAGAATCATAAAGAAGAACCAAATCTCCTTCCTTGAATGTTTTTGTCTTCAAAGCGTTTGTCATGTAAAGATTTTTGCAACCGTTGTCCATGAAGAACACGAATATAAGCATCCCTTCTAAGTTCATCCAACTGTTCCAATTGATAAACCCTTTCTTTGAGTGCGGGCGGATTATGGGCGTGCTTGGTTGAAAAGCGGAGAGTTGGGAGAATGTACTCAAAAGGCATGAGAGCTTCTTGACCATAAACCAATTTGAAAGGAGTGTGACCCGGTAGCTATTTTGAAACAAGTATTGTAAGCCCAAAGAACGATTAGGAAGTTTGTTTTGCGGTCGGTCACGAGCGAAGCGTCCGCATTTTTCTTGAGAATGGTGACGAGTTTTGTTGGTGCTTTCAGCCAAACCGTTCCCTTGAGGATAGTAAGGTGTGCTCTTGTGATGATGTATCAGGAGATAATCCGTCAGTTCCTTGATGGTATGATTGATAAAATGGACACCCGATCATCGACCAGCTCAGGTGGGGCAGCCGAATCGCGTGATGATTTGTTGATAGATGACCTTGGGCGTGCTTGTCGCGGTGTTGTGCGGAAGTGCGCAAGCTTCCGCCCATTTGGTAAGCGTAGTCGGTGAGAACAGAATGTAGCGAACGCGGGTGTGCCGCCAGCGGGAGGATCGATGGGTCCCACAAAATCCATTCCCCATTTCTCGGAAGTGGCGTGGCGGACGGCGTCAAGGGAAGCGTCCGCGGGCGTGGGGCCGTCCAATGGGCCGGCAAGCGTCCCACGTCTTGGCGCGGCGTGGCGTCTTTGAAGAGCGTGGGCCAAAAATAACCAGCAAGAAGGATTTTGCGTGCCGTGGTGTCACCATGAAAATGACCACCACCTAGCCCTTCATGGGCTTCTCGAACAATATCTGGGACCTCATGAGGGAGAACACAGCGTCGAAGGATGGTATCCTTACCCTTTTTGTAAAGATGGCCTGCAACCATGGTGTAGTCACGGACCTCGCGGAGAAATTGATGTCGACGGGATTGTCGCTTGGCTGGAGAGAGCGTGGCATCCTCGGGTGGAAGAGCGCCTGTGAGGAGATACTGCTGAAAGTCATGAAACCAATGAGGTGTTGCCGTGACCAGAAAGAGTTGAGCGTCAGGAAAGGCGTCTGAGACTCCAGTGGAGGGATCATCTGTGTGGATGCGTGAAAGATAATCCGGGACAACATGAGATTTGCCGGCCTTGTGAACAATTTCAAAAGGTGCAAATTCTTGCAGAAGGAGGACCCAACGAGCAATGCGGCCCGTGGGCGTGGATTTGTTGATCAAATAAAGAAGTGCTTGGTGGTCAACAAAGAATTTGATCTGACTGCCCAAAAGATAGTGACGGAAGCGTTGGACGCAGAAAATTAAACCCAAGGCTTCTCGCTCTGTGGCAGAGTAGTTGCGCTCAGCAGAATTGAGTTTCCGGCTGGCGTAGCGGTTTGGTTTGTCAGTGTGCGCATCATATTCTTGAGAAAGAACAGCTCCAATAGCAAAGGCCGAGACATCGACATGAACATGAAAGGGCTTGTCCCATTGAGGAGGAACAAGAACCGGGGCATGAGTAAGCAAGAGCTTCAACTGTTGGAAGCGACATCCGTTTGGGAATTCCAAGCCCAGGTGGATTCATCACCCGTGAGTTTATGAATGGGATCTGCAATGGCGAGCCCAGGGGAATGAAAGTGGAGTAATAATTGACCTTACCCAAGAAGGGCGTGTTTCCTTGATATTGGCTGGTGCTTGAGCCTTGAGCACCACGGCTGATTTTGGCGAGGATTCGTGGTGATACCGCTTTTTTGACCACATGTCCCAAGAGAACACGAAGTGGCGCAAAAGGTGCATTTTTCGGGATTGAGACTAATGCGGACTCATCACATTTCTGAAAGAGCGAGTTCAATTTATCCAAATGGTCAGCCATGGGGCTGTAGGCGAGAGAAGTCATCTTGAAAAATTTGCAAGAAGGGATTTTCCTTCATAAAATCATGAAAAAGCGAGAGCATGATACGTTGAAGCGTGGATGGAGAGTTTGATAATCCAAAAGGAACCACCTTGTAGGCAAAAAAGTGCCCCTTACGGGGTGGTGAAAGTAGTCTTGAGTTGATCAGATTCGTTGATTGAGATCCGATTGTAGCGAGAAAAACCATCCATGAAGTACATCTCATGTCCGGCAACCTCTTCAGAACACAGTGCGTGAAGGGAAGTGGAAAATGATCACGCTCGGGTGCTTTGATTGAGTTTTCGGTAGTCCCGCAAAAGCGGATCTTACCATTGTGTTTGAGTGCAATGACAATGGGGCTCACCCATTGAATGTTTGACCTCATAGATCAAACCCGCAGCAAGGAGTTTGTCGATTTACGCCTTGGACGCGATCCACGGTGGTGGGGTTGAGCGATGCATCTTGTCGTTGCTAGGCTGGGCGTGCATCAGACTTGGTAGGAATAGTGAGTTCCCCCAAGGTTTTGTTGATCCCCGAAGATCTCTGTAGCTCCAGGCGAAAATGTGTTTGAACTTTTTGAAGAGCGTGACGGCCCTGTTACGATAGGGTGTCGGAAGATTTGCAGCAATTCGGACAGGCTGATTGTTGCCTACGTCCACAATCTCGACTTGGGAGTGAATATGGGGATAACTTCCGTGTCTGGACAATATGAGCAGGAGGTTGAAGCATAACGGGATCGTGGCACTCTGCGTGGTGAAAAAGAGGTTCTTTGAGTGTCATCAAGCGGAGGTTGCTTCATAACGGCGTGTACATCTACGAGAGTGGCGGGGAGGTTCAGCATCTGAAAAGTGATCAACACGTTGGATTCGATTGCAAGGAGCCAGGTAAGGGTCAAGCAAAGCAGCCACAGCCTGGTCCTGATCAAGAGTCATTTCTCCCCAAGGATCAGCATATTCGGGGTAGGATGATGAGAGGCGCACTTCTTGGTGGAGCTGAACTTGATAGATATTACGGGCTTCCTCGGAATCGGTGTCGAGAGAGAGGGTTCAGCATTATCGACGGAAATGATTTTGCCTGTTTCCAAGTCCATGGTGGCATTGAGGTGACCATCGTGATGACTAAGCGATCCGTGGCCCGATAATGGATACTCTTGGCCCGGGCGGAGAAAAGGTCGGCCGACCAACATTTCATAATCACACGGATCTTCTCCAGCCTTCCAAACACCAAATTCCAAGGGGAATCCGAGATCACCAATGTTGATGTGAAGAAGAGGCGTGGCCTTGAGGTCTCGTGATATGGCCATTGGCCAATTTGATGTCATATGGGGCCGCGATAGAGTTGTTTGATGCCCATTTGTTTGGCGGAGTTTATCCGTGATGAGATTGACCGCGCTACCTCCGTCAATTTGAACATGATTGACTTGTTGATTGCCCAGTGGCATGTACCGTGGGAGTAGAGGTAGCAACAGCCCCAACCAAAGCGGTCGGGAGTGGTGGCGGTCCTTGAGAGCAGGACAGAGTTTCAAAATTGTGGCCAAACTTAAAGGAATTTTAATTTTGGCTAGCTCCTCTTGGAGTTCCAAAGGCACATGAGAAAAAGGATCTGCTGGATCCACGGGTCTTTGGAGTGCGTGGTAATGAAGCAAAGCAACTTCTTTGAGTAGGTCAACCTCGGCGGCTATATTTGGATAGGTGCGAGGCGTGGAGGTTGAGGCGTGGAAGGTGCTTCTTGTCTTTGTTGAGCTCTAGCGGTGGCATGGACGGCCTTTAGCAGCTTGCATGAGGTTCAAAATGCTTTGGCGAACTTTAGGCATAACATGCGGCATGAGTTTCTCCAAGTCAGGTGCAAAGTGAACCTTTTTTTCTTCTTCATGAGGAATGGTGTCGGCGTCAAAGGCGGGTTGCGTGCCATTAGGAATAATGGTTAAGGGGCGTGGCATACACAGTGGCGTGAAACCAAACCAACCCAATTTGATGGCTGGGCCGGGAGGATTAAGAGCCTGAAAAATTTCTTCCGTGCTTGTTGATCCATCCGAGGTTGATTGGCGGGGAGCTGGTTGATAGCGTGATTGCCGAGGCGCCAGGTGGCTTCGAAGAACGGGGCGCGGGCCTTGTTTGCCATTAGCAATCGAGTTGGTAAGCCGTGAGGCGGACCGATGTGGTCCGATTTGTGCCGGGAAGTTGCTTTTGAACTTGTGGAAGTTGAGGACACGCCGTGTGGTGGTATGACCCCATTCGTGGATGTGTGATAACAGCTTCGAAGGATCAAAAGGAGGGCGTGTGTTGGGTCCCCGTTGTTGCTCTATTTTGATAGAGTTGATTGGGTTGCGCTGCGATGGTGGTGGCTGATATTGCGATTGGTGCTGAGGTATGGTTTGCACTTGATAAACCATCTTGTTGCGGAAAGGTGTAGGATGGGTGCGAGTGCACTCTTCCGTGGCATGATTGCACATGTTGCATCTTTTACAATGAGGCGGGCCATTGGTGGAGTTGCACTCATTCGCCAAGTGGCCTTGATATTTGCAGATATGGCACCAGATCCGATCAAGGCTGGATTGGCGTGTTGAGGTTGAATGTCACGGGAACCATGATGGGTGGAATGAAAGGGAGCTCTGAAGAGCCACGCCACGAGGAAACATTGATTGAAAGTGATTGACAAGATCGATAGCCCCGCTCCAAAGTCTTGGCGCAGTATTGATCATGAGTCGATAGCGGAGGAAGTCCTTGGAGAAACAGACCAAGATCCGGCTCGTGTGGGGGTACTCCTTGAGTTTCCGAGCGTAATGTGAAGTCGATCTGCAAAATCCCTGGCAGACTCCGTGGGCTCTTGTTGAAGGTCATTGAGTTGCTTGAGATGAAGCTGATCATCATCCGTGGTCCCATAGTGAGAAAGAAAAGCAGTTCTCATTTCTGACCAATCTTGTTTCCAGTGGCTTTTGTTGGACATGAGCCATTGATGAGGGGAGCCACGCAGCGTTGTGGAAAAGATGTGGAATTTCAGTTGAGGTTGCGCATGACCATTCAGGACAGCCAGAGCCTCAAATTCTTCCATGTGGGCCTGAGCACTTTGGTCTAAGGGTTTGCCTTTCGTGTTGCCAAAGGTAGGATAAGTCAGCTTAAGGGTCTGAAAGGTAGAGGTAAAAGTGCTGGGCTGGACAGGAACATGATAGTGAGGATATTGAGGTGGAGTTGGCGGTGGCATGGTGCCTGAAAGACCCTGATGAAGGGGTTGCTGAGGTGGAGGTACTGGAGGTGCCTGATCATTGGTTTTGAGGTCGGTAAGGTTGTAAACAGGAAGAGTGGTGGGAAATGTAGGGAAGGGAAATTCCTGGGGAGGAGCAAAAGAGACATGTGGATATCCCTGTCCACCCGTAGGAGATGATGGTTGTGAAGGCAGAGGCGTATGGCCAGAAGACTGATGGATGAAGGCATGTTCTGGGGTATGAAAGTAAGGTTGTGCAGGTTGAGCCGGATAGGGCTCCTGATAGTGATGAGGAGACTGAGGCTGTGAGCAATGTTTGCACGCTTGAGGCGGAGAATTTGGACGAGACATGACACGAGGGGTGGGTGGCGCCGACTGAGCCCTAGACCGAATGTGGCCTCCCTCAATGTCATAAGCAGATCCATACATGTCACGAACAGCTTCCCTTCGATGATGGCGCTCCAAGCGAGACGCCGTCTGGGAAAGAAGTTCTTCTGGCGTGAAGTTTCGGACAGACATTGCGACAGAAGAAAGGAAAATCGAATCAGACCCGGCAGCGGCGACAGTGTTTGGGGTCTGGGTTCGGGAACGCCTGCAAGACAGCCCTCTGTGAGGACCCTTGGATCTAACAGGAGAATCCGGGGGACTATGTCACGCGGGATTTGCAAGAAAAGAACAAGAAGAAGAAAACAGAACAAAAGAGAACAATGAGAGGAAAATGATAAGCTTCCTTGATATCAATGATGAACATACATGAGCTCTCGCAATCGAGAGAAGACTGAAGAGAGACAAGACTCAAAACTCATCTAAAAATCATGTGCTAGCTCTACTCATATATATAGTACAATGGCCTTTGGCCCAATATAGACACTCGGACTGATCTCGGTGCCGACTCCTGGAAGGAGGCCTGATTTGCAGGAATGCTGGCGGTGCCTCTTGAAGTGCCTAGAATCACGCTGGCGCTGACGCGGGCGGTGACGGGTCATCACTTGTCGCGGCGCCTCTTGGTAGCAGACCCAGGCTTTGACTGCGTGGTCTGCTGCTTGGTCTTCTGCTGGGCCTTGGACGACTGACCCGTGCCTGTCTGTGGATCCTTGAGCTTGACCTGGTCCGTCGTATGCATGAATAGTCCTGTACCAGGAGGCACAGGACTAACAAACATGAGACTAAGTTTCATTCAGTTGGCCTTGCTCAATTTCATTTAGGTGATCGGTACAAAGGCTATCATTTCTCCTCTGTACTTGAGATGCAGACCGAGGAAAGGAGATGAATACTAGCTTGCCATTTTTGAAAGACTTTCAGACATGGACCAAGCATTTAAAAGAATTTGTTATACGTTCTTCTTTGGCAACTTAGTTATAGATTTCTTGATGGGTCGCCACATATCATAATGTGATTATACTTCATCCATTTCCCTCATTTGCCCAAAGTTGTAATGCTAATATCTATAGGAACTGCATTTTAGAACCTAGGATTGACATAACACATTGCAGATGAATTAGTCAAATGTAAACAATCAAGTATGTTGCAGAACTCCTTACAAGGACTAGACATTACTCAATCTGCAAGGTTGTGGCAGATTCGTTGCCAATCCAAATGTATTAGCTGATGTGGACTACCAACAATGGTATAGAGCCATGCACACCTGTAATGGAATTCCTTGCTCTCATGCCTATATTACCAGTTGTTTTCTTGTCTAATAATGTCTAGTCCACAGCCTCTATAAAAAAACACTGCATAAGGCTGTGAAACGAACGAGAGTGCTCAATGGGACAATAGAGGCGCAATTTGCAATGTGAAGCAGCTTTTCTTCAGTCCCTGGTATTGGGGCTCTAAACATTGTACAAGCTTAAACATTTTTATGCTTAGCAGGAATGCTAATGTATCGAAAGGAATACGTGGATTTCACTAGAATACTGCTAATGTATCGAAAGAAATAAGTGGATTTCACTAGAATACTGATTTGAAAAATGACCATTCAAACAGATTTTGCAATTCAGGTAGGAACATGTTGGAAATGCTCATAACTCAGATGATATGGGCAGTTCCTAGAGATCTAGCATTCAGGGGACGTAGTCTTAACATATTTCTTACCTACGTGACAATTACAAAACAAACAACTCATGGAGTGATGAAACCTGAACAAACCCACTCTCTACGGAAACCATGAAAACACGTTCTCGTCCCAAGAGAGGGCAACCCCTCATGCGCAGCACCTTGTTAGAATTAGTTTACATACTCGAACCATAAACATGGAACCTACACATTTTGCATGTAAATATGGGTTAAGAGCATATGCGGTATGTTGGCTTAAATATAGACTGTATCAGACTGGCTTCCACTTGAACCCATAAGTTTGGATGCTTTCTTGGTCTAGAAGTTGGTTCTATCTGAGAGATCCCAGTTAATATAGCAAGCTTACAAGATTATTGAAATAATATATGATGCATAGCTATAGGTTCACCTTGCTACAGTCAGCTAGGTTGCTCGAAAACTACAAAAGGCTGGCTTGGCAAAGGACTTAATATCCTTGTATGTCTTGCAAGATTGCAATCCATATCTTCAATCTAAAAGGTTCCACCTTTCTTTTTCATTGCTACATGATTTCCATGGATATCTATATTCTTGTCTTCTGGGACTGTAACTTCTTATCAGGAACACAACTTCTAGGGGGTGCATAGAGTCAGATTTCGAGATGATTGCAGATTCTCTTTATATAGCAGTGAAAGTTACTCGTGCTATCCAAAAAGAGAAGAAAAAATTGATCATCAAGGGGACTTGAGCAGGGAATAAATTACTAATCGCGTGTTTCTTATTAGCCAGAATGACTTTAGCTAAACTTGCTCGATATTAATCTCAAAACTTTCTGTGGTTTAGCTAAACTCTACACATTTTTCCTCTCATACTTTATAGCGCTTAACTAAACTAACCCAAACATCATTCCAAAAATTTCTATGGTGTGGCCAACAGAAAATATTACGCTAAATTACTATACTTTTTTTCAATTGTTTCCACTTATTTTAGTCATTTTCTTTGTGAAAACATTCTAAAATAATGCTAATTAGCAAACTCTAGGACTCAAATTAATTCATAATGCTACAAACTAAACTACTAATTATATATTTCATATAAACTAGAATGATGTTAGCTAAACTAGCCCGAAATTCATTCTAAAAGTTTCTATGGTTTAGCTAAACAATATAAAATTTCACTCTCTTACTTTCTAACATTTGGCTAAAGAGCTCCAGGGTTGGTGCAATCCCGAAAAAAGTTAAGCTAAAATTATTATTTTTTTTCCAAATTTTTCCATTTACTTTAGACAATTTTTTTTGAAAATGTGCTAAAAAATCGCCAAAAGCTAGGTTTAGCACTTAAATTATTCCATGGATTTGAGAAGGCCCTTTTAAACAGTAAAGAAATTGCAGAGTTGATGATGGAGGTGGATACACCAGAATTTGGTGTGATTTGGTGTGACATCTTGAATATTTAGGTTTCTTTTGATCGCTCAGTTATGTAGAATTATGAACTCTGAAGATCCTTTCTAAACATTGAGGAAATAAGGTAAAGGACCATTCTCAAAGGGGATTTAGGAGTCATGATTAGACTTCTTCGGGTCTTTTTTGGCAAAAATTTGGTGGTCAATCTTTGTAAATTTAAGGACTTGAAGAGCAATTACAATGAACATACCAAAGACAAATCATGGCTGTTGATTGAGTCGTATATAGCAAGTATTTGTGTGGCTTTAACAAAAATACAATACTAATTTGTGTACTAGTTGCACATCATAATTGCAGGATTTGCCAAATGACAGTGCTTGGATGGCATTTACATCCTAGAATATCAAAGGAAAAGAGAACTGGAAGCTTAGCTTAGAAACCTTCATACATGCTAAGGCTGACCTTTCCCACCTCGTGTTTGAAACAACATATGCACTAGGAATAATGGAGAAGTTTTATCATGCTGGATGGATACTGTCCATGTAAATACATTATGATGTTGAATTTTTTCAAATACTTCACGAAATTTATTGAAACTGCCACAATCTTGACAACTGTTATTCCAGGAACATCATCGGACTCTGAGGCATTACCAAGGATGATGTCATGAACAAACTTACCTTCTTCAAGATTGCCAAGGCTGCCACATGCATTTATAATGGTAGCAAATGTAATTCTGTCTGCTTTTTCTCCTCCTAGCATTTCCTTGATGGTTCCATTGCTTCTCCATATTGCTAGACACATTACAGACATCTACCAACCACATCTACTATACATCTTAAGAAGTGCAGTCTTGACAAACATATCATTTTTAAGATAATTGATGTTATACCAACTATGAGTAAAGCTGGCTTCACTCAAAGCTCCAACTCTAGAACATACATTGATAACTGTAAACACGACATTGATGCTGCATATTCTAAAGTTTGTTTAATGATCCGCATGGTAATGTTTTTGCCTATTGCATGAAGAAACCATTAATGTCCATATCATTTCATCTATGTAGCTATTTGTTTAATTGTTTGCTTTGCTTTGCTTCTCTTGACCCCTTGAATCAGCATTAGGATTGCAAATGTATAAAGGATGTATTTTCTCTTATAGCTCCCACTTTACTAATTTTGCATCCTTAGAATAAATACATGTTTGTAAACATCATAACAATAGAATCTTATCAATACTTTGAGAAAATCTCAATTGGTATGATGTCATATGTTTGCCTTCTGTGCAATGTTCAACTTTTATTTATTTTACATTTGGTGAGCTAAATTACGATAGAGAGTACAAAAGTTATACACAGGGTTTGAGACCTTTGGGTTGTGCAATAAGTTAAATGGTTTGTAAGATTGATTCAGGTACAATATAGAGGTAAATTAGATAGGAATTGGGCTTACATACATTCGTAAACAGGAAGTGAGACATAATATGGCTATGACTATCAAAATAATGCACAATATAACAATTCTTGAACTGTCACAAGGGATGGTAAAGAGAAATGTTCGCGGCGGCTTTCTTGTATAAATAAGGTTTTTAGGATGTACACCCTAATCCCATTCATCCATTGAAAAGGGAAGCAGTTGAGATGCTGCCACTTCATGATGGGGCATGCATGGGGGCATGCACCATGTCTCTAAACCGTTGGATCAAGAGGGAAGTGAAATCCTGGCCGTCAAATGTGCCTAGGATGATGTTAGGAAGGTGCAGGATTTGGGGCTTTTGATCTCGGCCTTCTGTACATTTAGGGCTTTCATTTTGGCCGTTCATTTAAAGAGGATGACCTATTAACATTAGTTGGTGAGGTGGCAATGTACTACATAATTTTCGTCTGGAGGCCATTTACGTGATGTAATTGCTGAGACAGCTCCGCCAGGCGGAGGGCGAGCATCAGAGCTACGAGGCCTCCGCCAAAGCTGGCGGCGCCGCCAAAGCAATTTGCCACGTAAATGCCTCCAGACAAAAAATATGGGATGTAATATTCATTTTGGTTTGGATTTGGCCGGTCTGGAGTAGGTATGGTGCTGTTAGTCTAAGAAATGATATGCCAAGCAGCACGATCGTACTCCAAATCATGCACTCATCGTCTACAAACTCCAAATCCATGCCGAGCACCAAAGATCTCTTCAAGCCAATCCTCATAAAGTCATGGTATCAAGTACTCTATTGCTTTGAAATAGCAGTTTTGATTGATTTTAAAAACATGACTTTTAAGTATGATTTAAGCCATTCACCCTCCGGCCATGGAGGGCAACCCTCTGTGCGTAGCACCTTGTTTATTTTATTTTTTGATGAAAGGGGACTTTAGCTACTCAATAAAAAGTAGTTTAATGTTTGTCAAGGTAAGGATACCTTTGATGTTATTTATTTAGGAAGAACAACAACCGAAATTTTGCATTAAAAGGAAACCAAGGCCCTTGGCCAATGAAATAATAATAATAATAATCCCATCGATCCGAGACATCGGATCGCCATTCTAGAATGGGACGAGCATGCATGTTTTGCATGCATGCGGGCGGCGCATGCCCGTTCTGGTTGGGACTTCGCTATTTTAAGGCGTTTACGCCCGACTTCTCATCGGCTTCCTCTTCTCTCTCGGTGATACCTTATTCTCTTTGAATTGTCAAAAGGCGGGGGGGGGCTTCTTCCACTGGTTTGGCTAATTTGGCGTTTCTTTCATCTTTGTCCGTTCTCGGCCTTTAGCCTTCATCGTGACCTTCGTCCCTCGATCCTAGTTTGTTAAGGAAGTCCTTTGGTATTCGGGCGGTTTGTTGGTTTCATGCGAGTCCCATTCTAGAATCCCATCGATCCGAGACATCGGATCGCCATTCTAGAATGGGACGAGCATGCATGTTTTGCATGCGCGCATGGGCGCATGCCCGGATCTGGTTGGGACCGCTATTTTAGGGGCGTTTACGCCCCGACTTCTCATCGGCTTCCTCTTCTCTCTCGAGTACCTTATTCTCTTTGAACCCACCCCCCCCCTTCTTTGTTATTGTATTTTTATCGTAGTGCAGCGCAGAATCACCCCTCCACTCTGGGAGGTTTGGTTTGTCTTGTTGTTTTGTTGGTGATGTGCAGGTACAGGTTAGCGAGCGACATCTGTTTCGACTTTTCCATTCGTGGGTTTTGGGAGCGATTTTTATGCCTTACTTTGTCCAAGCCCCTTGCCGAAGGCTTATCACTAGGGTTTTTCCTCGAAAACCCGAAAGGGCGGGGTTTTTTAATCCCGGTGATAAGTTTTCGGCAGGTACACTAGCCCAGTCTCTATTAGCATTGTATTTTGTTGGGGTCCAAATGATATAATTGGATTTTCCCTTTATTTTTTATGGGTAGTTCGCATGTGTGCGGCTACCCACTATCCACCATTGTAGAAAATCTGTTGAGATGAATGAGAAGCAAGTCTAAGTCGGGCGGTTTGTTGGTTTCATGCGAGTCCCATTCTAGAATTTATTAATCATGTCCGGTTGGGCCATGAAGGTCATGGAGCAAGTTGTACAACTATTTGAGTTTGACAAACAAATTGCAGTGTGTTTCAACCGCTTTGAGTTAGGAACCTAGTACAAGAGGGTCTATATCTAGCAAAGAAGAGGATTTTTGTGCCACAATATTGAACTTCAGGCAAATCTCTGAGTAAGTTGGGCAATGTAAGAGTGTGTGACTCTCATCTTCAACATCTTGTTGGTCACAAAATTGACATGTTCTCAATTCCCTGGGAACGCCAATCCACCTTCCTGTCTCAACACCAAGATGTTGTGAGCTAGTCTGGTATCTAGCTATAAACTGCTTCAAGTGTTTGGGTCTTGATCGAAGATAATCTTGGTCTGAATATATTAGCATGGGATTTACTTCAAACACATAAATAGAATAGAATAGAATATGATTTTATCGTCCACGGAAAGCACATGCATGTACCTTTATTGGTCCAGAGTCTCTCTATGGCATTCTTTTTATTAGGTCGTGTGCTCCAAGTGCAAAATCCGGCCAATTTTCCCTGGTAACACCCCATCGACCAGCCCATTGGAGGAGGTCGTTGTACCATCCAGCATTCTTAGATTGACGCAAAGCTTGTTTGGCTACCATTTAGAGGGCTGCTGAAGTATCTTATTAACAAAATTGATAGATTGGAATAGGGCTTCCACTTCTAGAGGTAACAGACCAGCCTCGGCAAGCATAATTGCCATAGTGTACCTGATATTTCACACCTAATTCCTCTCCGAGGAAGGTTTTCAATACTACTTCAATCTGATTCCATTGCCTGCTTGTAGCAATAGATCCCCAAATGGAAGAGCCATAAAAGACAACCGTCTGCACAAATGTCTTGAATAACAGTTTTTTCAACCCCCAACCATTGAGTGAGGCTTTATTACATCTCAAGAGCTTACTATACAGAGTGCCCCCAGACAAGTTGGAGACTTAGATGATACAATTGAGGAAAGGGAGTTTCTTAGAATGTCTAGTGATCTAGAGACTAATCGTCCGGGAGATTTACTGCTTGAACTTGGAACAGCATGCGCATTAAAAAAAAAAATTAATGGCACAAATGAATACCCCTGCTCGGGTGTCTCCACATATATATACATATAGGTTCCAACTAGTGAATTACCTAATGGCCGCTAGCGAAAATTCAATATCCTCTTTTCACATTGGTTGACAAGCTACCTGAATCAAACCATGCACCACTATACTTTGACATCCAAGGGCAATTGAATGCCGACGAATTGTGTGAGCACAGGAGGCAGAGGAGAAGGCTGGAGTACGATAAAGGCGAGCCTTACCAAAAGCTTTTAGGTGAGATGTTGGTCAATGTATTTTGGTCACGGAATGCCGAGGAAGATTCAATGATCTTTGCAAACACCATTCTTGCAGCTACCCATAAGACTTTTGGTCTTACCAAATAAAAGAGTCAGTGCAAGCCATGTAATAGCTAGTGGGACATGGAATAACCATCATTCAATTAAATTGGGATTATGTCTTGATTTTGGGACAAATTTCATATTGCAAGTTTTTTAGTAACTTGATAAAAGTCACAATATGTTAACATAGAAATCACACACCTTAATATAAATTTACACCTTAACTTCAAATTACAAAATCATATATCATGAAACTCAAATAGTACACAACTTTTATTAAATGTGATTGATACATAGTAACTATTTTTCATTTTTCCACCAGCATCCCCAAGGATATGAGAACCTTATTCCTTACATCCTGAGGTATTGTAACTCTCGCTGTTTTACTAGGAATAGTTTTTGGAGTCCACGAGTACAATACGGTTTCAATGTCTAGCCAAAGATCAGGATCACTAGGATTTCTCCTCCACCTCTTTGTCCAACAATCTGAATATCTTTCTTTATCGGTGACATTACTCAACTGATGTACTGGACACCACCATTCCACGCGCACCTACCTTCTTCTTTGCAAATATCCGAGATAGTGTATCCCAACCACATTGGATAGGTCTCTAGATCTGCTGGTTTTACTACTACAAATTGGTGGCACTCCACGTCAGTAGAAGGTTCATAACAATCCATGCCTAGATATTTTGGCCTATCCTTCTTAGGACCAACATAGTGTTTATCAGATTGAGGATGAGCATATGCCTTCACAATGCTACTAATAGTACCATCATCTTCGTTAGCACCAGCTAATGTTTTCCACTTACTTTTAGGGAACCACCCTTCTTTCAGCTCTTCTGAGGATGTGTCTACCTCATCCAACAAGTTGATCACCTTCTTCCAATAATCTATCAATGCACGATTAGTCTCATCTGAATTAGTTTGCCAATGCTTGATGTAGTCATTGATGCCATCCTTAGTCAATCCCAATTGCTTGACTTCTTGGTTGGTTTTAGAGCTTTTGGTTGACGGGGAGGTATCATAGGCTTGCCATTTGCATCCCTGTGCCAAATTTCTGCCCCACCTCTCCACTTCTCCTCTGAAGGTCTCATTTTCCATTGCATGATTGGAATCCCTTCTCTCACCCAAAAAGTGAATTGAAGAGGTCTAGAATGACCTTCCATGTCGAGAGCATACCCATCCACAAAACTCTTTCAATCAGGCACTTCTTCTATGATAGATCCTATAGGAGATGGATTTGTACATCCATGAAATATTTCCAATAGCCTGGGAAAGTTGGTAACTGTCTGCTGTCTCAATACATGACTATATGTTCCAAACAATGCATCCACATCATGTCCGGACATTAGGAACCTCAAATTGACTCTTTCAAAAATACCCACAGCTGTTAAGTAGGATAGGAAAGAAAACATCCACCTGTTCTTATTTTGACCAGCACAATTATCTAGTTGCAAGAGGAGCTTTCTGGGCAAATCTTGAGGTTTAGCACGAGATATTGAAGCTCCAACATGTTCATTAGGTCCATTCCTCCTAAACCTTGCCTTGCTAAACTTTTCAATACTATTAGGGGTTCCATCCAACAATGCACTATGTAGTGCCTGGCTAGCTGTAGGATCCTGTAGGTGACCATTGTAACCCTTCTCATAGTTTCTTAAACACCTCATGATACTCCCAATGTGAAAATCTGGACCATCACTCCACAACTCTAAACTGAAATGGCCATAATAGGTCTGAGACTGCCCATGCAATATTACCCTTTGTCATTGAAAATGCAAAGGGTATGATCTTCCACATGACTTAGGAATGTACTTGAATTGTGGAAGACAAGTCTTACATTGGTCCATTTTATCATGTATAATACATAGATAGTTATTAGGTTCCATTGCGTGAGATAAGGTCCTCCACATCCAATAAGTTGATCTACATGATAGTTGATCCATCATATGGTCCTTCATATGTTCCCTTATCTTTGCCCTTAGACTTGGTTGCACAGTCTTATCTAGTGTCTCCTTGACTTAGCACATAAATTGCACTTGGCAAAGTTGTTTGAAGTTGCTATGGTCACATGCTTGAAATGCTTATTCCATAGCCTACTAAAACTGGTTTGGGATATAGAGGCCACTCCAAGTTCCCGAAGTAATGCATTTATTTCCTCTAATATGCTCTTCTGGGTACAATGGGATGGCAATCTCTTTTCAACAATAACTCTACCCTGTTCATCCTTCTTACTCTTATGTGGCATGTTTTCTGCATTGAAATCCACATATCTTTCAAATATTTCCTTTGTAGCTATAGTTCTTGAGGTAGGCCTTACCAAGGCCGGTGTTCCCGTGCAATGCAATTTTACTATCATTTTCATGTCTCTTTTGCCAGTTGTGCCAAGAAGAGGTTGGAATTCCATGTATAGCCATCCATGCTTTTGAACATATCCACTTTCCATTCAATGGGAATCTTTTCTTCTTTGATCTTTCATCCTGAATTGCATAGCCAAATATGGTGTACATGAAATTCCTCCTGCTATCACACTTATGTTCCTGATATGTAGCTCTTGCTACCACCATCTCCTCTATTGTGAACATTCTGTCTGAGGAGGCCCAACAACATTCACTTCCTCTAACCTTCATCGGGGCTTGGGGAGAACAATCATAATCTGACTTGCATCTTTTGGTGGGATAATGCTTGAAAGTTGGAAGTGGCCTCTTGCTACACTGTGTGAACATTATTGACAATGGTTCTACATCTATAGGAAACATGTAGTTCCCCTCCAGTTTAATACTGTCCCTAGGCCATGCAACAATAGTTGGAACCTCTAGTTGCTTCACACAAGCAAGGCATTCTTGTTTGCCTGAACCCTTTTCCTTCCAATTATCATATAATTTTGAGATTGCCACGCCTAACCTGTCCTCCCCTAATCTTTCATCATTCACTGCATTGATAGGATCTGCTAGAACAATAATCCCTTCTCCTACTGCCTCTCTGTTGCATGCATGCAGGATCTTGACCTTTTCGTTTTTCCAATCGACCCGAGTATAAAATACAATTTCCTTTCCTTTGGCATCATCCTTTTCATTTGAGGTCTTTTCCTTTCCTTTGCCATCATCAACATCATTTGGAGTCTTTTCCTTTCCTTTGCCATCATCAACATCATTTGAGATATTTTCCTTTCCTTGGCCATCATGTTCATTAGTTGGGGATTTTTCCTTGCCTTGATCAGCATCATTGGAGGCTTTTTTTTTTAGCATTTTGCATGCCATTGACCTAGAATGCATAAAAACATATAGTAAGTTAGCATATCCAAATAACTTCTCACTAACATGTTCATAAATGAAAGCCTCATATGTCTTATTCTATTTGATCATTCTATTTATATAATGGGATTCCCCAAGTTATTTTCCTCAACATTATATATAAATAAAACCCTCTACTTATAACCTTCTAACTTGTATCCTATAATAACCTTAGAAACAACTTTTAAGGTTATTATAGGTTAGCAGTTTTAAGGTTAAGAAGTTTATTGTTTCTCGAAATTTTAAGGTTGGAAAGTTATTGTAGGTTAAAAGTTTTAAGGTTAGAAGTTCTAATTCATGAACTTTTAAACTTATAATTTAACTATTAACTTAAAACTAGCATATAAACTTATAACTCATAACTTTTAAATTTAATAACCCCTAAAACAATTAACCCTTAAAACAATTGTCCTTAAAACAATTAACCCTTGTAATAAATTTTCGCGGAAGTTATAATGGTGCGGTACGAAATTTTAAAAGCAGTTATTATTTCAAGTTAGCATTCCTTTTCAAACTTTTCTCTCACACTTTCGAACTTTTCTAATTCCAGGCGCTTCTGCTTCCAATTCCAGGCATTCCAGGCGCTTATGCTTCCAATTTCGACTTCCAATTTTGGCTTCCAATTTCTCGGCTTTCGGCTTTCTCGGCTTCTATCTGCTTCTCGGCTTCAATCTATCTTTCTCGGCATCTATCTTTCTCTCTTCAATCTATCTGCTGCATGACCTAAGGAGGAGATAATATTATCTTATCTTCTATCTTTCTCGGCTTCAATCTGCTTCTCGGCTTCTATCTGCTTCAATCTGCTTCAATCTATTTTTATCTGCGCTTTCGAGCTTTTCGAGCTTTCTGCTTTTGGGTTTTCGGCTCAAAGGCTTTTCTGCTCGAAGGTTTCTACAAAGCATTCGGCTAAAGGTTTTGGCTCTCTACAATCTCTCTGGTTTTTTGGCTTCGGCTTGGAATAGCAAAGTTTTCTGGTTTTTTGGTTTTGTGTTAAAGGTTCTCGGCTTCTCGGTTTCCAAATTATCTGCTATTGCTTCTTCTCGGCTTCTTAAGGCTCAAATCATCTGCTATTGGCTTCTTGTCGGCTTCTTAAGGCTCAAATCATCTGCTATTGGCTTCTTCTCGGCTCAAATCAACTAGGTTAGTATTTCACATTTCTTTACTTAAAGTCATTTATCTTATTCTTGTTTTTATTCTAGTATTTGAATGTTACGTTTCTCTGCTTTTATCTGTTCTTTATCTATTATATGAGCTTGAGGGCTTAATGAAGGGAGTGCTTATTGGCTTAGACTTTTAGATGCATCACCCCTAACGCCCTAGCACCTTCATATATAGATCTATTGCTAATAAACATGTTCTATTGCTTATATGATCTTGCTCTCTGCTCTTGCTCTATGATCTTGCCTATATGATCTTGCTCTATGATCTATCTGCTCTATGCTCTATGATCTATGATCTATCTGCTCTATGATCTTGCCTATATGATCTTGCTCTATGATCTATCTGCTCTACGATCTTGCTTATATGATTTTGATGTATCTGCTCTTATTCTATTTCACTAGCTCTTCTTCTATCTGCTCTAAATAATGAACTAAATAAGGAGTTCTAAACACTGAACTAAATAATGAACTAAACAAGGAGTTCTAAACAATGAACTAAAACAATGAAGTAAATAATGAACTAAATAATGAACCAAACTAAATAACGCTCTATGAGTTCTTATTCTGCTCTATTTGCTCTTAGATTTGCTCTATCTATTCCCATGGCTCTATAGAATGATATGTTAGAATTGGCGAAATCGCGCTTGGCGCATTTCTAGTCCGGCTTTATATAAATCGCGCCCAGCGTGTGCGGTGCGATGTAAAAAAAAAAAACACTATAGTAAACGCGCCTGGCACGTTTTGAATTTTGCATACGTAGAATCGCTTTCTGGGGATAGGAATATCATTTGCTAATTAGTTAATTTCTCTCGTTCTAGTGCATTACACATGGCTGCTTCTAGTTCAAATATACTTCCTCACGGACTGGCCATCAACATTTGGACCCTGTACAAGATACTACTTAATTGTCTTTGTTCAAAACATTCACGAGAGAGAGTTGGACAAGCCGGTTGGCCGATGCATGTATCGGGGCCATGGGAATGCTATCATCGCATCACTGGACATATTCGGCTCCTCATGCTCTTAGTAAGGCTCATGCCCACAAATAAATACCAGGATTTGATTAGGAGTATCAAGGATCGATACAACACTCTGATTTGGAGACTCGACATTCGCAGGGAAGAAGAGGATGCTGTCATATCACAGTGGTCCAGGTGGCACTTTACTCGGTATTGGGCCGATGAAGTGGGCCTTTGCGACATTTTGTAGAGATATGTAGAGCAAGCTATGTTAGTTCAAAAAGAACTCGCGCCTGGCGCATTTTCACAATGTACATATATATCTTTTGAATATAAATACAATCTCGCGCCTGGCGCAATTTTGCAGCTTAAACTTTTATGTGACGCTTATTTTATTATGCTTTTTTATTATATGCAATGTCGAAAACATTGAATCCTTTGATGCCCTCCAGCCAGTATGACCAACCCCAAGAAACTACACATTCTCATTAATGTGTAGTTTCATGGGGTTGATATGACTGGCTAAAGAACATCAAAGAATTCAAAATTCACAACATCACGCAGATGTTATGATATATATTTTTTTTTTTTTGAATATCCAAATAAACATACCTTTTAGGACGTTCTTTTGGCCATGCTACAAAATGTGCCCACGCCACCAACCAACCTGTATCGCCACGGGGTGTCTTCGTGGAAGAGCCTCATCTTCATAATTGCAGTTTATAATGGAAATCTTACAGAAACTGTTTCCAAGAGGAACACCATGACACATAGAACTTGGATTCAGATCTTCGATTTTACATAAGCCTACTCGGCGCTTCAAGTTTCTTTGTTAAAAGATAGCATTCTTCTCCCATTAATCGATAAAGAAACAGAATGCATTGGGAAAAATAGAGGACGAAAAATAGAGAACAATAATGCATTGGGAAACATAGAGAATGCATTCGGAATGGAATCACACTCACCATAGTTCAGCAGACATCGATTGATCTTGGGATTGAAGGCGGCTCGATCGATCCTAAGCGATCTTGGGCGCTCTGATAGTAGGTGGCCGATTAGGTGGTAGTAGATTGCCACATATGCGTTTCTTGAAAATAATAATTAATTGTTATCTTGAAATTGCACTAAAAAGAAAAACACAATTTAAATTTGCAAATGAGCCGAGACGGACGGTTAATTAAGGCGGTATAAATTGAAAAGGACGTGAATTTGAATTTACGGTTGTAAATCTGACGGCCTAGATTATGAACGCATACATATAAGTTTAAACCAAAACCACAGTCTCATATTATCCACACTTGCAGTTCTATGGCGTCTAGAGGATCTGGCAGCCGCGGCCGAGGCGCAGGTAGAGGTGGGCGACATGCCAAAGCACAAATCCAAAGCCTGGAGTTTGCTGAACAAGCGAAAAGCACAAATCCAACAAGCGCCTCAGGTATGAATCAGTGTTTTTGTTCTGTAATTGATTTCTGTGTCCCTCTTTTTGTTAGGTTTTTAGGATTTTTTCTGTAATAATAGAGTTATTATCCGATAAGAAGCATATGTCCTCTAATATTTGAGTTCATATGTCCTAAAAATGTCTTAATGTGTGCATGTTGTTTTTTCTTTTAATGATGTATGTGCTGTTTCAATCTTGTATACTTAGCTGAACGGTATTCAGTAGCTAGTTGTGTTTTTTATAGTTAGTTGTGTCCTCTGATGAAGATTCGACTCTTTAAGTTGTATTTTTATAGTTAGTTGTGTCCGAGCATTTTGATTAGGACAAAACGCCCTAAGCCGGGCGCATTTAATTAGTCATTACATTAGTTTCTTTATCTTTGAGGTCACTTCTAAAGCGCGCCAAGCGCGTATTTGTTGCATTTTGACTGGGACAAAACGCGCCTGGCGCCTGGCCCCAATAAACTAAATGAACTTGCTGTGTATTCGTTTTCAAATCGCGCCAAGCGCGTTTTTGTTGCATATGTTTCGACAAAGATATATTTTAGCATTAAAAGATTAACCCATGTGCTTTGTAATTTCGGGATCACAAAAGACAAGCAAAAAGAGGGAGGACCAAGCAAGGCGAGACCTCCTGATCGAAAAAAAAGCAAAGGACGAGATGAAGATGTTCTTGTATGCACCCGCAACATGTATTGACGTTAGAAGATACATCCGGAATAATAAAGGCTCGTAGAACCTCCATGTCCGTAAGAAGATCTTATAGAGGGGAGAATGGTATGTGGAGATATTCAAAACTGGTGGGAAGCGAGACCTCATATTCATGTCAAGGGTAAGAGAGACCGGTCAAATAAAGCGGGGGAATTCTTATTACATGCTAAGTGCGTGATCGATTCTTTCGCTCGTGCTAGTTGAAGTGGGCCAAAAACATAAGAAGAGCCTAAAGAAGATCAATCGATGCAGTGCTAGCTCTTTTAAAGAGACTGCATTAAGATCAGACGACATGGCCGATAACCTCTTCAAATTTGGCTTGACAGTTGGCGAGCCATTGACTCCTAAAAGAATATGCGAGGGGCTTACAGCTGTTCGACGAGCCATTAGCACGAGGCCCTCAGGTAGTGTCTACTTACAGGCAGTGAAGGATAAGGAAGAAGAAAGCTCTAAAGGCAGGGAAACCACAGAAGCGACAGCAGGCCTTACAAGTGACGATGACAAGGCCAGGCAGTTAGAGGCGATGAGCAAGCTCAAAAAATATGCTGACAAGTATCCACTGGGCCTGAACTTCACCCATCCAGTCCATGTGGATAGGCTTTTCAGGTCCACTAAAGCCATTTATATCGGCAGAAGGTATGACAAGCAGCACTCCTTGGAGATAGTGAACAACATGATCGAAAATCCAGGGCAAGTGCCAATGCCTGCAGATGTAGTGTCGTACGATACCAGAATGAGGAAGGTAATCATGTGGAGTGTTGGAGGACTTCATCGAGAATCGACATACATTTTATGATAATAGATGGCCAAGATTCAATAGAGGCCCGAAGGTTACGATCAAGAAGGCACAAAGATCTTGGGCATCGGTTGTTCTATAAGTCGTGATTCGTCGAAACTACGGTTCCGAGCGGCTCAACAACACCTGCCGAGCTAGCCGAAATAAGCGCACTCCTGAATGACATGGGAAAAACATTCTTATACAAAAGGTAATTCTCTTCCCTTAGGTTTCGCCAGATCTGCGCAAAGCGCCAGCGATTTCATATTAAAGCAAATCAGCGCCAGCGCGATTTTGCCTACTCTAAAGAACAAAGGCTTTCGGAATGGTAGTCGTTTCTCCTCAAACAAGCAAATCGCGCCCGCCGAAGATTTTCATATTAGAATGTTAACGCCCATCGCGGGATTTGCCTACCCTCGGGAGAAAAGGCTATCCGCCTAATAGCCAAGTCTCATCGCTAGGCAATTCTCGACGCCGATTTGCATTCTAATATGAAATCGCCAGCGCCGATTTATTTGTTTGATGAGGAACGACTACCAATCGAGGAAGCGCTTTAGAGTAGGCAAATCGCTACCGATGATTTGCTTTAATATGAAATCGCCAGCGCCGATTTTTAAACTAGAAGGATTTATTTCATTCACGATTATGAAGCTAAGAATGTTACTCCTTGCAGTCCCTATATAGAGCAACTTCGGCATGCTCGGAACCTGTGGATTCAATATGGGAAGCCAATGCCAACCAGACAGGACCAGTCCAAAAGAGCTGAATTCAAGTTGCTGGAGAGGACACTTAGTCGACGATAATACAGACAAAACCAAGAGCACCGGATCAAAGAAAAAAAGGAGATGAAAAGGGTGATGCTTCCAGGAACCAACTGCGCCCAAGGATGCCTGCAAGATAGTATTTGCTTCAGATCCATTATGGGAGAAATGGAATGAATTCTGGGATGCCTACGTTGAGAAGAAGTTGCCAGATTCACAAGGAAGATTTCCTCCTGTTGACACATCAATTTTTGATATACATATACTTGAGAGATGAGGAAGGCTCATGGATTGGGACGCATCAAGATCTGATCTCGATTCCGGACAGGTTAATTAGAAAGGAAATTCTTTACAAGAAAACCCCGGCAACAAAGGCTATGGAATCATTTGAAGATGCACGCCGACGAGCTGAAAAATATTAGAGTGCTCAAGGAGGCAGGTTGGTGAGGAATTACAAAGGCTTTACGGAGAGTGGTGGTTTGTCGGAGTTAGGACTCATGCAAAAGTATAACGTCTCCAACGACGACCTAAAGAAGTATGTATTTTGGTCCAAGGACTTTGTCAAGCAGCCAGGTTGAAGAACGTTGCAAAGATCGATTGGGCTTCACACTAAAGTTACGTCCGACTTGAAACGAAAAGTCGCGATGGTGAAGCAGACTCCGAGACGGAATCCACTTTTTTTTATCAAGTGTCCACTGGTTTCAAGTGTGCCTTGCCAGAAGTGGGTGCAGGTCCCCATCATATCACACTCTTTGTCCTTGATAGCCGAGGCACCGGATGGTCGCTTTGATGACTATAATACGTTCTTCAACATACGCAATGGTTTCACCATGGAGATGAACTACACAATTGTCACTATATGTCCCTCCGACATAATGCATATGCTTTAAGTGCTGCAAATGACCTTGAATGCGTGAAAGTCATCCGACAGGCGATCCTCATAGATGAAAACAGGGACAGTGACTTCAGCACAGAAGTAAAATTTCTCATGTGCTTATAATTATGATAGCCATGATGGATGGTAAGGAATATGAAAGGCTCAAGGGAAAACCAGATGGAGACAAGCTAGCATGGCGTGTTATCCGGTTAGATGAACGATATCTGCGTAAACGTCTTCTATCCGGAGCAAGAAGACAAGGGAAGGGTGTCAAGGTCGTGGAAGAGTTAGAGGAAGAAGAGGAAGAAGAGGATGAAACGAGGATTCACCCAATTCTTGTGGGCCACATTAAGTATGAGCTCCTAACTTCACATAAGGGTAAGCTAAACAAGAACGGGTTCTCTATGGACCTTCCCAAGATCTCATTGAAGCATTTTATCCATTGGGAACAACTTTGGGAACTTCACGTTGGAGGTTACATCGATAGAGAAGCTTTGAAGTCGCAAGGAAATGTCGGGAGCGCCCTCCGATGATCTCGCCAAAAATTTCTTGGACCTCTTCTTTGAGAAAGTACTAGAGGAAGCACCTAGGGGACCAATCGGCAAAGGTAAAAACAAAGCTTCTAGCTCTAAGGTCGAAATACCCGCAGATTTTCTTAAGGAACGGAGAATATGAGAAAGCTATTCGTTGGCCACAACATCATGGATGAAACCAAGAGCAGCCCGGATCACCAAGTACCTATCAACATCCCCGCGGAACATCCTTGGCCCCAAAAAATATAAAACAGGATGAAGATAACAAGGATGATGATAATAACAATAATGATGATGAAGAAGACTCCAAATCAAAAACACTAGCCAAGTTAGCGTAAAGAGTAATGAACTATCAAGCATAGTTCACACCGCATGCATCTCAATCGATGTGGTTGGTGCTTCTATCGTAATAGGAGACAACTCGAATAAGGATGCAACGGAAGAAGACACCACGGGGAATGAAGAAGAAAGGTATCGTAACAATGTTCTTTTTTGATATCCATGCATTTTACAAACTACAAGCATATAGAAATCATACCGGTGCGATTTAGAGTTTCCTAGAGATCATATTTTTAAATTATATTGACATGCATCATTCATGAAATCTACCGACGCTAGCGTTGCTTTTCCATTTCTTTATCTCATACGTTATTGTTCTCCTTACGTAAATGATTTGGCTTCCCCAAAAGTACCGGTCTTTGATTTGAATGGTGTGCTATGTAGAACGTTACCTAAAGCAACGCTTTGAAAAGTCATGGTATGCGCAACAACCATTTGAGACACATTACCAAATATGTTTACCCGCCCTTTATCCGGAAGGAGATGTTGGACCAGGCCTTCACCGCTTTTGTTATTTTAATTTGGTCATCTATGGAGCATAGAAATATCTGAGGATGTTTAAAAAGTAGTGTCCGAAGCTAAATAGAGATTACGCCCATCTGGGATCAAAGCAAATGTGCTTCATTCACAAACCCTAAAGAACCGACAGTAAAAAGATATTTGTGAAAATGCTTCATGCTAACATGATGGATGCCCTAGGTGTTGAGGATAAGGAAGGCATGATCATGGTGGATGATGACACTCTAAAGTGTTGCTTCAATCAGTCCACGTCATTGAATCCGCCATCCTATTATCCCAAGATTTTGACAAAGATGACTTCTGCTTCGCTTTGTTAGTATCTTGCACCTAAATAGCTTAGGAAAAACGGTTGAAGAGATACAAACACTATACCAAGATCTTGATTGGACGGGGGAAATTGACAGGACCTTGAGAAAATCGTTCTAGAAAGGGAACTTTTTGATATATATGTATACAGAAATACACTTTCCAAAAAGTTTTGAATATGAAATATACTTCAACCTCATTGATTATATATTGTGTGTTCTTATATTAGCATTATTGGTTACGTATACGTATTGTTTTTTTTTTTTTATATTGTAATGTGTATAGTTTGCTATACTTGCAATAATTTGTATGTATATCTGAAGTCAATAATTTAGGTGTGTATAAATAGGTATGCATAAATTGGCAAACCATAAACCCGGGTCATATACACTTATTATTATGGCACATTCTATTACGCAAGGTGAACCATACGGACCTCTGCGAGTCTTGAGCTAGAAAAGCAGAACTTGAGTGGCAGTGTCGTTGCTATGAATCCGTCGCTTATCCTGATAGTCCCTTTGATGTTGTAATCCATCTTATGGAGATCCGGAGCATGGTTTTGTTCATGATCGGCCGGGATCTCGAGAGGGCCGCTGCGGCGCTGTCGACAGAAATGAATGGATTAGTTTTAAGTTTATGTTCTATAGCAATACGTAACATAAACATACCTTTTTCGGGACGTTCTTTTGGCCATGCTACAAATGTGCCCTTTCCACCAATTCAGATCGCCACCGGGTGTCTTCGTGGAAGAGCCTCATCTTCATAATTGCGTTTATAATGGAAATCTTACGTAAAACGTTTCCAAGAGGAACACCATGACACATAGAACTTGGATTCAGATCTTCGATTTTACATAAGCCTACTCGGCGCTTCAAGTTTGCTGTTAAAAGATAGCATTCTTCTCCGACACTGATAAAGAAACAGAATGCATTGGGAAAAATAGAGGACGAAAAATAGAGAACAATAATGCATTGGGAAACATAGAGAATGCATTCGGAATGGAATCACACTCACCATAGTTCAGCAGACATCGATTGATCTTGGGATTGAAGGCGGCTCGATCGATCCTAAGCGATCTTGGGCGCTCTGATAGTAGGTGGCCGATTAGGTGGTAGTAGATTGCCACATATGCGTTTCTTGAAAATAATAATTAATTGTTATCTTGAAATTGCACTAAAAAGAAAAACACAATTTAAATTTGCAAATGAGCCGGGACGGACGGTTAATTAAGGCGGTATAAATTGAAAAGGACGTGAATTTGAATTCTGATTTGTAAACTCGGCGGCCTAGATTATGAACGATACATATAAGTTTAAACCAAAACCACGATCTCATATTATCCGCACTTGCAGTTCTATGGCGTCTAGAGGATCTGGCAGCCGCGGCCGAGGCGCAGGTAGAGGTGGGCGACAGGCCAAAGCACAAATCCAAAGCCTGGAGTTTGCTGAACAAGCGGAAAGCACAAATCCAACAAGCGCCTCAGGTATGAATCAGTGTTTTTGTTCTGTAATTGATTTCTGTGTCCCTCTTTTTGTTAGGTTTTTAGGATTTTTTCTGTAATAATAGAGTTATTATCCGATAAGAAGCATATGTCCTCTAATATTTGAGTTCATATGTCCTAAAAATGTCTTAATGTGTGCATGTTGTTTTTTCTTTTAATGCTGTATGTGCTGTTTCAATCTTGTATACTTAGCTGAAAGGTATTCAGTAGCTAGTTGTGTTTTTTATAGTTAGTTGTGTCCTCTGATGAAGATTCGACTCTTTAAGTTGTATTTTTTATAGTTAGTTGTGTCCTGAGCATTTTGATTCGGACAAAACGCCCCTGGCGCAGTTTAATTAGTCATTACATTAGTTTCTTTATCTTTGAGGTCACTTCTAAAGCGCGCCAAGCGCGTATTTGTTGCATTTTGACTGGGACAAAACGCGCCTGGCGCCTGGCCCCAATAAACTAAATGAACTTGCTGTGTATTCGTTTTCAAATCGCGCCAAGCGCGTTTTTGTTGCATATGTTTCGACAGCATATATTTTAGCATTAAAAGATTAACCCATGTGCTGTAATTTCACAGGATCACAAAAGACAAGCAAAAGAGGGAGGACCAAGCAAGGCGAGACCTCTACAGTCCAGAAAAAGCAAAGGACAGATGAAGATGTTACTGTTACATACCTGCAACATGTATTGACGTTAGAAGATACATCTGGAATAATAAAGGCTCAGGTAGAACCTCCATGTCCAGAAGAAGATCTTATAGAGGGGTCAGAATGGTATGTGGAGATATTCAAAACTGGTGGGAAGCAGACCTCATATTCATGTCAAGGGTAAGAGAGACTGGTCAAATAAAGAAGCAGGGAATTCTTATTACATGCGAAGTACAGGACGATTCTTTCTGTTCTGTGCTAGTTGAAGTGGGCCAAAAACATAAGAAGAGCCTAAAGAAGATCAATCGATGCAGTGCTAGCTCTTTTAAAGAGACTGCATTAAGATCAGACGACATGGCCGATAACCTCTTCAAATTTGGCTTGACAGTTGGCGAGCCATTGACTCCTAAAAGAATATGCGAGGGGCTTACAGCTGTTCGACGAGCCATTAGCACGAGGCCCTCAGGTAGTGTCTACTTACAGGCAGTGAAGGATAAGGAAGAAGAAAGCTCTAAAGGCATGGAAACCACAGAAGCGACAGTAGGCCTTACAAGTGACGATGACAAGGCCAGGCAGTTAGAGGCGACGAGCAAGCTCAAAAAATATGCTGACAAGTATCCACTGGGCCTGAACTTCACCCATCCAGTCCATGTGGATAGGCTTTTCAAGTCCACTAAAGCCATTTATATCGGCAGAAGGTATGACAAGCAGCACTCCTTGGAGATAGTGAACAACATGATCGAAAATCCAGGGCAAGTGCCAATGCCTGCAGATGTAGTGTCGTACGATACCAGAACGAGGAAGGTAATCATGTGGAGCAAGCTGGAGGACTTCATCGAGAATCCTGACATACATTTTATGATAATAGATGGCCAGCATTCAATAGAGGCCCAGAAGGTTCTGATCAAGAAGGCACAGCATACTGGGCATCAGTTGTTCTATAAGCTGTATTCTGTCAGAAACTGCCGGTTCCTGAGCGGCTCAACAACACCTGCCGAGCTAGCCGAAATAAGCGCACTCCTGAATGACATGGGAAAAACATTCTTATACAAAAGGTAATTCTCTTCCCTTAGGTTTCGTTTTCGTATTTGCAAATCGCGCCAGGCGCGATTTCATATTAGAAAGCAAATCGCGCCAGGCGCGATTTGCCTACTCTAAAGAACAAAGGCTTCCTGGAATGGTAGCCGTTTCTCCTCAAACAAGCAAATCGCGCCTCGCAAGATTTCATATTAGAATGCTAAACGCCCCACGCGGGATTTGCCTACCCTCAGGAGAAAAGGCTATCCGTCTAATAGCCAAGTCTCATCAGGCTAGGCAATTCTCGCGTGACGCGATTTGCATTCTAATATGAAATCGCGCCAGGCGCGATTTACTTGTTTGATGAGGAACGGCTACCAATCGAGGAAGCGTTTTCTCTTTAGAGTAGGCAAATCGCGCCTGGCACGATTTGCTTTCTAATATGAAATCGCGCCAGGCGCGATTTTAAACTAGAAGGATTTATTTCATTCACGATTATGAAGCTAAGAATGTTACTCCTTGCAGTCCCTATATAGAGCAACTTCGGCATGCTCGGAACCTGTGGATTCAATATGGGAAGCCAATGCCAACCAGACAGGACCAGTCCAAAAGCGTTGAATTCAAGTTGCTGGAGAGGACACTTAGTCAGACGATAATACAGGACAAAACCAAGAGCACCAGATCAAAGAAAAAAAAAGGAGATGAAAAGGGTGATGCTTCCGAGGAACCAACTGTGCCCAAGGATGCCTGCAAGATAGTATTTGCTTCAGATCCATTATGGGAGAAATGGAATGAATTCTGGGATGCCTACGTTGAGAAGAAGTTGCCAGATTCACAAGGAAGATTTCCTCCTGTTGACACATCAATTTTTGATATACATATAACAGAGATGAGGAAGGCTCATGGATTGGACGATCAAGATCTGATCTCAGTTCTGGACAGGTTAATTAGAAAGGAAATTCTTTACAAGAAAACCTCGGCAACAAAGGCTATGGAATCATTTGAAGATGTACGCGACGAGCTGAAAAATATTAGAGTGCTCAAGGAGGCAGTTGGTGAGGAATTACAAAGGCTTACAGGAGAGTGGTCGTTGTCGGAGTTAGGACTCATGCAAAAGTATAACGTCTCCAACGACGACCTAAAGAAGTATGTATTTTGGTCCAAGGACTTTGTCAAGCAGCAGAAGTTGAAGAACGTTGCAAAGATCAGTGGGCTTCACACTAAAGTTACGTCCGACTTGAAACGAAAAGTCGCGATGGTGAAGCAGACTCCGAGACGGAATCCACTTTTTTTTATCAAGTGTCCACTGGTTTCAAGTGTGCCTTGCCAGAAGTGGGTGCAGGTCCCCATCATATCACACTCTTTGTCCTTGATAGCCGAGGCACCAGATGGTCGCTTGATGACTATAATACGTTCTTCAACATACGCAATGGTTTCACCATGGAGATGAACTACACAATTGTCACTATATGTCCCTCCGACATAATGCATATGCTTTAAGTGCTGCAAATGACCTTGAATGCGTGAAAGTCATCCGACAGGCGATCCTCATAGATGAAAACAGGGACAGTGACTTCAGCACAGCAAGTAAAATTTCTCATGTGCTTATAATTATGATAGCCATGATGGATGGTAAGGAATATGAAAGGCTCAAGGGAAAACCAGATGGAGACAAGCTAGCATGGCAGTGCTATCAGTTAGATGAACGCATAATGCGAAACGTCTTCTATCTGGAGCAAGAAGACAAGGGGAAGGGTGTCAAGGTCGTGGAAGAGTTAGAGGAAGAAGAGGAAGAAGAGGATGAAAACGAGGACGACCCAATTCTTGTGGGCCACATTAAGTATGAGCTCCTAACTTCACATAAGGGTAAGCTAAACAAGAACGGGTTCTCTATGGACCTTTCCCAGTATCTCATTGAAGCATTTTATCCATTGGGAACAACTTGCTGGGAACTTCATGTTGGAGGTTACATCGATAGAGAAGCTTTGAAGTCAGCAAGGAAATGTCAGAGCGTCGTCTCCGATGATCTCGCCAAAAATTTCTTGGACCTCTTCTTTGAGAAAGTACTAGAGGAAGCACCTAGGGGACCAATCGGCAGTGCAAAAAACAAAGCTTCTAGCTCTAAGGCCGAAATACCTGCAGATTTTCTTAAGGAACGGGAGAATATGAGAAAGCTATTCGTTGGCCACAACATCATGGATGAAACCGAAGAGCAGCCAGATCACCAAGTACCTATCAACATCCCTGTGAACATCCTTGGCCCTGAAAATATAAAACAGGATGAAGATAACAAGGATGATGATAATAACAATAATGATGATGAAGAAGACTCCAAATCTGAAAACACTAGCCAAGTTAGCGTAAAGAGTAATGAACTATCAAGCATAGTTCACACTGTACAGATCTCAACTGATGTGGTTGGTGCTTCTATCAGACCGGAGACAACTCAGAATAAGGATGCAACGGAAGAAGACACCACGGGGAATGAAGAAGAAAGGTATCGTAACAATGTTCCTTTTTTTGATATCCATGCATTTTACAAACTACAAGCATATAGAAATCGCGCCTGGTGCGATTTAGAGTTTCCTAGAGATCATATTTTTAAATTATATTGACATGCATCATTCATGAAATCGCGCCTGACGCGTTTTCGTTTTCCATTTCTTTTATCTCATACGTTATTGTTCTCCTTACAGAAATGATTTGGCTTCCCCAAAAGTACTGGTCTTTGATTTGAATGGTGTGCTATGTAGAACGTTACCTAAAGCAACGTTTGAAAAGTCATGGTATGCGCAACAACCATTTGAGACACGTACCAAATATGTTTACCCGCGCCCTTATCTGAAGGAGATGTTGGACCAGGCCTTCAGTCTGTTTCGTTGTGCAATTTGGTCATCTATGGAGCATAGAAATATACAGGATGTTTAAAAAGTAGTGTCTGAGCTAAATAGAGATTGGGCGTCCATCTGGGATCAAAGCAAATGTGCTTCATTCACAAACCCTAAAGAACCGACAGGTAAAAAGATATTTGTGAAATGCTTGCGCAACATGATGGATGCCCTAGGTGTTGAGGATAAGGAAGGCATGATCATGGTGGATGATGACGCTCTAAAGTGTTGCTTCAATCAGTCACAGTCATTGAATCCGCCATCCTATTATCCTGAAGATTTTGACAAAGATGACTTCCTGCTTCGCTTTGTTAGTATCTTGCACGAAATAGCTTCAGGAAAAACGGTTGAAGAGATACAAACACTATACCCGCATCTTGATCGGACAGGGGAAATTGACAGGGACCTTGAGAAAATCGTTCTAGAAAGGGAACTTTTTTGATATATATGTATACAGGAAATACACTTTCCAAAAAGTTTTGAATATGAAATATACTTTACACCAACCTCATTCGAATTATATATTGTGTTCTTATATTAGCATTATTGGTTCTGTGTACGTATTGTTTTTTTATATTATATGTATGGTTTGCTATACTTGCAATAATTTGTATGTATATACCGTCAATAATTTAGGTGTGTATAAATAGGTATGCATGAAATTGGCAAACCATCGGCCGGTCTCATATACGCTTGTTATTATGGCACATTCTATTACCCGCAAGATGAACCATGCGGACCTCTGCGCAGTGCCGCATGAAGCTAGAAACAGAACTTCGGGGATCGGCTTGATGTCGCTATGAATCCCGTCCGCTTCTATCCTGATCCCTTTGATGTTGTAATCCATCTTATATGGAATCCAGAGCATGGTTTGTTCATGATCGACAGGATCTCAGGACCGCCTGCAGCGCCTGTCGACAATGAATCGGATTAGTTTTTTAAGTTTATGTTCTATTATCATGCGTTATTTATGCCAAGAAAATCGCGCCACACGCGATTTGAACCACGAAAATCTCTGTTTTGTAGCAACTTGCTTGCTGTTATTTATTCGTAAAGCACTACAGTTTCAATGTTTAGATTTCGTTGACGTCCGTGATGGTACGAATTAATAAGCAATTTCCTACTTTTTATATTGCCAACATTCTGTCATAATATGGGTCATTTGCATCGAATATTTGAATGCCTTTGCATTTCAACATAAAATGCATCTTCCTAGCCCGAAAATGAACTCAGTGCAAAAGTGTGGTTAATTCAATATAATGGTCAATAAAAGGCTTATACGGCACGATTTTGGAATAGACATAATCCCAATTTAATTGAATGATGGTTGAATGTTCTGAGGCCAGATTGATGCTACCACGTAATTGCTAAACCTAAGTGGTATAGGTCCCTGATCAGACAGAAGAAGAGGCAATATTTCAGGCACAGAAGCATGCACGATAAGCTACGTACAAATCCAAAAATCTTTTGGAACTCTATTTTGAACACACGATCTCAAATATCTTTGGACCTAAATGCTTGAATCCACTTTGTCAGAGATATTTATAGCTTCCCAGATGCAGAAAACATGCTTCCAGTGGATAATTTGCAAGACATCTTCTATGTACAAGATGTAACAAAAGCCCTAAGACACTTGGCGAATGGAAAATCAGAGGACTTATAAGGCTTGAGCGTTGAGCTCCTAAATGGAGCGGGAAGAGAGCTAAGCAAAATCTAACGAACTTGCTCAATGAATATGTAAAGGCTGGTCTGCCACGGGTTTGGAAATAGAATCGTGTTCATCCCATATGCAAAAGTAGTGATAAGAACAATGTTAGTAATTACATGATGATTCTGATTGGGAGTGTCTTCATCAAACTGCATGGGTCTTTGCTAGAAAGAAAACTGTGTTTATGGGCAGAAGACAATGGTAAGAGATCAGTATACCAAGCACATTAGACCATGCTTTGGCACTCATAGTGCTATTTGAGCAAGCATGCGACCCTCGGAATGCATTGCATCTTGCTTTCATAGACTTTACAAAAGCTTTCACAGTTGAAGAAGGGGAGTTTCTTAGACAGGTTGGAGAACTTGGATGATACAGTTGAGGAAAGGGAATTTACAGGTTGGAGAACAACCAAGTTCCTCGCTAGACAAATCATAACCGCAACAGCTACAACTGTTTCACAACCAACCGATGTCACGTTTTATACATTTACAGTTTTTACATCTTTATTTAGAATGGGCTTAAAGGACTTAATTGTACAAGCAATCAGATTATTATGATTTTCCATGAATATTCAAAAATACCTGACAAAAAGTCCTCGGCATATTGGCCCTAGTTTGCTATTGTAATCAATGAAACAAAGCAAGTTTAAGACATGCCAAGGAAATGTGTAGGAAATATGCAAAGCTTTTTTCGAGACAGGCATAATGTCGAAGTAAGAGCTCCATAGCATTTTGGGACCGCCAGATCATCCGAGCTGCTCCCTGGGATACACAAAAGTGCCAGAAAGGGTTGGATATACAGATCCGACAAAAGGGCCTACATTCAACCATTTATAGTATGTATGCGCGTGAGCGCCTGTGTGAGATCTTACTTGTTCATAGTTGTCTGTGTGTGATCCATCTTGCTCCTTGCAATAAGGGGGTATGAGTGGCAAATACTTCATAAGCACCTCGTATATAGCCAGAGTATCAGTGTTCTACGTTTTCGCTGCATCAAATGCAAGCATCATGACCGAAATCTGCAATTCTGGAACACTCAACGAAAGGTCATGCACCTCTAAGCTTGAAGACATTATTTCTATGAGCATTGTAGACTTGAATGCATGTGTTCCACAACTCCAACAAGTTATCCACCATAATTCTCAAGTACACATCTAAGTTACTTGATTTTTTTTTTTTCGGTATCAATAAAGTCTTCATAATGTACTCGCTCTTCATTAACAACCATGGGAGCATGTTGTAGCACTAGCCATGTAGGCCATGCAGTAGTGTGTTACATACTAGTTCACACCATCAGTATTCAGGCCCAAACGCACATTACATGGCTTGCCCAAAAATGTCGCACATTACATGGCTTGTTTCCAAAGTCAAAAAAAATATTAATAGGATAGAATAGGCCATGTCATGTCAATGGCCTAGTGCATTCTACTAAGATTAAAATACAAAAGGTTTTCAAGGGAAAAACCTTTGCATTCTAGATAGGGCTTGAACCAAGAAGCTAGATGATAGGCTTCTCATTCATCGTATGATGTCATCAAAAATAAAGGGAAATCCAATTATATCATTTGGGAAGTATGTAGCGAAAGCATTAAAAACATGTTTTCGAGGAAAACATTAGACAAGCCAAGGCATAAAAATCGCTCCCAAAACCCCCGCATGGAGAAGTCGAAGCAGATGCCGCTCGCCAACTTTGAACACGCACATCACCAACACAACAAACGAGACAAAAAAATATTAATAGGATAGAATAGATTTTTTAACGTCCATAAAAATCAAGAGACCATGGGACCCATACAATGGCCTAGTACAACCATTACTACTAAGATTAAAATATCCAAACCGCCCGAATACCAGAGAACTTCCTTCCAAACTAGGATCGAGGGACGAAAAGGACAAAGGCTTTGACAGCAAGAAGAAAGAAACGCCAACTTGGCCAAGGGAAAAACCTTTGCAATAATGATAATACTAGACAAGCAAGAAGAAAATATAAGTAGGCGATGACTATTGAGGGTTCAATAATTGAAGATGCTCATTTAGAACCTCAAGTATGTATAATGCCAAATCATGCACAAATGGGGCTCTGAGAAGTTGTGCAAGAGTGGGATAGAATGCTAAACTCAAGGTTCCTGACCATCTCAAAAGCAGGGCAGTATGACTTTCATCCTCAATAATCTGTAATTGGCAACATGCATATAATCTCGCTTCTCGTGGCAATCGCGGCCGCTCCCATCTACCTATCTCAATCCGTAGCTTGTGGGACCCTGTGCGAATTGATGCAATAGCTACATGCTTTTTCCTGGACAAGGAAGCAAGTAGATAAGCTTGTGGTCCTGGTGCCAAAGTGGGATTTATATGTGCATGATAATGACTAGTTTTAACTTGGGCTAAGATAACTGCATCCCACATATTTTGAGAAAAATGACCATCGAGATATTGTTGTAAAATCTCAACACCATGCAATGTTTCGGTTGCATGGACCAGCGGGCAAACCAGGGAATAAATTACTGATCACATATTTCTTATTAGCCAGAATGACTTTAGCTAAACTTGCTCGATATTAATCTCAAAACTTTTTGTGGTTTAGCTAAACTCTATATATTTTTCCTCTCATACTTTCTAGTGTTTAAGCTAAACTAACCCAAACATCATTCCAAAAATTTCTATGGTGTGGCCAACAGAAAATATTAAACTAAATTACTATACTTTTTTTTCAATTGTTTCCACTTATTTTAGTCTTTTTTTTTGTGAAAACATTCTAAAATAATGCTAACATAGCAAACTCTAGGACTCAAATTAATTCATAATGCTACAAACTAAACTATTAATCATATATTTCATATAAACTAGAATGATGTTAGCTAAACTAGCCCGAAATTCATTCTAAAAGTTTCTATGGTTTAGCTAAACAATACAAAATTTCACTCTCTTACTTTCTAGCGTTTGGCTAAAGAGCTCCAGGGTTGGTGCAATCCCGAAAAAAGTTAGCTAAAATTATTATTTTTTTTCCAAATTTTTCCATTTACTTTAGACAATTTTTTTTTGAAAATGTGTTAAAAAATCGCCAAATAGCTAAGTTTATCCCTTAAATTATTCCATGGGGCAAACCATGCATTACAATTCTCTTTCCAACATCGTTTCAAACGCTGGGGAGATTCAGCCATGGTAATCGTGCGAAGAGAGTACCTATTATCATCCATATGATGCACCTTGCTGATATAGTGGAGATGGCACTTCATGACAGAATATTGAAGAGGCCAAAGACCCATCTCTTGTAAAAGAATAGCATAGGGCATCGTAGTTTTGACTCCTAGGTTGTAAGTGAAAAAGGAGCTTTGCACCCATTCCAAGCTCTCCCAAGCACTAGTACTAATGGCAAGCCCCCATACTTCATAACTATACAGTAAAACAAGTTCTACCAAAGCCCGAAACAAGTGGACTTTATATGACCAATCATAAATCTCTGCTCGAAAACAATCATTTTGCATTGCATAGAGTGCTCTCCAGCTAGCAGTCACATGCTCTGTACAGAACTCTACACCAAGATACTTGTAGCTATCTACAATTTCTACTTCGTGGCTATCATAGTGCAAAGTTGGAACAGTATGCCGAGAAGATTGAACTACCAAGAGCTTGGTCCTTTGGAAATTAACACGCGGGCTTGTGTCCTCACAAAAACTGTACAGAGTATGTAATTCTTGTTGCATACTAGCAGCGGTATATGCCACAAGCAAGACATCATCAGCATACACCAGTTGCCTGATGATATAGTGTGCTAAATGTGGGCATCCGCCACCATATTGATCAAGCCATTCTTCCAATTGATCAATGTACAAGCCAAAGAGTGTAGAAGATAGAGGGCAACCTTGTCGCACTCCAATATTGCTAGTGATTTGGGTACCCGATGCTGGAAACTTAGCAAAGACCCTTTCTTAGAGCAGATAAACTGCATTTTTAAGGTCTTAGGGAACTCGAAGTGCTTGCAAGCACTGCCAAAGAAGCTCGCGAGGTACTGTACCAAAGGCAGAAGTAAAATCCACAAAGCATATATAGAGGTCTTGTTTCAAGCTTTGACTATGTTCAATAAGTATGCGCAATGTGAAAATATGGTCTATCGTAGAATGGCCTGGACAAAAGACTGCCTGTCCTACAACATGTACACTAGTATCTTCTGGCCATGACGGGAGGATGACTTCTTGGCGCTCACGCTCCACTTGCGGCTAGGGCGGCAACAGGAGAAGGAGGCCGCCCTCCTATCCTCTTTTTCCAGT
Organism: Isoetes taiwanensis; assembly: GCA_021234155.1. NCBI lineage: Eukaryota > Viridiplantae > Streptophyta > Lycopodiopsida > Isoetales > Isoetaceae > Isoetes > Isoetes taiwanensis. The sequence goes on from JAJEKV010000004.1 coordinate 377,457, forward strand.
ACTGCTGCAGATCCTCTTGTAGACTAGAGACTATGATCCGGTGCTAGTGGGGTTTGCCGATGCGCCAGAAGATTTTCTTCTTCAAAGAAATTGCTGATTTGATTTTGAAGCAGCTTCAAGGCCATCTTGTGGATTTGGCCTGGTAAGCCACTAACGTGGCATTTTGCTCTTGATCTTTTTAAAGAATGATGATTTGTAAGGCAAATCACACCGAAAGGGCGCAGAGTCTATAAGGTGGAGCAGAATTGAAGCCGAAACATATATCTACTATTTGCGGAGCGGCACCCCGTGATCCCCTATTTCGTGCTAATTTGTAGTCTCGATTTGAGAAACGTGGCGTGGCTCCTGACCGAAATTGCCTAAGATCATTACTTTCTGGTATGTGTGGTTGGATTTCTGATGTGTGTGATTCAAGGTCATTTGTGTAGAACACACATTGAATCTTGCTTACCTTTACCAAGTAGGAATGGATGCCTGCCATTGCATCTGCTACTTGTCTGATTACATGGGAGTAAAGAAAGAGAAAAAGATCCAAGGAAACAAAATCCAGGGTATGGTTAGGATCATTTGATACGACAGAAGAAATTGCAAAAGCAAAAACAAGGACCATGTGTTCAAAATGAAAACAAACTTAGTGTTCGGCTAACCTTCCTTATTTGCCCCCCTGCTGATGTGGCATCATAAATGAACGTTGATGCTTGAATTGGAGGGCCGGATTTGATGCCACGTCAGTGGGGGCCCCGAATAAGAAAAGTGTCCCTGTTGAACATTTGATGAGATTACGTTCAGAATTTTTTTGGGAATATCTTTGACGAACGTCTATGGCGGAGGAGCCGGACAAAGATCCGAGGGACACCTTCCTTATTCGACCCCCCCACTGACGTGGCATCAAATCTGGCCCTCCAATTCAAGCATCAACGTTCATTTATGATGCCACATCAGCAGGGGGGCCAAATAAGGAAGGTTAGCATTTATTATATCGGTGCGGATCTCTTTGGCCGAAGAATTTATCTAATACGTAACCTCCATGCAGCCATGCCAATCTCGAAGCACCAACATGAATATTCTTTTGGTACATTACAAACCAACATGAATATTCCTATGGTATATTACAAACCATGCCCTTAACACCTAAACCCTTTTTCTAATAAAACATCTTTTGAAGATCTTTCTCACATAATAGATCTGTGGCGGTTGGATATGTCTTCTCTGCTAGTCCTCAACTCCGACCTTGTTGTGGAAGCTGAGCATTTTGGCATTCTTACCGACGATTTCCCGTCTTCGCTTGATTCTGCTTCAAATAGAAATGATGATTTCTCAGATCTCGACAATCTGCAGTTCCTTAGCTTCCAGGGTATGGATAAGCAGGGAAGACGCATTCTCCGGGTAGTTGGCAAATTTTTTCCAGGTTAGAATCTTCTCGTTCTTGCTAGATTTTGTGGATTTCCTTGTGAAGCAGATTGCCCTAATTCTGCTAACCTAGTATGCCCTAATCCATATTGTATCATATATTTGATGAAGATCTTAAAGCAGAAAAGTGACCATACTTTTGGGCTGTTTGCCAGCTCCCGTGGTTGAGAAAACAAGGTTTATGGACTACATCTTGCACAAAATTAGCCAGGAAGTAAGTGATACCAGATTCGTTGTTGTATACTTCCATACTTGTGTTCAGAGTGGCGAGAATAATCCAGGAACATTCACGCTCAGATGGATGTATGAGGAATTACCGAAGGAATACAAGGAAAGAATGGAAGCTGTGTATTTCATCCATCCTGGTTTACAATCTAGGCTTCTTCTTGCCACAGTGGGCCGTTTCTTCCTGAGCGAAAGGTGGGCAAAGTGTATTAATTTATTTTCTTGTTTTTAAATGCTAATGTATGCTTTGTCTTACAGCCTACATACCCTCTGGATTCTTGCAGGTTTTATTGGAAGATCATTTATATAAACAGGATAGAGTTTCTTTGGGATTATGTGAAGAAGAAAGAATTAGAGGTGCCAGAGTTTGTTAAAGAGCATGATGCAGAACTAGAAAACAGACCATTAATGGATTATGGTTTGGATGTGGACCCAATGCTATCAGCTGAGACACCATATACTACCCCAGGCCCTGTTTATAATCGACTTGTGAACCAGATGATATGAAAACAGGTATGCTGTCTACTGCAGCAATTTTTTAATGCTCTCTGCAATGAACTGGCACACATTCTGCTTCCTTTTTTAATAGCCTATTAACTCGAAGGCCTCACCGTTGCAGTTTTGTATATAATCTACCTGATCTTATGGCTTTTACCCCCTGTTTTGACAAATTCCCACATTGCTATTTTCTCAGTAGTATCAAATCTCCATCCTTTTGAAATGGTCCATGCATATACCCGATCTAATGGAGTAGCCTATCAATGTTACCATTCGGCTTAAGGTTCTTTGTTATCAACACAAAGAATCGGCTAGTGCAACAGAGTGTTCGTAACCATTCTATCCATTCCCTTGTAGACCTGGGATAAGTATATACCCTTAGATTGGAGGAAAATGGGGTACATTCAATTTGTCTTTCGGACTACTTAAAACAGTTCTTATCAGGCTACTTCTATTAGCATAACTTTACAATCAGATAAAGATTATGCCGTTTTGTATATAATCTTCCTGAGCTTATGGCTCTGTTTTGACAAATTCCCACATCGCTATTTTCTCAGTAGTATCAAATCTCCATCCTTTTGAAATGGTCCATGAATATACTCAATCTAACGGAGTAGCCTATCAATATTACCAATTCGGCTTGAGGTTCGTTGTTATTAACACAAAGAGTTGGGTAGTGCAACGATGTGTTCGTAACCATTCAATCCATTCCCTTGTAGACCTGAAATAAGGATGTACCCTTGGATTGGAGAAAAAAGGGGTACTTTGACTATTGTCTTTCGGACTACTTAAAACAGTTATTATCTAGCTTTTTCTATTAGCTTAACTTTGCAACCAGAAAAAAATTATATCAAAGATCTGCCCATCTACAATTTTTATGTCATTTCTTCACTGGCATGTGCGATTTAACGTATATTTCGTTTTTTTGTATGGTTTTATCCAAACTATGAAAGCTAAAAACTGGCAGGAAATGTGGCATTAGGATAAACTTTGGTAACTTTTGATATTAACATTTTGCATTACGAACACACTGATAACTATCGACTTAATTAATTGCTTGCTTGCTTTCTTTGTCCTGTTCAGATCGATTTATTTATCAACAAATTATAGTGCTCCTTGGCATAAGGGTTGAAGGGTGCAGAACTGATCAAATTCGACATATTCAATATTTATCTTGGAAGACAAACGAGGGAGATCAAGTTATTGCTACTTTATCAATGCATAAACTTGAAAGTATTGTGCCACATCACTGTCATTTCTCATTTTTGTGTGCTGCTAAAATGAGCTGCAAGATCACTAAGCTATGAGGAGGCGAAAGGCTACAGTATACTGAAATATATTTGAGGTATGGACAAGAATACGTTGAGGCTGGGTATCGGTCTCCATCTTAATAAGAAATTGTACAATTTCCTTGATCTTAATTTGGACATGTATCAACCTAGGCGTGCCTTCTCGTCTAAAGAATGCTTGGGAAATACAAATACTTGTCAAAGAATAAGACCCTGAATAAATAGTAAGAAAATAAATCAAGGCAAGGAAGTGTTTCACCATAGTGTTCTTTGGCCCCAACATCATATATAATTACAAAGAGACCCAAGTTGAATTCGTCATCTATGACATGTAGCCATCTATTACATGTCACGTATAGAAGAAACTTAAACTTGGAAACCCATGCAATGGATGTTCTTTGTGCCAAATGTAGTCTGTGCATTTAATGCATAATTTGATGAGGCAGAAGTATGGGGGCTCTCCCCAATAAAAAAGGAGTAGGGTATGGGCGAATGCACAATTTGATGGTGCAGAAGTATGGGGGCTCTCCCCCTTGTTTTTGATATCAAGGATAATAAAAAAGGAGTAGGGTATGGTCGCCCTCTGTCGTGACCCTACCTCAGAGCATGGGTCAGCCCCTCGTCCCTTCGCGGTTTAACTTCATGCTGCCATGGGTCCACAAGTCTACGGACCACCGTAGTCAACCGAGACACCATCGTCTATCACAGTGATGCTTTTAGTGGCGAATATTCGCAAAAGGCGAATTTTTAGGGATTTTCAAAAATTTCTTACGAATGTTTAGTAGGTTACATATCACATTTTTTATTTGAATATTCGCCCTGAATTGATACGAAGCTGTCCTTCCAAGAAGACATTCGCCATGTAATCGAACCTAGGACAAGAGCGCATTCGCCCCCAATTATATAGCTTCTTGCGATAAAAAATATATATTCGTTCTAATTCGTACCAACACCGGCTTTTGAGCATCACAAGATTGTCTGCAAGTTATTCCTTGAGATTTATGTGAGTTGATAGAGTTTTCCTTGTTGCATTTGTAGATAATGTATTTCATGGGATCAATTTGATTTTAGAATGGGATAATGACCTAGAAATGCTAGACTTCCTCCATAAAGACTTCTATTTTTGTGCCATTTCTTGTTTGAGCAAAGTTATAAATGTATTTGCTTACAATGAATTATAAAGCTTTAACAACAAAAATTCGCCAAATAATGATGAAAAGAAATGGATTATTTAATATATTCGCCATTAAAACTAATTTTATTCTTCTTTACATTCGCCAACTACTCTATATAAATTGCATTGAAAAAATAAATAAAAGCATCCCTGGTCTATCAACTGTGTTTGCCGTTACCTCTGTCGTGAGTTCAGGTCCTAGGCACCGTGCACTGAGTGACCATATGTAGCAAAATAACAGGGGGTTCTAGGGGGATTTGATATGGATGTAAAAATAACAATTCTTGAAACTATAGACCATATATGCTTAAAATAATTGAATAGTCGTTATAAAAAAAAAACATAAATTCAAGATAAAAATTAATCACATTAGCTCATTGGGTACATTGGTTAAAGTAGTCTTATTAGGACATTGAGTTATTTTGGTAGAGGTTCGAATCCCCGTATTTCATATTCTAAAATCTTAGGCAAAGCTGTATAGAGGTTCGATATTCCCTCAAAACCTTAGGCGAAATCGTATTTCACATTTCAAAATCATAGGCGCCTCCAATCATAAATGACTATAAGCGAAATGAGAGGTGCCCAGAGGTCCCAACATACGATCTGGGTCGTAGAATCGACGAATCCGACGACTGTAGTAGTCCAGGGCGCACCTTGTTTAGAATATGTAGCAAAATAACAGGATGACCATATCCGTGCACTGGATGACCATATCCGTGCTGGAGAAAATATCCCGAGCATGCCGATTTGAAAGACGAATTCAATGCGGGTGATTTAAATTGGCGCCCAAACCTAGCATTCTATTGCATTCTTCTGAATTCAATTCTCAGACTCCCGCTAAGGCTTCCATGGACATAAAATCCTGCCCTCCTTTCATAGTTCATATGTTCTCGAGAAGAGGCTGCGAAGAGCACGAAAGCCATGGTTTCGACGAGGGCACGAAGAAATACCGATGCTGAAAGAGGTACCAGGAGACCGACATCATCTAAGAGGGTCTGCGCGCCCAGGACAAAGAAGAGGGCACCACAAGGCAGTGCTGCTACCAGTCCAATGCCAAGGAGGCAAAGTAGGAGAGGTCAATGGACAGAGGAGCAAATGCTGGACATCCTCAAAGAGGTAAGTGAACTTGGCATTTCGATTAGAGAGGCATCAAGGAGGTCTGGTATACCAGAATCCACAATCTAAGATTGGCTACATAGTCGAAAAACCCACAAGCAAACAAACCATCCACAAATATTGACAACTCTCTAAGAGGAGGAGTTAATTAATTGGGCCCTTAGCATGGGAGAGCAAGGAATGCGAGTTACCCTATCTGCTGTCAAAGAAAAGGCAGCAGAGATGACTAGAACGGGGGGGTCTTGTGGGATATCTGGAGTTCCAAGTAGTAAGTGGTGGAAGCTTTTTAAGCAAAGACACCCCGAAGTTGCACTCAGGAGTGCAGAAACCCTGGATGTGGCTAGGGCCCGTGCCATGACCCAGGAGAACCTCGACAACTTTTATGTCGGGCTCAAGCAGATTTATGCTGAGTTTGCCTTCCCAGCCTCACGGATATGGAACGCTTATGAGACTGGAATTCAGGCAGGGAAAGTGAAGGGACTGAAAATTATAGCTAGGAAGGGTGGGAACAGGGTGAGTGAGGTCGTCATGAACAACATGGAGTGGGTTACAATTTTGGTATGTGTTAATGCTGAGGGGTATAGGATCCCCAACATGAACATTTTTAAAGGTAGTCGAATGGGGCAGGACAACATTGCAAGATGTGAAGAGGGTGCCATTCAGGCGGTCCAAACTTCAGCTTGGATGACATCAGAATTGTTTAAATCATGGCTGTCACATTTTGCAGCAAGAGTCCCAGGTGGTGTATCCCTAGATCAGCCTCACCTTATCATTTTAGATGGTCATGGCAGCCATGTGGATCTAGAAGTCATATTGGCAGCAAGAGAGAAGGGCATTCACTTTGCCTTATTGCCTGCATACACGTCTCATAGGCTTCAACCTCTAGATGTGGCATGCTTTGCCCCTTTCAAGGCATCATTCAAGAGACTTAGGTCTGCCTACATGGTTAGCAAAGGGAGGGCAGGGCCAAAGAGGGAGGAGATAGCAGAATTGATTTCACAGTCAATTGCATATGGCCTAACACCCCACAACATCAAGGCAGGTTTTAGGGCCATTGGTATCTGGCCCTTTGATTAGGAAAAGGTTAAGCCAAGCCAAGAGTGTACCAGGTTTGGGAGGGTGCATGTTGAAGACATTACAGAAGGCCATGAGCAGGCTGGAGAAGAGTACCATCCAGATGCACCAATGGAAGGGTTTGACATGGCAGAAGTGCACCAGCTATGGGAGGCCTTACCTGGACAACTCCAAACTAATGTACAAAATGACCAAGCGCCACACATTCAAGCTGGTGAACATGTGGAACAATCTGTGCATGTGGAACATACACATGAAATTGGTGATGAAGGTGCTATTGCAGTGATGGCTTCTCAGGCTAAGTGTAAGTCAGGTGCATGTCCCTGATGTTGGAGGGTCTATGGTTGGTCTGCAAGAACCATCTCAAACGTGTGTGCGGCCATCACAGGCCATGAGGGCAAGGAAGGGGGGCTTTGCCCCAGATTTGGTGGGAAGAGTGCACATATCGAGTGATGGTTTCTGCGAGGCATTGAGAGCAGAACAGGCAAGAAGGGCAGAGGCCAAAAAATTGAAATTGGAGCAGCTGGCAGCAAGGAAGGTCGAGACTGCAAGGAGGAAATTTGAAATGGAGGAGGCTGCAGGCCAAGAGGGCAAGCTAAAAGGAGGGAGGGAGAGAGGAGAGAGAGAGAGGGAGGGAGGGGGGGAGGGAGAGGGAGGGAGGGAGGGAGGGAGGGAGGGAGGGAGAGAGAGAGAGAGAGAGAGAGAGAGAGAGAGAGAGAGAGAGAGAGAGAGAGAGAGAGAGGAAGATAGCTGATGCAGCTGAAGCTGCAAGTGCTGCAAGGCTTAGGGAGTTACAGAATTATTGTCATCCACATAAATAGCTTAAGTAATCAACACAACCAATTAGGCCAGTAATCAGAAGATCAATGCATTATACAAAATTTTGATCATACAAAATTTAGCCCTAAGGCTTCACAAAATAAGCCCAAGGGGCTGTATCACTTGTGGCACGGTGGCCAACAGACAACATAAACCAAAAGGAAAGAGAGGAGGGGATCGTCCAAAAGGGCCTTCTGTATGAAGGGGTTGCAGCTCAATAACCAACCGGGCTCTGGAAGAGCACATGATCTCCTTCTGTGACCACTATCTGGCAATGTATGAGATCTGTTTCGGACTTCGCCCGCTCAATCTGGGACACGATCGCAGGCAAAACCTCCACGTTTACAGATGATCCCATGGCTGTTGTAATCTCGGCCGGGGTTACCAAGCAATTCTGAACCCTGAAGCTGTTAGGAGTCGTCGAAGTGGACGAGCTCGTAGGCGAGGGCGGAGCGCTCGGAAGAGGCCGAGCCCTCTTGCTAGGATCAGAGCCGCCACCCCTAACAACGTCCCACCTAGAACCCGACCCAGGATAGCTGGTTCTCCTCGCGTGATCCATGGCTGATTCTTTTGTGCTGCAATGAAAAACGCATGAAATCAGTGGTGACTCAACACCAAATACACAACAAACCATGGGCACTTACCTGCGACGCTTGAGGTCCCTGGAAGCTTGAGCGGAATGGAAGAGTGGCTGCTCGAGCACTCAATTTAAACTAGTAACTGGAATGATGCCCCTGCCCCGTACCTGGCGGTCCCAGATTTCCAAAAATCCGGGTTTTAAAGCCAAATTACCTTTCCTCCAGATGAGGAAGAGAATGTTCGGGCCAATTTGGATGCAGATTTGGGATTGCAATGTGGAAAATCGACTCGAATTTTGGCGGAGGAGGGCTAAAAAGGCAAAGGTGACCGTTGGCAGGTACCTCGATAGCTGGCGGCATACGCATCGGTAGCTAGCACCGTAGGACTCGTATACGGCATCTAGGCCCGCTGATATTTATGGGATGTGGCCCGATCGTGAGAAACGGTCAGGCGTGCAGGTCCACTCAAGTGCGCGATAGGTGGCACTTATAGCCCGCGAACCTGGCCTCGCGTATCAGAAGTGTGGCTAGGGGCTTCGTGACGATGGAGGCTAGACCCCCTTACTTTAAGGCACCATAACTTTCTAGCCTCGCATTTTTTGGTGTCCATTTCTTTGGATAAGTTGTTACATACAACATTAGGTATCCAAATTAGCCGACGATCGAGGGATGGGTGAAATCCGACTGCATTGGGCCAATTTGCCTCTTAAGTGCATGGAACATGGCGACCATACCCTACAGTTTACGATGATCATCAGAAATTGCTTTAGCTGTGCCTATATAGATAAAAAATATGCCTTAGAGAGCTTTGCTTTGAGCGGGTCAAAAAGCATGTTAAAAGTGAGGAGCAATCTAGGTTTGAGACTCCAACTACGGTACAAATTCATGCTTTTTGTAAACTTTTACATGTCTCTCTTTCTTTTTAACTAATTTTCTAAGATTGCTACTAATTTTCTAAGATTGTTTTCAACTTACTAACTATATGTGTTCTTAAAAAGTCAGTGACATGCTTATACAATGATGAACACAAGTTAATCTGAGGTTTTCTTAGAAGACTAGTGCAAAGCCAATTGTGTATGTCATCTAAAATTTGGGCAAGATGATAAGTTTTTGTTTTCAACTTACTAACTAGTGACATGCTTATACGATGATGAACAAACGTTAGATAGGCTTGTCATTCATCACAGCAGCAGTATACAATGTTTGGAAGAGAGAGGGGTAGCCGACCATAGGAACAATATCGGACTACCCCATAAGAAAATATGCCAAGGCAATATAGAAGGGCAATGGCGACAACTTCTCATCGGGATAAAAAACCCCGCCCTTTCGGGTTTTCGAGGAAAACCCTAATGAGAAATGGTCGCCACCAACCTCGAATGTGTTGCCTGGAGAACAGAGAGAAAACGGACGAGAGCGAAGGCGAACATAGAGCACGACCCCAGACAATGGTGAAAAACCCCGAAGGTAACGAAGAGGAGGACGAACAGAAACGCGGCAGGTCCCCAGGAACTGGCGGAATATAAGAAAACCTGCAAGACCAAAGAACTCCCAAAAACACCCGTAACGGTTAGAACCACAAAACAAGCATAGCCATAAAAAGGAGCTGGATCAACAAAGGACCGAAGAGACGAGAAATAAAAATAGGTAGAAAAAGAACATAACAGGAAAAGATAGCATCACCCAGCGGGTGGAAAATCACTATATCAAAATATGCCTCACCCTCAAGGTGGAAATAAATAGCATCACCCACAGGTGGAGAATAACACAGTAGAATGCGAAGGAAACAACAACATGGAAAAGCCACACCCACAGGTGGAGAACACAAAAGTGCATGAACAAATAAAAATATATAAATGAAAAAGAGGTATACGCCCACGCAGCAGGGGGGGGAAGGGGGGGAAGCTACGAGAACGAAGAATGCTGCTATGAGAAGACGCCGATAACCAGGCGGAAAACGACAATGGCCTAATATAGGCGCTCGTCCTTTCCCAGAATGGCGATCCGATGGCTCGGATCGATGGGATTAATTTGACGTTTTCTTAGAAGATAAGTGCAAAGCCAATTGTGTATGTCATCTAAAATTGATTTGTTGACTTGTTAGTATGGTCCAATTGAGTATTCTCATATTACCACATTCTTCAGACACTTAGAAGCCTTAATGCTAAAATAAGTCTCTTCAATAGCAGTATCGAAGACTTGTAACAAGTGTTATAATCAACAAAAGTGAGTAACATCAACTTTTAAATCTTTTATATTTGCAAGGCATTCACATCTAACCCATGTTTTATGTTTTTATAATTTGAATTTGTAGTCCTTCAAAAATGTCATCCATTTACTAGAATGATGATCTTTGGAGGCAAGCAGAGTCACGAGCTGTTCATAGAGTCACAAGCTATTCATATTTGGAGGGCAACTTTAGAGCTTGTAGAGGAGGCAAAAGAGTACAAATACCTTGAGTACGCACCACATGGAACATGATGATGTCAAAGGGAATTGAAAGCAAATTTCAATCAATGATGGTGAGTTATTGTATGATGCAAAGTTTTTGTAATCCCCGAGGGGGATGCACTTATACATAAAAAGGGTATGGCATATGCATTGGGGGTTGGTAAAAAACTCATTTATATACACATTCTGGAAAGATAATTTGATCCTTCTGTAATCTAGCTTCAAAACACCCCAAACCCCTAAGTATATATACTCGAATGGCTCGAAAAAACCCCCTCTCGTGAATGTTCATGGGTTATATGCCAATCAAATGTGAATCCTCTGGGGTGTAATCATAACAGGTTTGACTCATAGGTAATAAAGAAAAACTTGTTAGAAGCCCTCGTAGCATCAAGCAAGCTATATAGAACAGAATCACGGGGGCTATGATTGTCAGTAACAACCTGGGAAAAACAAGAAAATCTGCTAAAATTGCTATACTATCAGGAGTTTAAACTCATAGAGGCAGAATAGAATGGTTATACTACATGGTACACACACAGAGTGAAATAAGATGACGTTCTAATGAAAATGCACATTTGAGATTGACTTTGAAGGAGATATGATAGACCTTGGATTTTTGGTACGAGATAGTATTTCAGCAAATGGAAGATCATTGCGTTGCCTGACCAGTTCAAACAATTCATTATACTTGAAATTAGTTTTCCACAAATGGTACATTGATGGCAATGTTGACTCTGTTTTTCCATGCCCTTTTCATCTAGATCACGGAAGACCATTTTATTAGACATTAGTGGCCTTTGGTACAAATCATCAGATACCATGAGAATAATAAAAGTCCTATTCCAATCTACAACGTCTTACTTACAAGAATGAATATCTTTTACTATGAAAGTGGTTGGAGTGCCTGGTATTCTATCAAATACATGCGCGAACATTATGGTTATGTTTCTTGTATTTTAGATGTAGATAAACTATTTGCAGTATTGATCCCCCCACGCCACCTTTGCATTGCTTTAGCTTATGAAGATTCAAGATTCCAATTTTCCTTATGATTCATAATGGAGCATACCTGTTGATTATGTTTTTCCATGTTCTTGTTAGTATGGAACACATATGGGAGTTTTAATTATTCTAGTAGCAGTTTGATGCAATACGCATTTAAGAATTGAATAACTTCGTCAGTCTGTTCTCCGGTTTTGATACTAGATAGTGTTTCAGGAAATGAAAGGTCATTACGTCGCCTGACCATTTCAAACAATTCATAGTTTTGAATATTACACAGATGGTTATTGACAATGTTTTTCGTATGTTCTTTTCATCTAGATTAGAAATATAAATCACCAGGCACTATGTCGTTGTCGATGTTGTTTGTTATGTGTTGATCTTATGCCATGGAGGGAGATGTCTAGTTTAAGTTACTGTGCTCTAGAAAAAATGATATGACTTTTTTTTGTTATAAATATAAGATGGATTATCCTTGTATGTGAAGATGACAATCTAGGAAAATTTGGAACTTGTTTGATTTCTACAAATTTCCCTCATCAACTTGGTGCATTTTAATAAGAGAAATTGATGATAATGGTGCAATTACCTATTATTACTAGAGAATGTTGTTATCGTGAACACTTTTACAACCCCTTCCCTCGAACTTGATATAAGGAGTTATGCGTCAGACAATTGAGGACCATTTCCAGCATGTTGCTTGAAGCAGTTCAAGAAACCAAATCTCAAATTTCAAGACGTATAACAACAACATATCTACGAGTATGAAATTCCACACTAATGTTTTTGCTAGAATGCTAGAAATGTTGTTGACGAGGATGTATAGTTGATGTCTAGAATTATCTGAGGATAGTGCTACGTAGATCATTTCATACATTGACATGCCACTTGGATGGATTACTAGTTGGTATAATGTCATTCCTTGTGCCCTATGAACAGTTTGTGCTGCTGCTATCGGACAAGAAATTTTTTCCACATTATTTTATGTGACACTGCCGACTTGACATAGTCTTTGAGATATTTTTGTAGGTGTCTATGTGGGCTCCGTAAAGTTGTTATTCAAAAATATCTGAGTCATTGTCGAGCTTCAACACATGTTTTGGATGTTGAGAATGATATCTATAGAAGTTCTTTTTCCATTGAGTTTGTGTAGTGCATGAGTGAGTATGCCATCTGCACCATTGGCAAGCCCATCGAGGAGGTCAATGTTTGAAGTCGGATCGACTACCATATCTAGCTTGAGGTACAATTTCACATGGAGTCCATGTATTGATTTGCATTTGTAGGCAATGACTTTGTTCGAGGGCATACCTATTGATGAATATCATTTGATATGAGAACGTACCCTTCCTTGCAATCTCTATAGTCCTATGTGGAATGAGCTTGATTTCACTTGCTATTCGTAACAATGGTGCTTTCACTGAAATGCTATTATTTTTGTTTATGATGCCAAGATGATAAAGTAGGTAGAGGGTGTTAAACTTGGTATGGGCAATTGTAGAGAACTGGGTTTGTTTGGGAATTTGGAATAAGCTGCTTCACACATTAAAGCAAACAAGGTGCTGCGCACGAGGAATTGCTCTCCGCGGGCCTGAGAATTTTTTTTCCATGGTTTCATATCGTGTTGTGTTTTTTTTTTTTTTTGTAGGAAGCTCTGTAAATGCTATGAAGACAAGATGTTGTTTTCTTAGAGCAGGAGTTTTAAGTTTCGTTTATGAAGCTGTGCAGGTCAATTCCAATTCATACAACTGAGAAAAGGAAGATAAAGTACTGATAACTTCATATTATTGAGGCTAAACCCATTGGGCTTTTTTGAGGAATTGAAGATAATCATATATTTGCAAAGCGCAATGCTCTGAGTTGCAATGCCTTGAGTTCCTACCATATTTGCCACAATAACATGCCTTGAATTCTGTCATATTTGCCACAATTACATGTCTTGAGTCCCTATCATGTTTGCAACAATTCTTCTATCTAGCATAGGTTTGCATTTTAAATGATGTAGAGGGATAGATTTTCCTTTTGGGTTTTGTCTTGTGACTTGATTTCATGTATGAGCCTTGACTTGATTTGATGTTTCAAATTTTGAGATTGTTTCTCCTTACATACACCTGTATGTTGATCAATATACCAGTAGCATTTTTCAAAGCATGAATACCAAACTGCTCTACTTTTGGCCCCCTCAAGAAACATGTGAGTGTTCCAACTATTTTTTTTAAGGCCAGCGACTAGAGATGGCAATAACTGATCCATGTGCTTATATACCTCATCCAGCATATCGAACCTCTCCAATGTTTATTGATGTTTTCTCGGGAAAGCTTTCTAATGCAACCTGCTAAAAGCCAACAACGCATTACATCCCCTGTAGTGGCAGACTTCTGTAAGATGATATCTGTTGAAGATCCATGTACGCTCAATAGAAAAATTTCCTTTGGAAATTTCCTTTAGAGCCAAGGGCTCTGGAACTACTTTTTGCAAAGAAGATGCAATGTGAACAATTTCTGCATTTGGATTTGGGACCATTGGCAACACTACATGTTTTCTATATACCATTTCTGATGTTTTTTATATTTTTCCATTCTAATGAAATAATGTTTAAAATCAACAAAAACAAAAATATCATCATCATTGTCATTACCTTAAGGAAATCAATAACTAGAATTGCTGTGTTGATTGGTGCGGCATGCATCTGTTCAACTACACTATAAAGATGTATTGCAAATAATATTGGGACCACCAGAACAATGACAAAGCTACACAACAAATAGTCATCTTTATGCAAGAATATACCTTGATGCTTCTTGATGCTAACTCAATAATAGAAACAGAATTATCCAAAAGAAGACCATTAAGCTAAAGCAATATACCTCACAACATCATCAAAAAGCACCCCTTCAACATTATCCACTGAAGGGCCAACATATGTTGTAAGAAGCCCACTAATTTTAGATTCTCCAGGCAGGTGGAAAACTACTTCATCAGGCATTTGCAATGCCCACCTGTGACAAGAGGAACTTACTTATTTTGTGTAGAAATATGTCAACAATGTTAAATTTGCACGTTGAATTTAATGCATCTGCAATATGAATTAAATATATTTATAGTAGTAACCTACGCAGTTGAGCTTGTTTATCGAGGCTATAACCGATGTGCACGTAAAGCACAAATGTTGCATGAAACATGCTCAAAATAGGCAAGATTGTGTAGTTTGTGGTGGGGACAGCTTGCTCGTTTTTCTTTTTTGTATTATAATTAAATTCCTACATCATATTTCTTGTTGGCTCTCATTCTTGCACCATTTTCAGATGTTTGTTCTATTGGCCTCATAGACCTTCAGTTCTTTTACATGCATTAACAAAACCTTTCGAAAATTATTACAGGCTAAAGCTACTACCTTGAACCATGAAGGAAGAATAGAATAGAATAGAATAGAATAGAATAGAATAGAATAGAATAGAATAGAATAGAATAGAATAGATTTTTTAACGTCCACGGAGACCAATAGGTCATGGGACCCATACAATGGGCTAGTACAGATATCTAAACATATCAACTACTTGCTGTTTGTGGATAAGAAGTTTGGACTGGCCTACAATGATGATATGCACCGCATTTTAGATTGACCCTTCTGACATTATGCAAATCTTCCGTAATTCCTAAATGAGAAGCAATTCCTAATGTCTTTCCTCCAACATGGCCAAATCTAACATACCACAAAGGCAAAACTTATATAGCCACCAGATGAGTTTAACCTTGCATTCAAGAGCTGATCAAACTTGGGGTGAACCAGGCTCTAAGAACAAAAGGGTAAGGGAACGATATGGCCACAACAAGTTGCAGTATCTCCTTAGAGGGATCTGTTGCAGCAACTAAACTTAATGAATAAAAAGTGGAAGAAGCAACTGGAGAATACAAGATATCCTGACTTAAATAGCCTGTACAACAGGCTTAAGCTTCAATATCGACATGTAACAGAAATTCAACAGTCCCCCCAACTTGAGATTTGCAGGTTCTGCCACATCCCTCTCGAACTACTGTGTTGGCAATGATTGAGATACTTCTTCCTACATGGATGCACCAGAATTGACGAACTTTATGTGCTAATAAAGAAAAATGCTCCACAACATCCACAACAAACTCCACGGATATGCTAGAATAACTCAACCAATCTGCTTCTTGAACATTAGTTGCCATATTGAGAAACTTTCCTCCCCTCCATCCAGGTCAAATTGAGATATATAAGCATTAAGTCCCTGTCTGGAGTTATGTTCCAGCTTAGAATATTTGCTCTCTCCACTTTTTTCGTCTTGGTGGTATAGTCATTTGCAAGATGCCTCTTCTTTTAGCCATTCTAGCATTCATTTTGTGCTTAGGCTTACCACTTACTTTGGTTCCTCTTTCTTAGCATGTGGTTTCTTTGAGGAATTCCTCTTTAAAAAAGTAATTTTCACAACCTCTATAAATCAAGCTCAGTCTTAATGAATCTCTGTCCAGATGGTCCTTCGTCTAGTATGTGGATAATTATTACTGAAAAGGCCTATGGTCACATGATAAACTCCAATTCTGCTTTTCCTCTGGCTTGCAAAGCATTCTACCTTCAGGCACGCCCTTGCAGTTCTCAGCTTCGAAAATTCTCTGAGAAATTGTTTTAGAAAAATATGGCAGCCTTTTCATAAGGCTACATTCCTACCAAAACTTATCATCTTTTAGGATCAAAAAATTTCAAAAATCAACCACATGTAAAAACTCAAAGAATTCCTTCAAGTTACATAAATGTGTTCCATCATGAGGCAGATTAAAAACACCCTAACCTACAAAGCCTCCCATGTTGCAAAGTTGCAAAAGCAAGATCTTAAATAAGCACGATCCTTGGATAGCTAGATAAGATAAGATAAGACAAGGTAATTTTTTTATCGTCCACGAGAACCCAATCGGGTTATGGGACTAGAACAAAGAAAGAGGGCATGAGCCCCCAACAAAACAAAAGGCCTAAGCCTAAACAAAACACGGCATGGGGACTAAGCCCCGTAACAGAATACCAAAGAAATACCAAGAAGAACTAATAGGGCACTATGCGTATCCCAACCAAGGGTTCTCAGGCCACTGGTCGCGAATGATAGTCGTGCCCCTCTGTACACTGCCCACTTATTCTGCAGCCGAGCCTCTCGGACTTTATACAACTCCTCCCGTCGCATAGTTAGCTGTACCGAGGAGAGATCCTCCTGAATAGAGAAGCTAGTATTCTTCAAATGGCTATCGTGCTGGAGCACATACAACCTGTTCCCAGAGGTGCTAAAGTGCACAACTATATGATGAGGTCGAATCAAATCCTCTACAATAGGAGCAAAATGGAAGCAGGAAAAAAGAATGAATTAGGCATGACTGTTCCTTTGTAGTGGGTCAACGTAAGCAAATATACGGCGAGCTGTCAGAGTGAGTCATATGGCATGTTGGTGAAAAGGATAGATGACAAGTTGTCATTTAATGTTGAGTCATATATGCACTGTGTCAGCAGTGTACAATCATCTAGCATTCTTAACAGTGATGATTTGGAACAATCTCAGTATAATACAGGGTCAGCTTCAACTATAGTTACTCGGAACGGGACGGCAACGGGGACGTGGACCTAAAATTTGAAATGGGAATAAATCGGAACGGGAACGGCCAACATTCGAATTTTAAAATTTAAAAACAGTTTTGGCATTCCCTTTGCATGATGATCATTGTGGAATACTTAGAATTTAAAAATGATTTGTAGAGACTGCTTTGTAGATGGAAACATGTGAAACCACTCTAACATAATAGAAATATAAAATAAACTAGACAGGGAAGTTAAGCTTAGCGTTGAGGCCTTTGACAAACTAAAAGAATGCATGTTGCAATATTTCCCTTAGATAACATTTCTCAAAATCAATAGTGAAGTCGCATTTAATTAAAGTGGAGCACATTCTGACGTTTGGGACTCATAAGTAAAATGAGACTCATACAAAAAAAAAAAAAGTTTTGCTAAATCACTAATAGAAATTCATATTAAAGAACAACAACTAGTTCACATGTCTTTCTCATACAATTTACAACTGGTTCATTGGGAGAAGAGTGAGAAGAAAATGCCCATGGAGGATGGCTGGGCAAGGGGCAAAGCGGGAGGGGGATGGCAAAGGGCAAATTGGATGGCAAGGGAGAGACAAAGGGGAGGGAGGAACAAAGGGCCACAGGAAGGGGCGAAGGGTAAGGGGGATGGCAAAGGGATGACGAGGGGAGGAGCAAGGTCGAAGAGGGGATGGCAAAGAGGAGATGGCAAGGGAAGGGACAAAGCAAGAGAGGGGATGAATCCAAAAAAAGGATTGTAAATAATAATAATAAAATAAATATAATAAATAAAAATGATATAATAAATTACAATACAATAACTAAAATACAATAAGTAATACAATAAAAATACAATAAATAATACAATAAAAATACAATAAGTAATTTAATGAATACAAATAAACATAACTAATTAGATAATTTTTTGGGTTGCCCGTAGGAAGGAAGGAAGGAAGGAAGGTATTTTTATCGTCCACGGAGACCAATCGGTCTATGGGACCCAATACAAAAACGCAGCAAGTGGATTACTGCCCGGATTAAAAAACCCCCGCCCCGAAGGATTTTTGAGGGAAAAACCGTGGCAGCAATCAGCCTGCTGACAAACTGTCCTAACATATAAAATGCAAAAACACCCAAATATATACAGTCATGCACCGCACCCGTAGTGCCCAATCAGAGGGCAACCCCTGGGGAGTATGGGGCAAGACACATAGAGGGCCACGATTGAAGAATCTTGTGGCATATCCCTTGTCGACGGCTGTGGACTTTTGGGATTTGAGGGACCCCTGAAGACGTTTAGATGGCATGGATTCCACATGAGCTTGGCGGAGGGTGGGGATGTGGTCGGCAGATCTCTCAGGCTCCAAGGCTGTCGTCCACTGATGTTTGGTCCAGGGACGGATTTCGGGTAAGCTGCTCTTCCAAACATGCTGGGCTTAAAATTTTAGACATGGGGAAGAATTTTCCCTTGAGTTCATTTGTGTGACAAATCCAATTGGTATGGTATCTTTCACGAATTTTGAAGCCAGACTATCACGGTATTACAGCTTGGTGAACTGAGTTAGGCAAAGAGGAAAGCCTCCTTTCATGTCTGTATCTGCTGTAAATACGTTGCAGCAGACATAACTTTTGTTGAATCAGCTAGCTTTTTGTTCAAATTTGCACCAAGCTCCTCTAGCATGGTAAAATTGCGAAAATCAAAGTACACTTCTAGGTGGAAAATTTACAATCAGGAAGCTTATAAAATCTGTAGAACCTTATGCAATGTGAGTTGAGAAACTGCAGGACTTAAAGGAGGGCATTCAATTGTTTTTTCTTTCTCCTCCCGTTTGTAGAATGACTTACTAGTCTGTTGTATCGACATTAAAGAAATTAGTATCATAATCCCTATGGGAATTCAGTAGACATTACTTTTTGCTCTGTTGCAACAGCCTGCTTATTCTGGCAGGGTAAGTGCATGTGTATTTTGCTTCATCTCCATATGCCAGGACTGGCCTGGTAGATTGATAGGTCAAGTTCTTCAATATCTGGGACTGCAAAATCTAACCTCTGAATGGTTTGCCATGCCTGCTTGCCTTCTGAAGGAACAGGTCGCATACAAAACACAAGAATTATGGGAGCTTGTCCATGCTTTTAACTAAGGAACGCCATCTCTGCCAAACAAATTTGAGTGCATCTGGACTTTCTTTCTGTCAACCATGCTGCACATTTCCCTAGCATTGCGTATTATTGAGCTTTGTGGTCTTTTGGTCCAACTAGGACTTATGGGCGGATATGTTTTTATTGATCTCTTTATATGCTTCAGCTTTAGAAGAAAGGGAGTATGTTGTTGCTGGATATTGTAATCAGGTTTCTCTATGTATGCTTCAGCCTCAGAATAAAGAGGGTTTATGTTACTATTCATTTCCCACTTTTGTACTACAAAAAGTGCTGTGTTTTTGCTGCCTTGTTTAACGAACATGAATTTGGAATGCCTGCGAGCCATCACTGTACAACTTCAAAGCACATTATTGCAATGTGCTTGAATGCGATTCTTGTCAGCATAGAACTTGGACATTTTTTCCCATGTGTCAAATTATGTCTCAAAGGCGGAGCAAACTCCTGATGTTCAAGAGCCTGTAGTGCTGGCAAAGCTCAGGTGTGCAGCATGCTTGGCTCATTTGGAGACAAGGAAATATAAATTGGCTGCTCGCAAGGTTGTCCCCTGTTTGTTATTTGTATTACTTATTAATTTTCTTATGGAGAAATATGTACTGCCTACAATGTTTGCTTTTAAAGCAACATATTTATCCATTGTTCCAATGCTACTTGTGGACGGTTATTTAGCTTAGTTAGTACTTGTTTTTGGAGGCAATTCGTTTCCGTGTTCTTGCATGTGACTTGTTTCCTTCTGCTATTTACATCCTGCCATGTGATAGTTTGGATTCCAAAACCCTCTTCATTCTCTTATTATAGACAGGCGTTTGATGGTTGCTGTTTCTTGTACTTGCAGTTTGTTGACACACACTTTGAGCTGGGAAACAATTATTCAGATGTTATTGCTCCTCAAGATGTTGCTACTTATGGGGGTCTCTGTGGACTAGCATCTTTTGATAGATCAGAGCTCAAGGTATTAGTTTCATGTTGATATTTGTTTGAAACCCACTCTGTTTATATTGTATGTAGAATAAGGTCATTGATAACATCAACTTTCGCAACCTCTTTGGAACTAATGCCCAAGGTCCGTGAACTCATTCATGATTTCTATGCCAGGTCAGTCTTAGTTATTCATTGTGTAAAATTGAGGACTTTGGCTTCTCTGATTTTCTGTATCATGTGCAAAGCTTATTTACGGTAGCTCATGTTGGGCCTACAAGATCCACTTTAATTTAAACACATATCAATTACAAGTTTAGAAAGTCAATCTTATCCAGAGGGACACTGTGTTTCTTGATTTCTTAAATTCATAGTGATAATTTTTCCTCTAAGTATGTAAATTGGGTTGTAGTCCAGTTGTAGATGAAATAATTTTCTGTGTAGGATTGTCCCCTCTGTATTTTCTAAAGCAGATGAATAACAAATCATAAAACTGAGAGTTAAGAGTTTAGAGAAAAGCTGGATTTAATATTTTCATGTCCAAAATGTGGCTTCAAAGTCTTTCCTGAATAGACCTGACAAGAAGGATGAAGGACATCACCAACCTAATGTTAATTTATGGCAAAGCATATTTGTCTAACAAGTCTCCCTTGGAGACTGCTCATTTCAATGCCAAGAGGGACCACGTTTTCTGTGGCTATTGTACAAGAACATCTAACAACTAATCAAAGAGTGTTCAAGAAATGTTCATGTCAATCAGAAGTGTATCTGTTGCCCTCTAAACACGAGATTGAACTGTGTCTTATTATTTTACACAAATAGTAAAAATAGCTTTTTACAGTAGTTTGTTTTGAACTTCTTTTGTCTCTTAAATGTTGTGCAACTTTTATCATACCATTCACCGGCAGTGCGTTGTCATATTGTTGGATGTAACTTATTAAGGAAGTTCAAATCTATTTGTGATGCGTTGTCATATTGTTGGGTGTAACTTACTAAGGAAGTTCAAATCTATTTGTGAAGCCTCAGAGGACACGAGTAACGATCGGCCATGACATACATCAGGTCCTAGGTTCTGGCATTGCCATGCCATGAAAGTTCTACTTCCTTCCCATGAAGAGCCAAAAGGATTGTTTGCATACTTTAGGGCTAGACCTGCAGATGTTCCAATTAGGACTATTGGTAGTACTGCATCTTTAAAATTTCATGGATCTTTAGAATTTCCGTTCCATGGTCATTCTCTCCCTACTTCATGCAGTCTCTTCAAAACCAAGACTATTTGCTTTCACATTGCGTTAGGACTGTTGGATTATATTGTATCTTTGGAATTTGAGGTGGTCTATTGGATCTTTAGGATTTTGGATAGAAAAAAACTTAGGTTCTTTGGGATTCCCGTATTAACTTATATTTGTATTTATGAGTGTTCAAACAAGATCAACTTTTTTCATGTCCTATCTTTTGTAGAATTTTTTTCCATTTCCGTTTCAATGATTTCTTCAATCTTTGTTGTTCCAATGTTTTCCTTGGTTCAAATACTTTGCTTAAATGTTTTTATTTGGTATTTTCTTTTGTCCTCTGTCCCGTCATTTGAACTTCTCTTGTTCTATCTTTTGTCTAAGATGGGGGTTCGGTTCAATTGCAAGAAAGCGGCCACCCCATCCCTCCAAGGGTGGGCCGTAGATGCAATATGCCATCCGTCTAGCCATCTGGCGGGGATACGAAGTCCCACGGCCATTCCACCCCTCCGATGGTGGTCCGTTTGCAATGCAAGATGCAACATCATCCACCACGAATTACAAGATAGATACCACCAACAACCTTGCAGACTGGTCCAATACGAGATATCATACAATTCCCATGCAACTCACTTTCAAAGACAACCACAGAACAACGCAACACAATAGGGCTCATGCCAAGATATTCCAGAACCAAGTGACAGCATCATATAGCCAAATTGCAAAGCAGAATACTAAACTCCTTTAGCATATAAGCAGCCACAACTTCCATGCAATACCATAATTAGACCCATAGCAAAAGATATCACAGCACCCGTGCTCCTTGTATTCCAACCTCATAGATTCCACATGCTACTCCAACAAAGTACTAGCAGTACACCCTTCTGTGATACAGTTAAGAAGCTAGCCTCTATTATTAAAGGTTCCCTAAATTAGGCCACATCCAATAGTTCAATCCTGGACAAAGAACTCTATGTTTCACCCTATACTAAGATGTCTTAAGAAGGTTTGTAAGAGTTTCCGTACTCAATTCACATACTAGCTATCTAGGCTAGCAAAAACGCACAAAGAAACACATGCCACAATGGCCAGCATACGGGTCAGGGCAGACAGGTTATCAACAATGCCATGAAGATACGCACGTACCAAGCCCTCCCATCAATCCAAGACATGGCACAATAGTTTTGGGCTGCCCCCCAACTATAACCTAAAGCCAGGTTCAGTTGTTCATAGCATGTCACCATATCTCAATTACGGTTCGTTCCCCTAGTTAATTCAACTTGTTTATCTTGCTAGACATAATTAGCCCGCCATAAAGTAGGACACGTGCCTTAAGAAGGCAAAATGCATTTTGCTTAAGATTACAACAAAATTTTATAGTGCGGGCTTGACAAACTAAATGAACGTTACTGTTAATCCTTTAGCAAATGAACAGTTGGAGTAAAAAAGTTTACAACTACCTAAACGTACAATATGACAATAGAGTTCGTAAATTCATCTCTACAGACCGCGTTTAAGTGCGTTGCATAGTGAATGTCTTAACTTGACATTTGCAGTTGCAATTTGAAACCCACGATGAGATGCACCGAAATGGAAAATGAAAACGTCACAATGAGGTACAATGTGTCTAGTAGCACTGCTTTCAGATTTGGCCAAAGGGCCCAATGCCAACGGGCAACCCCTTGATGCAACCCCTTGATGCGTTAGCATCTTGTTCTTTCTTTCTCGCCCCGCGTGGCGGGAATGGGCATATTGTCTCTGACTTTTTTTCCAAGCACTGAGTGGCGGCTGTGCTTTGTGTTTCACAAGTGAAAATCTGCAGGGTGTTTCATCTGCGAAAATAGGGCTCTATTGATCTCAAGCAGCTTGTTATTTGTCTGAGCTTCCTTGCTATACTGCTACCAGATAAAATCAGATAAAATCATCGTCCAGGGGAGCCGGAACCCTGAAGCACGACTTCTTCTGGCTTTCCGGAATATATTGCAGTTGCCGGAGGTTCTGATGAACCACTTTGCTATAGAGATTAGAGGAGATAATAGCCCTCGTACTTGTTATAACATAAGGACCGTTTCCTACACATTGTCTGTTGTTGCTGTCTGTTCTATCGCTCCACATGCAATGCCCAAAAATCCTGCATCAATCAAAATGCACCAATTGTTAGCTTATGTACAGATTTATTATTTCTTTTCTATGAAAAAGGGCAGTTTGCACTTGAAAATTGGAAAGTTGCTGCTGCTATTATCTTGTTTTTAAGAATAGACCAGTTTGATGCCCGACAATGGGGCAGCTGCAATGAAGAACCACAAGGCAAGCAGAGCCTCCTGCCGCTACTTAATTCTGACAAACAACTGCCATACTAATTTGAAAATAAAAGAACCCATGCACAAGACTCGCTTTGTTAAGTTGTTTGTTCTTTAATCTGTAGTAAGAAGAATATAGATAGTTTACATACCATAGCTCTGAAATGCCCCATTGTTGCAATCTTTTAAATAATGTGGGCTGGAACTGAATAGGACATGCTTACCGAGACTTAGGTCGATGCAGTAAGAAAATAGATTATAGGGGCTCGGATTCCACTGTCAGATCTTCCAGACTATGCAAGCTTTACGAGTATGTTCATACTCTTCCCTGTACATTATCCATTAAATACATAGGCACACAGAGTTTAACAATATTGAAATAGGGTCGACTTTTTTGCCCATCGTTTATTCTTAAGGTGACACGTGTCACCTCCAATAACCCGGAGTGTCAGTCGGGTACCCTGATTCCGGGTGACAGGCTGAACCGGTCAGCTTAACAATTTTGGTTGATAATTTGTTTGAAAATCATTTGCTCAAAGTTTCAGAGTTTGGTCATTTCACAGGTTTCAAAGATCAAAGTCGAGCTTTTTCATTACTCAAAATTTTCACAGTTTTCAAAGATCAAAGTTGAGTTTTTTCAAAGTTTTTCAAACTTTAGCTTTTAGCTTACTACAATCAAAATTACTAGAAGATGAAAGGAAAGTAACGGTGAAGTTTTTCAACGATTCAAAGAGATTCAACATTTGTTCAAAGCAAATTGAAGCAGTCTGGCTCATTCAACAGATTCAGATTTGAGGTTCAACAGATTCAACATTGAGCACTTCACTTCCTGCAAACCATAAGAAACAATTAAAATAAGAAAATTATAACTAAACTAACAAATTCAAAAAAAAATACTTACAGTGATTTTATAACAGAGCTGGCTTCATTTAAACTTCCTACATGAATAACAATGCTCTCAATCTTATTACCTGAAATTGTAACGCCTCCAGATGCACCAACACTGATACGAACCGGTCTTTCAACATCATTTTTCCTTCCATCTCAAAATTACATTAAACCAACCGGTTAACCTCGGAACTTTCTAGTCATCAAAACACAGTTAATCAAAACAACTTTAAAACCCGGGAACAGGATCTTCTGGCACAAATTCACCATCAACCGGGCTCAGATTTGCGAACACTGCAAAGGATCTTTATGGCTCTTCCCAAAACTGAGAATTCTGTTGTTCAACTGAATAACTTCTTTAAGATCAACTGAGGATCATAAAGATTTGGTTATGAAACTCTGATGTCGCTGCCGCAGTATTTTGTGACCCCTCGTCACCTTTTTGGCCATTACTCTCTCGTCCGGATGAACTACAAAATGTGCCCCCCCAATTCGGAAACTAGACTCTGAGCCGGTTTCACCGAGGTAAAGATCATTTCAATCAGAGCTCTGGTTGCGGAGATATGACCAACTGAAGTTTCGGTTCTTTTCGGTTCTATTTATAGATCTCTCTGCGACTTTAGTCTTTTTTTCAAAATGATGACTAACACCTTTGCCTCTGTGTTCATCTCTGCAAATCATCTCAGCCACTCCCCCGAGCTTGTGCCGTAACAATTCCTTCCCGTCTCAAGACTGATCGTCCTCGATCATCTGCCTTGTGGGTCTTAACAATTCCTTCCCGTCTCAAGACTGATCATCCTCGATCATCTGCCTTGCGGGTCTTAACAATTCCTTCCCGTCTCAAGACTGATCGTCCTCGATCATCTGTCTTGCGGAAATAATTTATTTTCCTCCTGTCTCAAGACGGATCGAACTCAATCGTCTGCCTTGCAGGAATAATGTCTCCCCTTCCCGTCTCAAGACTGATCGAACTCGATCATCTGCCTTGCAGGAATAATGTCTCCCCTTCCCGTCTCAAGACTGATCGAACTCGATCATCTGCCTTGCAGGAAGGTCCACCTTTTCCCAAAGCTAGTCAACTGACTATCCGCTTTGCTGGAATAACCATCTTTCTTTCTAAACTAGTCACCTGACTATCTGCTTTGAAAGGATTTCTTCAAAACCACCTTTCTTTCTAAACTAGTCACCTGACTATATGCTTTGAAAGGATTTCTTCTAGGCTGGTAAACTTACCATCTGCCTTACAATTCTGGCTTCTGTACTGCAGTAACAGTTGCCCCCTTCTAAACTCTAGAGCAACATTTATTTGAAAAAGAAACTCCTTTCTTAACTCAAATCAAAACTATGCTCCAACTAGCAATTATAGGCACACAAAAACTTGTTTAGATTACTTATCTCTCAGATGACCAATCTGAATTCGCTCTCCATCTCTTAGGCGTGGATCTTTCTGATCATTTGCAAAGCATGCTTTTCTTGCTCAATATCTTCCTTCTAGACTCCAACTACTCAGAACAATCCTTTATCCTTTTCGTCTCCTGTCCTTTCTTACTTCCCTGCATCAAGAACAATAACAATTTCTTCCTTCCATCTCTAAGAGTCTGTTAAACCAACCGGTTAACCTCTCTGGAACTTTCTAGTCATTAGGTAACATCGAATTGGCTAATTCAAAGTCTCAAAACGTGTTAAAGGCCTAACACAGAATTATTTTAACAGGATCAACTTACGCTCTGATACCACTTGATACGAACCGGTCTTTCCTGTCTGCAAAACTGTCAAATACGGTTAATCAAAACAACTTTAAAACCCGGGAACAGGATCTTCTGGCACAAATTCACCACCCAACCGGGCTCAGATTTGCGAAAACTGCAAAGGATCTTTATGGCTCTTCCCAAAACTGAGAATTCTGTTGTTCAACTGAATAACTTCTCTGGGATCAACTGAGGATCATAAAGATTTGGTTATGAAACTCTGATGTCGCTGCCGCAGTATTTTGTGTCCCCTCGTCACCTTTTCGGCCATTACTCTCTCGTCCGGATGAACTACGGAATGTGCCCCACCCAATTCAGAAACTAGACTCCGAGCCGGTTCCAAGGAGGTAAAGATCGCTTCAATCGGAGCTCTGGTTGCGGAGATATGACCAACTGAACTTTCAACTTTCGGTTCTATTTATAGATCTCTCTGCGACTTTAGTCTTTTTTTCAAAATGATGACTAACACCTTTGCCTCTGTGTTCATCTCTGTAAATCCTCTCAGCCACTCCCCCGAGCTTGTGCCGTAACAAACACTTTCTATAGGATCACGAAAATATTTCTTCAAAGCAGGTTTTTCTTTTAGCACCACATCCAAATCATTCATATATGCATCGTCTATCTCAACTGGCACGACACTATCAAAACCTGTATTAACAGCCTGCGCAATGTTGGATATATCACGCAGAGGCTGATTTCCAAACGACGAACACAAACAAGCTGCCTTCTCCAAATTCCCAGATAATCCAACATTCAAATTTTTAACATTATTATGAAAAGACTCGCCATACGTCTTACCACTATTCATCACGTTCATAGCCGAAGCTTTTGCGACAACTCCACTTTGATCATAACGCTGATATGCTTCGGCACTCTTATGATCTGTGATCCTCATACCAACTTCAATCGGCACACCTGATACTGCCATCTGTGTAATTGCAGTGCTCCTGCAACTCTTGTTCGTAAAGTTCCCTTCAATCCCACAGATTTCAACCATATCCTTCATCCAAGTCCCAATGGTTTTCCATGACACATGATTTGTATTATACCAAACATCTTTTCTCGGACGATTAATTGCCTGTAAAAACACAAATCTGCCACCAAACTTATCCTGCACCTCGTACTTTGGAAGATGGAACTCTAACTGCCTCCAACGCTCTATCACATCACGTTTATAACATCTTACGGGCTCCCTGAAATCCTCAGGTTTGCATTTGTTGATGCCGCCATGCCAATTCTTGCTGGTCGTCTCACAATACTCTAAGTATTCATTCACAAAATCCCTTTCAACAAAGAACTGAAAGTCCCTGACCTTACATAACTTTTTGCCCCAAGATGACTAAAAAGAAAAAATGTTCGTGACATACAATAAAAGTTAAGAACCTCTTCTTTGAAGACCCAATTTTCGTGGTAACCGAGGCCGCTAAGATGCAATTTGTCGACTGGTCCTCCCTACTCAATATATCAGACTTCTTCCGCTTTGGAGTGAAGCCACCTGCGACAGAATCTTCCATTGCAACCTCCAAAGCCTTACGTGCCTTCATAAACCTGACATCCTTATAAATGTCGATCACTTTCTCTTCAATACGTGTATTCATAACCCTAGCATCTTGTGCTCGACGTAATATTCTGTTAAAACCACGGAATAAATTCTGCAACCTGCACAACAGAAAACATGTTAGAATAAAGAAAAGTACACAAACAAATAAAGAAAAATAAATAGTATACTTATGAGTCTGGTGGATATGGCTTCCCATCAATTCGACGCACACATAGCATAAACTGCTCTAAATTGTCAGCAAGATTATTCAATTCCATGTCTTCAATCTTAACATCAATTGATTTTCCCACGTGCATCCGCCATGCATCAAATCTTCCCTGCACCCATTCGTCCTTTGTTTCCAAAGAATTCTCAAAAGCATTACTGACCCTGCTAACAAGTTCTGGATCTAGATCAACAAACCCCCAGTCTTCAATGGTTTCTTTCCGCGATGTCGATCAGTCAAAATATCACTCATATCCATGCTATTATTTCTGTCCACTCCAACTGTCATTTCTTCTGTAACCACATTAAAAGTCGACCCTATTTCAATATTCTTTCCATCATCTGTATTCAAGGTCTTCCCATCAGCAACAGGCTCAGATGTTAAAACTGGACTGCCATCCTTCAAGGACTCGTCAAATGGGATACCAAGACTAAAAGATGGGTCATCAGCAACTACAGATGTATCTGGAACACATCAACACTTTTAGTAACCTACTAAACCTATTCAACCTACTAATAAACAAATAACTAACCTTTGACAGCTGCAGACGCTTCAACCTCCTCTGCTACAGCATTCCTGACTCCACATCCATCTGCAACAACTTGAACCTCCTCTGCTACAACATTCCTGACTCCACGGCCGTCTACAACAACCAAATATTAGACATGCATTAAAAAAAAACAACATGCATTAACTATTACCTCCAAAACCGAGTTGTTCGGAAGTAAAAGCTTCATTTACACGAAATCTTGAACCTCCAGAACCATCTGCAAAAATAAAAATGCATTGAAGACTTGCATGCAAACAAAAAAAACCAAATCTAGACCCTAAACCTTACTTTCAGAATCTATAGACAGTACAGAACATTCTTCCGAACAACTAGTCGCCGGAATCAACAATATATCCTTCCCTAAACATGCAAACCAAACAAAAACACTTAAAAAATAAAAAAATCATGAAAACTTCAAGAACCTGCGAAAAAAACCTTCGACATTTGTCTTTTCCACTGCAACTTCGGTAATATTAGCTTTTACTACAGCTATTGAAGAAGAATCAGCAACAAAAAACCCTATAGCCACAAAAATCTCTATAGAAGTAAGAAAAAAATAAAATCTGCCTTCAAAACGCTTCTGCCGAGCAAGCGCCTCCATCTTAGTTGCTTGGCTTGATGGAGCTCGCGGAGGTCTGCCCTGGCGCCTTGACGGAATCATGTCGCAGAGAGGAGCAGACAAAAAAAAAAAAAAAAAAAAAAAAAAAAAAAAAAAACGAAGGCAAAAGGGGGAGAAAAAAAAAGTCTCCCCTATTTCAATATTGTGGGGGAAGGGGAGTTGGTTTCCCTTTCTGGGTGCCGGTGACCCGCTCCCGGCTACCGCCGGTCGCGGGACCCCACCGGACACCCGGAAAGGGGTCCCAACTACCCTTCCCCCATACAGAGGCGCCATTAAGCACAGAGGCGTATAGAAGTTAAGGCGCACAGAGGCGCCACATAGAGGCACACAGAGATTAAGGCGCACAGAGGTACGATTAAACCTAGAAGCGCCCTGCAAAGTCAGCATCTCTGGCATCTTCGACAAAGTCGGCATCTCTGGTATCTTCGCTCATCTCCAGCATCTTCAGCTAAGCTCTAACATCTCTGGCTATGTTCTTTTTTAGCTGCTGCCCGAAACAGATGCATCCCTTGTCTATTTCCAATATTATCCCTCTTAATTTCAATCTTAGCAAGGGAGATATAGTTACTGCCTCAAAATCGCCCTTGCCGAGACACAAAACCTGCTGCTGCTCAGAATTTGCACAAAATTTGACGATTCAAGCTCAACTATGGAGTGGGCATCCACGATGCAACACTTCGGAAGTAGGATTAGAGCCATGCCTGAAATGAACAGTCCCAAAAGTATGTACCAAATTTTAAAGGCGGGGTAAAAATTAATATATTACAAAAAATTTATCGCGGCGGTTCTCTTTCCCAATATTCATGTTATCAGTCACTTACATAAGGCTAAGGATCACATACGGGCTATAGATTTCTCTTATAGAAGTCACTTATAGATTAAAGATCTGCTTTGATCATGGATCAATTCGAAGACACGCGGGATTTGAACCCGTGTTTGCCTTGTGTTTTCGTGCCCATAGGATACATGGGGGTTGTTGTCGACGACCATGGGATTCCCACTATTTTTCCATTTGATTATAGCAATGTTCTGCAACTTCTCATTTCTTTCTAGTTCTTTGTATATTTGCACCATCCGATGGTAGTCAATGGGTTTTGAGCCTGGGTGGGGGTCGCCGAGAACCAATGGCTTGACCATTAGGCCACCAACGCGATGGATATCTTTTTCATTTTCATTTCATTTCTTCTTCTTTTTTTTTTTTTTGCACTATCCGATAGTAGTCAGTGGGTTTCGAGCCTCGGGTGGGGGTCGCCCATAACCAATGGCTTGACCACTAGGCTGCCAGCGCGATGTATATCGTTTTTTTTTTTTCCCAGTCATTGGGTTTTGAGCCTGGGTGGGGGTCGCCCATAATCAATGGCTTAACCACTAGACCAACATCGCGATGATTTTCATTACTTATTTATGTATTCATTACTTATTTTTGGCACCGCACAAAAAAAATGGAGACAATAGGTGACATCTCAAAAGAAGATCTTTTGAACTGGATAAAGGAACTCTATAGTACTCCTGAGGTGGAACAAATACTGTTTGAAGGAGAGCCTAAAGAAATATTCTCTGTGGCAGATGTGGAATGTGCACTACGGAAAATGAACAATGGCAAAGCTAGCGATTCAAACGGGCTTTCGATTGAATTGCTTAAGTGGGGAGGAGATAAACTCCATATGCTCTTAGCTAATTTATGTAATGAATGCCTTATAAAGGGCAATTTTCCAGGTGATTGGTGTATTAATAGGACCATTCCTATCTATAAGTCTGGAAGCAAGAATGAAGTGAAGAACTATCGAACAATCTTGGTAAGCAATGTTTTTGCTAAACTCTTTGCATCTATGTTGGAGAACAAAATTTCTTCTTGGGCTGATAAACATGATAATAGAGCTATTGGATAGGCAGGTTTTCGAAGTAATTACTCAACATTAGATCATCTAGCTACTTTGTGAGTAATGACAGAAGGAGCAAAAGGCTCTGGAAATAAAAGGTATGTGGCCTTTATTGATTTAACAAAAGCATTTGACAGGGTTAGTAGAAAAGAGTTTGCTTTGAGACTAAATGATCTTAGTATCCCAGATGAATTGAAAAATGCTGTAGCTTGTTTGTATAAACAGGTCCTAGTAGAGCTCTCTTTTCCATTCGCTGGAACAAAAAAGTTGCAAACACAATTGGTGTAAAACAAGGATGTCCCTGCTCCCCTACCCTCTTCGGCTTATTTATTGATGAGCTAGAGAGCTGGTTGGCCAGACTTGGTGGTGTTGGAGTTAGACTTGGGAAGTATATTATTCAGCTTTTGTTATGTGCAGATGACATAGTACTAATCTCCAAAACAGCAAGCGGTTTACAGCAGCATTTAAATGTTCTAGATGCTTTTTGCGCTGAAAAGCGATTATCCATAAATACAGATAAATAAAAAATTATGGTGTTCGGGGGGCATGATACCGCAATTTTCTCTATTGGAGGAATACCTTTACAGAAAGTAAGTGAGTATAAATATCTTGGAATTGAAGTATCACAGAATTATAGATGGAATGTGGCAGCACAAAAGAGGGCTTCAGGAGGCATGCAGGCATTATACAATATGCTTCATCAGTGTAAAATCAATAATTTTGATCACTGGAAGTTGAGATGATTGCTATATGGTGTTCAAGTGAAACCAGTGATCCTTTATGGTAGTCCCATTTGGGGGGCAGGATTATCAAAGAAGAGCTGGAATGAAATTGAAAAGGTTCAAAAGAGGTTTTTGCTCATAGAATTTGGGGCGAAACCCCAAACACCATATGAAATGTTGTTGGCAGAGGCAGGCATGCTTCCACTTGAGGTAGAAGCTCTTTGCAGGACTATGTCAATAATATACTTGCTATGGATGGTGATCGATACCCTAGATTGGCTTTAGAGCAATCCACTGTTAAAGGTTGGTATTCGGAGGTCAAACATTGGGCAGAAAGATGGCTAGGTGCAATCTGGCCTGTCTCGCTTAAGTTCATGGAAGTTCACGCACAGGTTTCTGAAATAGTTGTCAAGAAAATGTGGATATTGGAGTCAGAAAAAGAGGTTAAAAAATAGTTTTACCTAACAAATGTCAATGACTTGCAGGAATACAAAGAACAGAAGTATCTCTTATCCAATATTGATAGGAAAAGACGGATGCTTATTTCTCAATGACGAGTGTCATCGCATACACTCCATATAGAGACTGGAAGGTGGACTGGTACTCCTCGTAATCAGAGATTGTGTCCTGCATGTCTAGAGCTAGAAATTGAAACAGAGGAGCATGCTTTC
This sequence comes from Isoetes taiwanensis, assembly GCA_021234155.1. Taxonomy (NCBI): domain Eukaryota; kingdom Viridiplantae; phylum Streptophyta; class Lycopodiopsida; order Isoetales; family Isoetaceae; genus Isoetes; species Isoetes taiwanensis. Next base: position 410,133 of record JAJEKV010000004.1, read on the forward strand.
CTGAGCTGTGCTTCTTATGCACATATTCGTGATGTCTATGATATCCAGGTAACCTCTTTAAAAGATCTTTTTGATATACCAGCACATCTTTTAAGCTCGTATATGAAGGCCGTTTGGCAAGAAAGAAAAGACATAATGAATCTATTTGAGTTCATGAAAGATTTTGAGTTAATGTGCTCTGGATTGAGCGTCTTGAACAATAAATCTTGTATCTTTTTGCCATAGAGGCCTGGGGGTCTAAATGGCTTGATCAATATATTTATATTTATATATTTATTATTATTATTTCCTTAGTACGATAAGACATAGATGACGGGAATCTCATGGTAGTCGAACAGCAAACCATGTATCATAAGGGCACATAATAGATACCTGTAAAAGGCAAAGAATGCGTACCTCATTTGAAGTCCAGTTTTTATCTTCTTTTTGCAAGACATACACAGAGGAGGATTGAGAAAATTTTACATGTGATACTTGTAAAAGAAGAAGAGGACATATCTTTTAAAGTATTGATGTTTAAGTTGCGTGATCTGCATAAAAGAAGATCAAGAAAACGTACCTCATTAGTACAACAACTCCTTGTAGACGATATTTGTAGTGCACCTCGTAGTGTTCTCTGGTGAAAGGAGGATGAGCGCATCTTGTCTTGTCCGCATGCGTGTAAGTGCAGTGTATAGTTGGCCATGTGCGAATACATTAGTACGAAGGTCGACGATGACGCGATCCAATGTTAATCCTTGACAGCTGTTGAAGGTGGTCGCATAAGACAATCGAAGGGGTAATTGCCGCATGTGAATGGTCCAGGGCCGGTTCTCTGGATGATAAAAGAAGTCGGTCCTGGAGATTGGGTAGGTGCATGCATCCTCCTGATTTGCCTCATCTAATACTTTTACCATCACAAACTTTTCGTGCATTGACACGATCATAACTCTCGCATTTTTCACCAGACCCTTTTCCATGTCTAGTCATTTCATAACGTCGCATATAGCACCTACCTTAAGTTTGAGTTCATGGTTAGATATTCCAGAATGTGTGAAGTTATTAAGGAAATCTGATGTGGCATAGGGGTGGTCATGTATGATTTCGTCTTGTTCAGTGATATGATCATGGCTGTAATATGGTTTATCACGATTAGGAACTCTACTAAGAATGCGATCATTGAAACTATCAACACTTTTATTAATTGGTGACAAAATGTTGCGTTTCTTGCATGCTGTAGAATCTCGAAGGACGTCGGATGGATAGAGAAAGTCAATGCTATCTTGCACGCTAGTAGTTACGTTGAAGATATCCAACGAGACTGTGGATTCTTCCCAATTCTCTCCTATCTTATCAACAAAACGCATCAGTTCAGGGTCATGTGCATTACGTATTGGTTGTTCCAATCTCAGCACACGAAAACTTTGCCACAGTGGCGAGGATTTTATGGACGCATTATATGCTGCATTCCTTCCTCCTCCCTTGACAACAGGCGCGACCTGTCTGAAATCTCCAGCACCAATAAAGTGTTCGCCACCAAAGGGAAGACTATTTCTATATAGTCTTTGCAATAGATGATGCGCGCTTTCTATGACAGCTTTGTTAGCCATTGGAAATTCATCCCAGATAAGTACCTTAGCCACAATAAGTAGATCTGCTACTCCAGAATCACGTTCTATCATTGAGTGAAGGCTCGCGTTATTTTCTTCCACGGGGATTTGAAACAACAAGTGGGCTGTTCGTCCCCCTGGGTACTGGAGAGCGGCTAATGTTGTCTTACCACATGGAAGCACCATACCTTTGTTGCCTCGTATAGATAGGCATACGCAATTCAACAAGAAAGTCTTTCCTCTGCCAGCTTTTTCGTCGATGAATATGGGTTGGTTACTTTTTGATAATTCTAACCATTCACGAATGAAAATGTATATTTCCTGTTGGTCATTATTCATTATTTTTTTCATTTGCAACACAGTATCTAAATACCTCTCATGGTCGGAAAATTTATGTAATTCATACATGATATTTCTTCCGAGACGAGGTTGTAGTTGTAGACCAAATGCCATGATGTTAGTACTATGTTGTGTTAGAATATTGTTGATTAAATGAAGAGATTCATTGAAAGCGGTTGTCTCATCATTTGAATATTCATCTAATAAGTCCACACTGATCGGTATTTTGAACTTGGTCCATAGCTCAATTGCTGGACCTTGATCAAGCAATAGCATGGCAAAAAGGAATCGCAGTTGTATGGGACCCAATGATAGGGAAACAACTTCGTCCATGACTAATATTGCCTCTCTATGTGCTGTGAGCAATCCTTCTGCCTCTGCAGCTTGCTGATATGTCTCATATTGTTGTTCATTAACAATTTTCAGCTCATCCCATGTTCTCGCAGGGCGATGTAGCAGGATTTGTCTCGGATAGAATGCTTCTCCTACTCGAGGTAATAGCAATCGTATCCTACATATAATTGGTTGCCTGACCCTCTTCTTCACTATGTTCCTCGTAAACCCCGCCCGCTCTTGTTCCACATGTGTTCCAGATTCGATTGCCAATGCTGGATTGTATACAGTCATTGTATGTTGTTCATAATATTCAATGTATGTGAAGGCATCAAATTCAAGGCATACAGGGCGTAAGAAATATCTATCTAACAAAGATCTTGTGTTTGGATGTGGTAGATGCAGGGGTAGGCATTTTACGACATGAGACTTACTTGTTATTTCATATGACATTGTTCTCCATGCAGCTTCTGTGGCTGATAGATAACGTGCCCTCAAATAATCTTGTATTTCATCTCTAGGAAGTCCCTTAGCAGCTGTTCAGGTGGAGTGGTATTTTTTATTTGATCATTGTTCATCGAAGAGGATTCTGCAACCGTTTCATGTTCATTGCCTAAAGAAGATGGTATAGAAGTTGAGTGTCTATTCTGGGTTACTTGAAAACTGGCATGCCTTGTAAATATAACCATAAAGATAAGAGAATACATGGAAGTCGCATTTAATTAAAGTGGGACAAATCTCGAATTTTGGGACTCAGACTGAAAATGGGACTCATACTCAATTTTTTTTTGAATTGAGTGCTTGAATAGAATTGTGTCTTAATAAAACAACAATAACATTTACAAACAACAAACCGAGAAAATAAGGGGAGATGGTGAAAAGGTTTGAAGGGGGTCGGAGGGTGGGCAAGAGGCAAGTAGAGAGGGGGAGGAGGATGGGCAAGAGGCAATGGAGGGGGGGGGATGGGAAAGAGGCAACTGGAGAGGGGAAGAGGATGGGAGAGAGGCAACTGGAGAAGGGAAGGAAGATGGGCAAGAGGCAACTGGGGAAGGGAAGCAAGATGGGCAAGAGGCAACTGGGGAGGGGCAAAGAAAGGGGGAGGAGGATGGGCAAAGGGGCAAATGGGAAGGAGAGAGAAAGGGCAAAGGGGGCAAAGATGGGAAATGGGCAACCTTTAGTAATTATAATCAATATAATTATAATAATCAATATAATTAATAAATATAATTAACATTATTATAATTAATTAAAAAAAAACAATATATATAAAAAAAACAATTATATTCTCGACTAGTGGGGCGAGAAGCCGCCCACAAAATCAGACTAAAAAAACTGCCAGAAGCGCCCAGAAGCTTCTAGTTCTTGTATCCTCTGTTTTGTTTGCACATCGGCCTTCCAAATCTTTGGCCATTTTGGCTGTTTTTCCTCCTTTCTGTGTACAGCGTTGCCCATCCTCGCGTGATGCTCCTAAAGAGCCCAGTCCGGCCTCTGGGCTTACTTTAGGCTGAGCCTGGCAGCAAATCCGGCAGCTCTTTGCTGCTTCAAACTCCTTTTGAGCTCGGTATCAGAATCAGAAGAAGAATGGCAATGCAGAGTGCCAGATCCAGTGTGTCAAACATCACGCTCGTATGCCAGGCCACACGATTTCCCAACCCATGCTATTCATCTCTGATATCGCAGGGAATCGGCGGATCGGCGCATTCGCAGCAACTTGTGGGGGTTTCAATCTCTGTTGCATTCCAAGGCGTAAACCAAAGCCAGGGCCTTTCGCAGCAGCTGCTACAGAAATCTGCTTCAGATATCAAGCTGGCTGCAGTGGCGAGAGATTGCGCAGAGCCGTTGGGTTATTTCAAATATTGGCTAGGAAATCGAATGGGGGGAATCCGATGGTGAAGAGTATGTTGGCGCAGGTTGCATCGGTGGAGCCGCTGATCAGCAACGCAATGTCTATGGTAGCTGCATTTGCTGTGTATGGGGATAATCCAGTGCACTGGAAGCCGCCCTCATCTCACAGAAGAAAAATGGCCGAAGAATCCCAATCGGAATCCCAAAAAAAAAATCAGAATCAGAAGAATCACAATCAGATGCAGAGTATTACCCTTCGTGGATGCATGCCCATGACCGCATCCGCATGCACGCACAGAAATAGCTGTAGCTCATCTTCCATAGCTCAGTACCAGGCTCATTTTTGTGTCTTTGACCCTTAAATCGCTCGCATTGGTCTCGCAGTCTCGGATTCCAAGACACAGAATGGAAATGCCTTGATTGTTGCGCTCTTAGACCTTATAGTCTTTTCCTTTCCATTCGGTAGATCTAACAAGCAGTTGGGCTGTTTTTTTTTCTTGATGATTTAAGCTGCTTTGGTTTGCTGGATCGACTTGTAAACACAGACAATGTAAGGAACATACCCTTCATGGAGCAAACGATGGATCCTCTGGCTTGAACGGGCAAATCGGCCAAGCCGAAATTGATTAGCAAGCCGGTGGGAGCTATGGCATTGGGAGCTTCTTCCAAGTGGTACAAAGGAACTTCTGTCTCAAAGGTATGTACCAAATTTTAAAATTCAAGCATGGGCGGAAAAAACAGGCGGGGTATTAGAAAAAAAAGGGGGTAAAATAATACGTTGAAAAAGAAAGTGTAAAATAAATGATTTTAAAATTCAAGCATGGGCGGGAAAAAAAGGCGGGGTATTAGAAAAAAAGGGGTAAAATAATACGTTGAAAAAGAAAGTATAAAATAAATGCTAATAATATAGGATTATATTTTGACGTGTCCCCAATTTCTCCTTTTATGTGTGTACTATTATGTTCACACGTTAAACATTATATTGCCATGGTGCACGTTTTCTAGGCATATATTCTTATTCTAAGGTAAAAATTTAACTTTGCGAAGATCATGATATATTTTACACCTTGTTTAATCCATTTTGAAGGTTCAAGACACAAAATGGGGACAAGTACGTATTAATAGGTCTAATGCATATTAATAGATTTAATGCATAGGCCTAATAGGCTCTCATAGGTTTAATGCACATGTTTACATTGGTTTAATTATTTCAATGTGCTTTCATAGGGATATTACATAAATTTACATTTTATAATGTATAGCTTTCATAGATTTAATGCATAGGTTTAGATTGGTTTAGATTGCGAGTCGAGAAAGGCCCTCAGACTTGCGTTTTTCACTCTGAGCTGCCTTTCTCCACTCGCGAGTCGAGAAAGGCCATTAGAGGGGCCTTGAGGGTCTTTCTCGACTCGCGAGTTGAGAAAGGCCCTCAAAAATTTTTTTTTCTAGTTAAAAAAAAGGAAAAAAAAAAGTTTTTTTTTTGCTCTGAGCTACGTTTCTCGAGTCGCGAGTTGAGAAAGGCTGTTAGAGGGGCCTTGAGGGTCTTTCTCGACTCGCGAGTCGAGAAAAGTCCTCAACAAGCTTTTTTTTGTTTTTTTTCCTACACACCTGCCTTTTCCACAGAATTGGCCCACAGACTTGAGTTTTTCACTCTGAGTGCGTTTTCGCTCTGAGCCACTTTTCTCGACTCGCGAGTCGAGAAAGGCCATCAGAGGGGCCTTGAGGGTCTTTCTCGACTCGCGAGTCGAGAAAGGCTCTCAGAAGGGCCTTACGGCCTTTCTCGACTCGCGAGTCGAGAAGGGGCCTCAGACCTACATTCTTCAGAAATGGCCCTTAGAACTGGTTGTCTTCTTATTTGTATTGTCTGTAGCATCACTTGCATTCCTTGATTTTGCCTTTCCCGATATAGATCGCGAAGAGAAAGGACATGATCGGGAGCCATGAAAAGACCCGTTCATTGAGAAAAGAGGACGAGAAGAGGTTGATGACATGCATTGGTCAGGCTAGCGTGTTTAGATTCTCTTCAAGTTGCTCTTGTGACTTGGAACACCTCAGACCTTTCTCTGCATGCTGTTTGTTCCCAGTAGGTGGTCTGTGTGCGAAGATGATGTAATATTTGTATCAGCCCGACCATCATGGTATCTTCAACCATTGTAAAATACAATGTAATAAAATTATTTATGAATAAAAATTCATGGCAGATCAGCACTTTGTTTACAGAGAGATAGCATTTTCATTGGTTTGAGTTGCACTCTTTATCTTCTCGACTCGCTAATCTAGAAAAGTAGACCACGTAATTTTCCTTAACATTTTTTTTTCACAAAGGAAAACAAGCATCTTCTAAAGCAATAAGGCGGTTTTAAAAGATTTCCTCGTCCTTTTCGTATAAAATAACAGGGTTCCAAAAAAAAGTGGGAATGGAATGAGACCCACTTTGGTTTCAATCTGTAATGAATTTCCTTTGTTTGAGTTGTATTGTTCTTGTTCTCGACTCGATATCCAAGAAAACTAGGAGAAAGCTCGAACCCACACTAAGAGACAAATATTCGAATTATGGACAGTTTTCGAGTCGGAGTTCTCCTTTTTGTGTAAAATAACAGGGTTCCGAAAAAAAGTGGGAATGGAATGAGACCCACTTTAATTAAATACGACTTATGGACTGTAGATGCAATGTCCACCATAATGTGACAGTCCAACTCATGAAGAAGGAAAGCATTATAAGGAACCACCCATACATCATCTATGCTCCTCCTCCTATATTGTACGTAGCCCTTCGAATCAAGTTATGTCATTGGGTTAACATTCCTTGGATATTTGTAGCAACAGGAATTTCCATTTCGAGAGCACCTTTCTGTATGTTTATGTATCATGAATTTTTGGACTTGTGCTCGAAGAACAGGATCCGTTGGGCAATTCAGCAGAGATGATCTCGTCTATGCATTCAATTGGTATGTCGGGTTCAGTGCGCAAGACGAGATGGGCATGAGGCAATCCACATTTTTGGAATTCTATGACTGTTATTATATATGATATATGTTGGAAGAATTTGTGAAGAAGCTCCTTCAACCGTTGTAATCGTCCATGGAAACATCGGATGACAATCATAGGAATATCGGATGCATTCTGTCCAGGTCTGAGTATCTCTGGCCAATCTGTATTTGTAGTCATAGTGATAAATAATGTCGGATGACCTTTGGATCTTGATAGTGCCAATGCATCCACGACTTGCACAGAGCACCACCTTTGACATCCTAAGAATGATGAGGGCAAGATTATGTCACTTCGATCGTCATTCTCACGTTCCGAATAGTCCTCATCGTACTGCACCCTTCGATTCCGAAATGCTAGCGTTCTAAAATAATTCAATCGAGCATCTTCAACTCTTGAATACATGTCAACCAAATATTCCCCACATAAACGACCTAATTAGAGAAACCTGTCTTCATGTAACAATCTTGCCCTATACCATTGTAATTGTGTAAAGCCAAATTCATTTCTGAGACCCCAACCCCGAGTGCCGTGAGGGAATAGGAGGGGGTATTGTAATGGCTCATACATAGGATCAAGGATATTCATGAAGGTTGGCTCCCCTTCATTTCTTACCCAAAATCCTGCGACTCATGGTGCAAGCTCAGATGTATTATCAACATCCACAATGGCTGCAATCTCATTGCTTGCAACTGCTCCCTCAATGGTTATATATGCTGATGGCAAGCCCATACTTCCCACAGTTTGGAGATTTCGGATAAATGGATTTATTTGGTCAAGGATTGAGCCAACAATTGCCACCCACTGAAATGGCACATTTTGGTTTCGTGCATGTATGTACCGTTCTGATTCGTCATAGATATACCAATGCATTGGATGTCCTGACTCTGTAGTAGGACGTAGTCGATGGTAAGTTCATCCACTTATAGTCACTGATGAAGGAAAATCCAAATTTACAAATCCGCCACTGACTCCGAGTACACTAAAACAAAATAGCCTGTTCACTTTTCTCGATAGCATAGCAAATTCTTGTCTATTGTAAAGGTTCTGTAGTGCCATAGGCAAAGGGGGCAAAGGTGGTAGTAACCATCTCTCCCTGTTGCAACAAAATCCATCACGCTCAACATTGAGCAACGGGATTTGACAATATATACACCGTTTATTCTATGTACACATTACATAACTTTGACGCATGGCCAAATTCATTTGTTGCGCTTGAGCTTGCCAATGGGTTGAAGCGGATAGCTCTGTTCTTGACACCCTAACTTCTTCTTGTGGGTGTGTTTGGTTGGATGATGCAACATTATCTACATGTGCAAATGTTGGATCTCTATCTACTATAGGTCTCCAGTGGGATCGTCCTAAACGTTCTCTAGCCCTTTCTCGCATTCTAATCTTATCTCGTTTAGGCAACTCTGCATAGCATTCTGCTCGCCTTAGCAGTATGGTATCTCTCTTCTCCTCAGATAAATTTGCATAGTGCACCGCTTCTCGTTCTCGAACTCTCTCTCTATCGTCTTCGAGTAAATTTGTATAGCTCTCTCTCTCTCTCCCTCCCTCCCTCCCTCCCTCCATATAGAAGCCAAGTATTTATCAGATGACATCTCCTTACATTTTAGGCATGTGATGGCTCGCGTGAGATTTAGCTCGCATTATTTGAAGATAGAGACTGGGAGATGGCACAGGATACCTCGAGACAAACGCGTATGCGAGTTTTGTAAAAGCGGACACATAGAGGATGAACTTCACACCTTGCTCTGCTGCTCAGCATATGATGATATCAGATACAAGCACGGGATACAGGAAAAGACATTGCTAGAACTTTTTGAGCTTCCAACCTTGAAAACCTGTCATTTTATATTTGATGTACTCCATGTTAGAGAGAAGGTTTTTAAGGTCGATAATAATTTTGTTGATGATATTACCTCAGAGAGTGAGAGTAGTGCATATACCGATGATATCGGTGGCATTTGTTGATATGTAATCTGTTCGTCTTATAGACCTGATAGGTCTCAACGGACGTAATAAACACTTCACTTCACTTCACTTCATTTCACCTCTCTCTCTCTCTCTCTCTCTCTCTCTCTCTCTCTCTCTCTCTCTCTCTCTCTCTCTCTCTCTCTCTCTCTCTCTCTCTCTCTCTCTCTCTCTCTCTCTCTCTCTCTCTCTCTCTCTCTCTCTCTCGTATTCTATCTCTCTCCTCCTCGGGCAACTTTGCATATCGCTCCGCTACTCTTCGTAGAATTCTCTCTCTATCATTGGTAGACAAATTGGCATATCGTTCCCTTCTCCAACATCTTATCCTCTCCCTATCTTCTTCTGATAAATTTGCATAAGGCTCTCTGTTTGTCCGTCGTGTTATATCTATGTGACCTTCAACTGCATTCCTCTGTTCGATTCTATCAGTATTCCCATCTTGAAATGAGTTTATGTATTGTTCCTTATTGTCTGCACTTTGCCCATCTATAACCACAGGTGAGCTATTCAAATCTATAATTGTTGGGTTCTGTTCGTCCATGGCTGTAGTCACAGGATATTCGTTTATCTCATTTATCATTCTCACTCGACGTTGTCTTGCACGCTCTCTAGCTCTTTCTCGAATCCTCTCCCTATCATCCTCTGCCAGATTTTCGTAACGTTCTCTAGCTCTTTTTCGTTCTCCCTCTCTATATCTCTCTAATGTGGTTCTATCATTGCCCTCCATAATTTTTGTCTTATCTAAGTGATATTTAACACATCCTTATGTTAAGAACCTATCTATTTATCTATATGTCCATTTATCTTGAGATGCCAAAAGAAAAAATATATATAAGAAGGTATCTTACCCACCTTTTGCTTTCTTATCCATATTTCTCCTTCGTATTGCTGAAGAGCATGTTTTCTTAAAAACTGAAATACGAAAAGAATATGTGAACTCATGTGTATTGAATACTATTGTTCTACATGCTACGTTGGTGGATGCAAGAGCAATTGAGCAATTGTTTATAGAGAATAGTTTGGATATGCAAATGTATCTAACTTTTTAAGCAATATAAATCGTGGAAATGGAATTAACTACTGAAGTTTTGGCACCTCTTTTTGATGATCTCTCTCTTTAAATAGCAATCCAAAATTGTATTTTTCTATCAGCCATGTCAAGCTTAGATAGAGAATGATCTGGATTTGCAAATCTATGTAATGCAGGTCATTATCTTTTAAGCATTATATATTGTCAAATTGTGGACATAGAACTAGTTGCCGAAGCTTTGGCAGCCTGTCTGATGATTTTAGCAAGTAATAGTGCAAACTTGCATTTTCTATGAACCATATCAACCCTAGTTATAATAATCCTTAGATATGTTGCATGAACTTTTGTTCAAAATGGCATAGAAGTGTCATGCAATAGATCATTCCAAGTGATAGTTGGTTTCAATGCATTATTCTTTGCACTTCAAACAAAAGTCTTTGTCGAATCAAGACTTTGCTTTTAGGTTCACCTAATTTATAAGATTTCTAGCAAAAAGTTCTAGGATGGAGGAACGTGCTCTAACATATGTTCTCGTCTTGATGCCCAATGAGATGAATAAAATGGGACCGAAACTTCATAATTAAAAAACTTAAATGCTTAGAACAAATTGTTGACTTTAAACTATTGTAGGATTTTGTGTGAACTAGAAACAAATGTCGGGACATGTTTTAAAGTTGAGTGGTTTTAGCCATGTCTAAAATGGAAGATTAGAATACATGGATATTTATACATTGAATGTTATAAACAATTGAGTACTACCTTTGCATAGGCCAAAATTTACACTAACATGAGATTAGTCGAACATGCTATCTTTAGCTTCAAATGTGACAGATAGGAATAAATGCATAAAAAAGCAATGGTGAATATAGTTCCTTATTCGATCATTTAACGAGGGCAATATTATTTTGACCGTTTTGATTTTGAAGGCATATCAAGGCCATGCTTGGCAAACGACGAAGTACCTTGGGAATAAAAAAAATAAAGGCTCTGTCTTTCTCGGATTTGCCCGGATTTAAACCAAAAAAACTGATTCAAGCATCAAAATGGAGCCAAAAGATGGATTTATTTGAAGCTGCAGGTGATACAAGATAGGGGCCTGGCTGTGGTAGCAGACAACCGTAGAGGTAAACAACATCAGCAGCAGCTCCAACAGGATCAGCTGCTTGGTGAAGGGATTGAAGCTAATAATAATAATGCCAGTAAAAAGCGTCTAGAAGATGTTAGGGATAAAGCTGCCCCTTCCACGTCTAGGCCTGCCTCTACTCTTCTGTGACCAAGACCAGTGTTTTTACTTACAGGATCAATGGGGCTCAATCTGGGCGACAGAGTATCCGATTTCATAGCATGCTAAGGGTCTCCTGGGAAGGAAAAATTGGCAAGCATTCATCTATCTACTTCAGAAGACTATGGCTGACACTTGCAAATCCGCAGACTGTAGTCCCCCTTCAGAAACTTAGACAATAAACCAGAGCACTGAGCTTGATTCGACAGCCTGGAGATTAACTTCACAAAGGTAGCAAAAATAATTCACAGCGCAGAAAGAACAGGCCGGAAAGATAAGAACAGGCCGGAAATATAAGAAAGAAATAATTCACAAAGAACAGGCCGGAAATATAAGAAAGAAATAATTCACAAAGAACAGGCCGGAAATATAAGAACAGGCCGGAAATATAAGAAAGAAATAATTCACAAAGAACAGGCCGGAAAGATAAGAACTGCTGCTACTGCGTGAAATCGAAGAAAAAGCAGGGGATTCGAAAACAAATTCGGAAATAGGGGGCATACCTTATATGAAGTTTGCTTGCAGCCTTAGTGAGTCTTAGCGAATTGAAAAAACTGGGCGATCTAAGCCTATTTATACCCAGAGAGATCCACAGTTTGATCCATAGAAATCTTCCTAAATCCAGGCAACATCCGGAACCACCACAAATTTTCCACGTGCCTCAGATTATGGTGCCAGCGTCAATAGAAAGATGCCAATCTAATATATCTGACAGAATCAGGGATGAATCATCATTCTGACAGAATCAGGGATGAATCATCGTTCTGACAGAATCAGGGATGAATCTTATATACATATGAATCATGGTGAATCATCGTGCTTAGTACATCATAGTGAACCAGCTGTCTCAACAGCCCAGGAAGCCATCTCTAAACTAGCCATCTCTGTGTTTACTTGCTCCCTGTGCTTGGGCGGATTGCCATGCTGCCTCTTCTAAGACCCAAATCTGCTTTTTTGGTCGGCTTAACACTAATAAATTGCAAATTAGAGATGCAAATTTTGCCTTTCCTCTTTTTTTTTTGGGTTTATGCCTTACAGAGCCATCGACCTTCTCTGGAGCTTGCCGGAACAGAGCGAAAAGAAAGCCCTAACACTAGAGTTGTTCCTTGATGAACCCAAATGGGTTCATTCGTACACTTTTTTTGAAATTCTATTATAGCTCCGAGATAAAGAATTTGTCTACATACTCACAATATGTTGTCCTCCATGAGTGTACATATAAGGAAAAATTTATGAAAAATATAGAAAGCTTCTATTACCAAATATAATGTGGAGCCGAATGCAAAGGGGTCAAGTTTATTCTCAAAGTCTTTAACATTTCTCATATTATTTTGCAAATATGATTTTTCCTAGGAATTCTAATTCTTCCATCTTGTAATTCATGATATGAGAAATCTATCTCAAGAAGAACTAGAAAAATCTATGGTAGAATTTTCGAGAAATAATTCCTTGAAGTTTGAAGTTTTGAAAATTCATAGTACTACTCCACTTTTTGAAAAAATGAAATCCATTTAGCAAGACGTGTAGTACTTAGGATTTATTTCCATTGAAAAATAATAGTACTTTCACATTCTTATTCTATTTCAAATATCATGGATATGAAATGGTTCCTGGATGTTTGTTTTTCATAAATTCCTTAGGGATCCGACTGGGTCTCTCAAGGATTGAAATTATGATTTGCTCATTGATATATCAAATTTTTATAAAATCACATGAAATTTGAAAAATTTATAGCATTTGTAGGCTACGTTCATAGAAAACTTAAAATTTGTATTCCATCTTGAGTGTCATGAGATTATATCATATCATCGAAACCATTGAATTGAGTGTATTTCAAGGTGCGATTTGTGCCAAACTTGTGAAGAATTTTATTTTGCCATTGAATATGGTGGTACAACTTCGAGTTAATCTTACAATTCAGGTGTTCATATTTAAAATCTCATAAATATCATGAAGAACTAGTCCCTAATATGGAGAAGGGATTGAGGGACCCATACAGGTTGATGAACCCAAACAGGTCCCTGAGACAACTCTAGTGCTAAAAGGGCCCAGAAAATTTAATGGGCAGGAAATGTTTTTGGAGAATGAGCAACGCAGATGCGCTAAAGATGCTAATAGCCATAGCTCTGTTGTTGGCTTGATGTACACTCGTCTGTCGGAATAAGATGGACCATGTAGGAACGCATAAAGCCCCAATTCCTTGGTAGCAAAAATGGCAGAGGATCTACCGAGGAACCAGACGATTCAACAAATCCACAGTAAGAAATTGCCAGGATGTTTCATGGGGTAGATTTGATTATGAAAAGGACAATATGGTTAATAGGGCAAATCCCTAAAAAATAGGGCGGCGGAGAAATTTTTTGATACGTGTCATATTAACACGCGTTTCAATTGCGGCGGAGAAAAAATACTACCACGGAACAAAAAAAAAGAAAAATGAGAGACTGGCTTATATATGTGTAGATTAAACAAGCCCAAGTCAAAAGTAATGGAGGGTCTATCTTTTGATATATCTACACTTATATAATTTATTCAAACCAAGATTCGATTCCTCGATGCCTTTAGATTCCCGAGTGAGGGAAAAATTAGAAAGGAAAAATAATTGTGAAAAAATTTGAAGGGACGCCATGTTGTTGAACTTATCTGCTTCGGCTTTCTGCAGGACTGCGCTCCGTCAAATGCTTTTCCTCAATCTTCGCTTTCTCCATTCGTCTGCTCCATTCCGGAGCTATTCTATCTGTTTTCAGTGCTCATCAATATTTCTTTAAGCCGCACGATTTGGAAGCACGGAACTGGTCTGCATTCTTCTGCAGGCTATGGCGTCCTCGCAAGGGCAAATCCGGATCTTCTGATGGACAAATCCGGAGCTATTCTCTCTGTTTTCGGTGCTCATGAGCTTTGTTGGTCATTTTTGACCGATTTTTTATTTTTTTTACTTTGTGGATGCAGTATATTGCTGAGGCAACGGAAAAATTCTTGGTGGTAAATGCTGTAAGATGCAGATGCAGATGCAAGGAAAAATAGAAACGTGCATTAGGTACAGATTAGGTAAACTCTGTATGCAGATGCTTATGCAAAACGAAACAAAAAGGTACATTGGCTGGCTCAATTCCAGTTTTTTTCTGTGCGAAAAGCCAAGCTGTGTGTTTGTTGTTACGTTCAAATTTGCTGTTTGCCGGTGCTTTTCGATCAGTTTTAGGTTGTGGATCCAGTTCTTTGTAATTATTCTACCCGGATTGTTGGTTGCTCGCCCATTCTTTTGGGCACGAAAGGGTTGTCCTTAATGTTAGCGCTTCTGAGCTGAAAATTCCTCATTCAATATACCTCATTCTTTAGCTGCATCTATAGAGCTGATGCTGCAAAGAGAATTTCATTATCAGTTGTATTGCTCTACATGCACAAGGCCTAGTTTACTAGATGCAAAATCTGCCATTGGATAGCGGATTTGGCTGTGGGAAAGTAGGTTGTTATGCAGCGCACATCCAATGCCAAGGAAAGGTGGAGGTGCATGCATATAAGTAATGGCCACAGCCAACTCACAGGCTTCTGGAGTGCGGAATCACTTCAAGACTACAGAGGGCCGTTACAAGTTTTCGCAGGAGAAAAGTCATCCAACAGGCCTTTTACATTACAGCCATGGCCGCCCAGTTACCCAGGCAAGTGCCCAGTTATCACTTAATGCTGCATTTGGATTTACATTTGTGAGAGAAATAAATTTGTCAACCTAGATTCTTTTTTCTTTAGGTCACTTTGGCACATCTCAAAGACAAAGCACTGCCCAAGCAAAAACTCTGGGAACTCTGCGGCGGGTGGAACAGGGGGATGCGATTTCCAACAATAAGGTTGCCGGGGTGGCAATGGAAGCAGAGCACTTGGATTTGTTGGGGAAATGGCTTTGCTAGCAAATTTAGTGGAGGCAAGTCCATCTTTGTTTAAGGGAGTGTGAATGTAGGAGTCACTAATGGCCCCGCCTTTATCAAACTTTGATGGTGAGGGTGTATATGCCATCTTTAATGTTGGTGATGCCCTTTTCACCGGTGACTACAATTCAAATGAGAAGGCAAGCAAGCTTATTGGAGCACATCTTATCAACCGATGATTTCTCAAAATGTATGTTTTGATATTGCGGGACCTCGTAAAAAGCCTACACTTCAATAATTCCAACCCCATCGTCATGCGTTTGATCCACGAGGGCTAAGGATGGACATGATCTCCTTATTGGATTAATATCGGGAGATGGTAATTATTGTACAAAACTTCTTCCCTCATGCCAACTCATCATTTTCTCGTAATGGATATCTTTTGTTACGATTGTACTTTCGGTTTCAACTGCGACAAGCGACTACTGAGGATCCCGGAAAGAAACTTGTTGGCGCAATGCACTATAATAAAGAGGATTCTCTTAACGTAGGTATGTTGCATCTTCGATTGTTATAGGGTGTTATGTACGATTATTAAGCATGATGTAGCGCATCTAGTATCTAGGTTGACTAGTAGTGTTGTCAATAGTAGTGACTTCCCTGATTATTAATAGAAGTGCCGAGATATGCATTGTATGGCTTTACCAATCATTTGATTGCCTTCATGTAAATGGAAGTCAGTAGCTTATGTGCAAAGATATGTTGTTTGATTATGCTTTATGTGATGTTTCACAGCCGATGCACCGCGATTGCATGGGTACCCCATAGTGAAGGCCTCTTTGCAGTTGCTCATGCAGATGGTAATCTCTATTTCTATGATACGGTACACACTGAAGTAATTTCTTTCAATGTAAGGTCATGCATTAGTAGCTCTAAGTATAGCATGTTTAAGGTATTGGAAATTTGAGGATTGTGAGCGTCAATAGTTATAGGGCATGCAGTAGTTACAGGGCTGTACTAGAAGTATTAAGTGGGAATTTGTATTCATAATTGTAAAAGACCCCCAACATCTATGTCCTTTAGACTTAGAATATACACTCACTAGAATGAGAATGCTTACCATTTGGGTGATCTAAACGGCTGCAACATCAACGAAAGGCATTGTCTGTCAGAGAGAATTTTAGTGGTTACACAAACATATAAGATAAATGAAATATGTCAAGAAAATTATGTTCCAGATCATCATTTGATGTTTTGCTAATGTGGTATGACCTAAAAAATGCTCCTTCTTCTTCTCTTCTGATGAGGACGTTCGTGTACATTTTTAGTTGGATCAACAAAGAGTTGTTCATGTCGCAACCATGTTCGCTCATAGCAGAAGCTCCACGCATTCAAACCGAAGTAGCAGATAACAGAAGAGGGAGAGATTAGCTCCCTTTTACCATTTAAACTAGCTTTATTCAGCAAGATTTAGGTCCCAATCCTTTATTTTCATCTCCCAAATTCTTTCGAAGCGTTCTTCTACTAATTCTGCAGTGCAAACTTATTCTTCCTTTGGGCATGGTACTCAATAGGTGTTTGCCTCAAGGTGTGCCTCTGCTTATGGGCTCATATAAGAAAAGCAATAGGTGGCCTCTTAAACAGTCTCTCAAAAAAGATTCAAAAGAATGATTCAAAAGGAGGTTTAGGGGATTCTGGTAGGGATTTTAATGTTTATACAGTGTTATAACCTTTGGCAAACAATTTTAGCACCTCTCACATATGATAATGTGATTGTTGCAATGAATTTATGTTGCAATACTATAAACATTGACATTTATGGACTGAACCCTCTGGATTTTGAACTCGGTTAACCTTCTGTGGCGAACACCCTTTAGCTCTTGCCTCTGCCCTTAATTTCTTTTTGTTTGGGGATTGAACCTTTTGGTCAGATTGAAGTCCAGCGATGTCTTTGAAGCAAACCGTCAACTTCCAGGCCGAGTTTTCTTCTAAACAACCATTCCAGTTCTCGTTAATCAACGTATTTATGCTGATTTCTAGATTAAGTGACTCCTCCACCATCTGTAAAAAACGGAAAGGGCTAAAATAAGCTTAAAATACACTAAAAACAGAGCTCCTGATGGCGCTTGCGAAGATTCTTACCTTAAAATAATAACCTGATGCAGCAGCAGCGACAGCGTCTGTGGATTCGGCAGCAATCTGGCCTGTCCCGTTCAGAGACAGTCGGAAAGGGCAAAGGATTTTGGCGCACAGAGTTCGGACTTAGCCATCGCCAGATTGAATTCATTTCCTTTGAACTCCCCACCACGGACATGGGGCTCCCTATTGCCCCCCGTACGAATAATCCTGACGGTTTTCCCATCTTCTGGTATCACCATGTGCAGGGTGTATGGTACTGACCCGTCATTACTCGCCGTCCGGAATTAATTCAAACGAGGGGCTTCGATTTCACCACGTGGATGGTTCTCACCAAAATATCCTCGCCGGGGATCCCAGAGGGCAACATATTCTTGCCCGCTCCTCGATATCCGCCATGGTGGTGATCTCGGAGGCGGGGATAACTTGGCCTATATCGAGGGGCCGATATTGGCCCTGCATTGGCGATCCCGGAGGAGGGAATCACATCCGCCAGATATGGGGATCCCGGATGTCGGGGTTAACACCGCTGATTCTGGAAGCGTTATCGGCCATAGTGGTGATCCCGGAAGCGAGGATAACCTGGCCGATATCGGGGTCCCGATATCGGCCGTAGGTTGGTGATCCCGGAGGAGGGAATCACATCTGCCGGATGCGGGGATCCTGGACGTCGAGGTTACCACAGCTGATTACGGGAGCATTATCGGCCATGGTGGTGATCCCGGAAGCGGGGATAACCTGACCGATATCGGGGTCCCGATATTGGCTGTGGGTTGGTGATCCCGGAGGAGGGAATCACATCCGCCAACTGATTACAGGAGCGTTATCGGCCACTGGCAAGGGGATCCCGGAGGCCAGGATCATATTTTGGTGATTTTGGATGGCGGGATAGAGAGGCCGGTATTTTCACCTCCGGGATCCCGAAACCAGGGTAAAACTATCCTGAGCCGTGCAAGTTTCCTTCTCGTCTGTCTAGCCGGCACCTGGAGCACGAAATTGACAGTAGTGAGGCTATAGCCCAGATAAAACCCAGCGGCAATTAACAGTAATCTGGGCTCTTGTGTTGCTCCAACGGCATTTTCAGTTCTCTCAGAGTGAGGAAGGAGCTCCAATGGAGTAACCGAATTTCAGAAGAGGGTTAAGCCATCTGAAGGCGGTTCGAGCTACACTAAGGCAATCCGCTTGTGCAATCGCCAAAGGTTGAGAAATCTGGTTGCTCAAACGTTCTTCCATACGCTTGCTGTAGGCGCCATAGCCAGCAAGAGCAGGTGGCTGTGCAGGATAGATTCTCTGGGCATGAACATGAATAGCAGGGCCAATATCTCAAGTAACAATGAAGCAATGGAGGCACAAGTAACAATGTGTCTGCAATAGCGAGTGCAACTGGTAGTTTAAGAGGTGCAGCCAGCAGCATGAAGGAACCAAATGGGCCTCGCTTGATTACGGTGGACTGGCTTTGGGAATATTTGTATCTCAAATGCTTCAGCAAGATGTCAGCATGCCATCTACAACATACAATCCAAAGCATAAAGTCTGTTCATCTTCTAGCTCCTATATAAATAGATGACTCACCTAAGATCTATGCAAGAAAAATCATCGTTGAATCCACCAGAAACCGGTAGCAGAAATGTTCAGGCCAAGCTATTCCCGTGCATTTTCTCAGTGTTTGGTAGCGGCCCTCCTCCTACGCCCCACTGCTGCAAAGTATAGTGGGTTTGGCGAAGCATATTTCTATCGTAATTATATATGTATTGATATGAGGAATACATGTCTCCCTTAAATAACCGCATGGACGGAATAGACGTGGGATGATTTGTTTATCATTGTGTTGCCAAGCAATTGGAGCACGGAGAAGGTAACATTCTTCTGTATGCTTGTTTCATTAACGGTCTGTTTGGAGATAGACATGCAAGGCGCTCAGGCAGACCCAAGCATTTGCGGCCAGCTGTTGCAAGATTGCACCAAACTGAAAATGTTGGAAGAAGGAAAGCGGATTCATGGGAACATTATTGGCAAGCAGAGCATGTATCTAAGCAACATTCTTATTAACATGTACATCAAGTGTGGGAGCAGATTGGATGCCCAGATTATATTTAATAGGATGCCTGCAAGAAATGTTGTCTCTTGGAACATATTGATTTCAGGATATGCCCAGCAAGGATATGCAAATGAAGCCTTGGATATTTTCATGCAGATGGAACATGATTTCATAAAACAAACCAAAGTGACTATGGTGAGTGTTCTAAGTGCGTGTACCAATATAAGATTTTTAGAGCAGGGAAAACGGTTACATGCAATTATTCTAAAAGAAAAGCACGACTCGGATGTTGTTATTGGTTGTACTTTAGTTGACATGTATTCAAAATGTGGAAGGATTTTCGATTCTTGCATTGTGTTTGAAAGGTTGCCAAATCCGGATGTCTTTATATGGACTGCAATTATTGCAGGATATGCTCAAAATGGCAAGGGAAAGAAGGCCCTTGAGCTATGTAGAGAAATGCGTGAAGATGGCATAAAACCAAACAAAGCTACCTTTGTCAGTATACTAGCTGCCTGTGCGACAATTCAAAGTATGGAACATGGTAAGATGGTGCACTCTGACATAGAGAAAAATGGCTTTCAAGTTGATGTATTTATTGGTAGCAGCCTTGTAGATATGTATTCAAAATGTGGAAACATTGAAAATGCTCGACTAGTGTTTGGTACCATGCTTGTTAGGAACATTGTGGCTTGGAATGCAATGATTGCAGGATATATTCAGCATAGGAGTGGGAAAGAAGCTTTTAAACTTTTCACAGAGATGCTAGAAGAAGAAATTAAGCCAGACAATGCAACTTTTTCCAGCATGCTTGCTGCATGCACGGATGAATCAGCCTTGGCACGTGGAAGATATCTTCATGCTCATAGTCTTTTAAGTAGATATAAACAAAACGTTTTTGTTGGCAGTGCACTAATTGATATGTATATGAGGTGTCAAAGTATCAACGGTGCCTTCCATCAATTTAGTACAATGGCCATGCATAATGTGGCTACCTGGAACACAATGATCATGGGATTTGCACGGCAAGGAAATGGAATGGAGGCATTGAGACTCTTTAAAGAAATGTGCTTAGAAGGCGAGGAACCAGATAATTTTACTTACATCTGCATTCTCACTGCAGTTTCTACTACGGGAGCACTTGAAACAGCGAAGTGGATCCATTCCAAAGTGATTGTGCAGGGATGGCATTCGCATGTTTCTGTCAGCAACACACTAGTTGATATGTATGCAAAATGTGGAAATGTACAGGAAGCTCGTAAAGTACACGAGGCATCCTCAGTCCGCGATGTGGTCTCATGGAATGCAATAATTTCAGCTTATGCATGGCATGGAGATGCCAAGACAGTTATGAATTTATTTCACAGAATGCAAGAAGAATCTGAGAGACCGACTGACATAACTTTTCTTTCTGTACTCACTGTATGTAGTCATGCATGGTTTGTGGATGAATGTCATTTCTACTTCTGTTCGATGTATCTAGAGCACAATATTATGCAAAAGGAAGAACACTATGCATGTCTTGCAGATACGCTTGCACGCGCGGGAAGGCTCGATGAGGCAGAAACGGTAATCACAATGATGCCAATTAATGCAACAACTGATATGTGGATGTCAATCATTGGGTCGTATATGTTTTGTGGTGGCTTCCCACAGCAATTATGACCTATCCACATGGAGATTCTTTCTCTACTCCGCATTTTCAGGTGGACAATTTTGAACTTGTCCCCCTTCATGGGTAGAGATTTTATGATGGACCATAGCCAAGAGGATGTTTTGAGCCAAACAGGTCTCTTATTCCACTGGACATGGTCTTCCAACAAGTTATGCCCAATTGCTCAAGGGGATAGTTAAATTATTAAGCTGACTGAACAGATGGAAAAACTCGTGATGGATAAGGACAGTGGTGAGGACTGAGACTTACTTTGTTATGGTTGTTTTCAAGGTAATGAAAGGTCAACTCAGGGCACACTAAATTAAGTACAGGGCATCACATTCTAAAAGATAAAATGTGTATTGCTGCTTTTGGATTTTTAAACGCCTCTAAACAATGTTCGACCCCTCAAATGAACCAAATGGAGCATTGGACTGCTCTGACAAGGAGTATAATTAGAAAGCAGAAATGTTACTACACTTACTGAGAATCCCCACTATGAGCGATAGTAACTATGCTGGAAGCTATTTTGGCTATGGTCTCTATATATAAGGGGCGATTCCTAGTTTTTGTATCAGAGGTTTACATGTCCACTTTTCACTGAAAATAGATTGTGGAAAGAGCTTCACGGTCATACTTTCAGACCTGACATGAGAAAGAAGATAAATGTTGTGACATCAATGTAGCATACGAAATTATTTGCTGCTGGTATGAAAAACATATATGAGACAATTGAAAGGTGAGATGGAATTGGAGACAAATTTGTACTCATTGCGTATGTTGCAGCATTTCCCGGCTTTTTAAAGAGTTGAAGTGTGCATGCCTACTAATGTGTCTATCGGGCATATGCTCATCTTAATTATATTGTGAGGAATACTATTTACCTCACTGAGTAAATCTGAAATTAAAATGGCTTGAAATATTTTTCTTCATTGGCGCTAATTCACTGGTGAGCTTGGCATTGTAGTGGTTATGCAAAATACCTATCTAGTATTCCTAAGTTCGGACATGGCAGATTATCTAAAGCAAGAGAGCAGAATTCGACATGATGTGTTTCTAATAGAATTTCTTGTTTAATTTGTCAAAAGAATCTTTCAGATTTGAAATTCTGTATGAGTTTTAAAAGTATTAAAGTCTGTATACTAGTTTTTAGACGAAAATTTACGGAACATACAAAACAGTGCACCGTGCAGCATATAGAACATACAAAATGAGAATGTGGTTTTATTACTAGGTAGGTACAGCCATAAATTTGTCATGGAAACATTCATTTTCCAATAACAAATTTCACAAGAAAGTGACAATCTTGCAGAGGATTCAACAGAGATGTAAACCATCCCCAAAGACAAGTCAAAGATCCTCATTTTACTCGTACAGGTCATACTTGGTATTCATGACAAATTTCACAGAAAACTAACAAATTGGCAGAGGATTTAACAGAGATGTAAAGTATCGCCAAATACAGGCCCAAGATCTTTCATTTACTCATACAAGTCATACTTGCTATTTATTTCTATTCACTGATGGAGCTCTTCTTCTCCTTTGCTGAACTATGAATAAGCACATAGCCATGCTGAACCTTACTTGTCTCAGCGCCATATTAAATTGACAGTCTGTATGGATTGAATCCTACTGTGAGGTAATGTGTTACATCTCTCATAAAAACTGCAACCCATAAAAAATGGACAATAGCATATATTAAACAGATTGTGAACTTTCAGAAAGCAAACTCCTCCTCTCCATTTGTTGCCCCGTCATACTAATGCTTGAAAGCCGTCTTCTCTCCTTTTGCTCGAGTTCTTTAACTTTTTCCAATTCTATTTCATGCTCCCGAATCTTTGATAATCTTGCAAGATTTTGTTCCATTTCTGGAGCAAATAAATTAAAAAAAGATGACGATCATTGTAAGAAACCAACGCCGTGCCTTCAAGGTTAATATATATATACATACCTTTCAATTGTTGTGGTGTTGCACCTGCACTCTGTGCAAGGAAAAATGGTTTCAAGTACTTCTCGTCAATAGAATGAAATGATGTCCTAGAAAGTTGATCATGGGTTATAGAAACAAGGTTTGTAAAGAGGAAATGAAAATATCATCCTTTGTATATAACTTACTGAGCTTTTAGCTGGAGTAACTTCTTTCTTAACGTAGCCTTCTTTGCCATTAGAGCTTTAAGGCCTTTTGCTTCTGGCCCATTTCCAAGTTCATCAAGATCCTGTAAAGACAAGGCCTTCATATTTCAAAATAGTTATTTAGTTATTGACTAGACTTGCAAATTTGCTAATTATCTGTCCAGCCTAGCAGGATCAATTCATATGATTAAAAGCAGGAAGCTCTACGTTTACATGACTTCCTCGTGCCTTTAAATAAGCTTAAAAACACTACCTGAATCTCCTCACTTTGAATGGCATTCGTTAAATGCTCCATATCTGCATCATCATCCTGTACAACGTATTATTAACACCTTGAACACAGAAGAAAATAGGAAAAGTAAGCTTGCCTCCCCCTCATATCCTGGTCCATGGCACTCTATGTCCAGAAATTTCAAAAAGTATGATGTGGACCCCCCAACAACAATCACCTGTTAGAAGCAAAATGAAGCTCTAGAAGCCCATTACAGGAAAAGGCGTTTATAACACCATTACGTACTGTAAAGAAAACAGTGAATAAGGTGGATGTCAAAAGGACTCGTCCATGCTGTTGTGGTAAATCTGTAGCAGACTGCAAGGCTAAGGCAAATGCCATTGCACCTCGAAGACCTAAAATATACTCAACATCAAACATGGATATCAGAAAAGATGATGATTTGTAGAAATACATACCACTATACCAGAGAGCATGCTGATGATTCATAGGAATGTGCCTTGTTGGCTCTCGAAAGTAGTTAACAAGGGCAGCACAGGGATAAACATTTAGTGCTCTGCCTATCCACATCCACGTCTTTGTTCAGGTGCAATAAGCTTCAATCATTAAAACTAATATATAAATTATTTATTAAATAACATGACGATCAATCACAGTGACATACCTTGCCATAAAAATGCTGAGCTGTAATAAGATAACACATAAGTCGCAATGAGTCAAGGACACGTCTCTTCATGCTTACGCCAATTTAATTAAGCACTTAATAGGTTTCAATGCCAAGATTAAATCTTAGAAACGAAAACAAAAGATGGAAAGCATACAATAGTGAAAATGTGAACCCCCATATGGTGCCAGCTTTGCTTTTCAATAAATAGGGCAACCCCAATGTAAATAAATCTGCCAAGAATAGATCAACAAATCAAAGTTAGAATTTGAGACCTCTGTCATTCCTATCAATGCACTATGCTCAGAAAATAACCTACACAAACGTTTCAGAAAGTTTGGCTAGCATCTCAAAGAAGCCTGATGCCATTTCTTGTGCTTCTGGTGACAAATTTGATGCCGTGTAATATTTCATTGTCTGACATAGTAAAAGCCAGATGTCAATCAACATACCGAATCAACCATGAAACAAATTAGTCAACATCACTGATAGCATCCATTTTATAATCTTAACACTGGAAAGACGTATATCCACATCATAAAGAACCTTACTATGCCAGCAAATAAGATGGCCACTATTCCTGACAACCAAAAAAGCATCCGCTAGATTGTATGCAAGGTACGGAAACAAAGCCGTTAGGCAGGACTCCAATACAGCAAGCCTGTGCTTCATTATATAGATCAGAACCTAAAGCTTTGGAGAAAACATCAAAGTGACCTCACAAAGACTTTAAGATGCTAAAACTCCGATGCAGAGGTTAGACAAATGACCCTAGCTTACCCTTTTTCCTGCAGATGACAACGTTTAAATAAGAGTGCACTAAGCATTGCTGTCAGTACACCTGTGCAAGAGAAATAAGGATAATTATGACACTGGTGAGTATATATTCATCTGAACTGAAAACAAGGCATTACCAATTGAAAAAGACCCTATTAGAATGACGATGAAGGAGGAAAGAGCTCCAAATACTCCCCCAACCGCAGCTGTTGGTTTTATGAATGAAAGAACAGTTCTGTGACCAGAAATTAGCTCAATTTAGTGCAGTGCTGTAGAACTCTGATAACAGAGAAGTACAACATGGGTGATTAAGAAAACATCACATCAGACCAGGTTGTTGCTTACTTGTACATAACAATAGCAACCTGCAAAAATATGCGTTAATTTCAGTATACAGTGTCTTAATCATGTGCAATTGTCTTTAAACACACTAACAACACAAATAGAGCATCTTAACCATATTCATAAATAAAGCATCTAACCATGTTCATTAACATACTGCATCATTTAATGCAGATTCTCCAAATACATAAGCATACAGGTTTGGGTCGACGCCTAATTCCTGCAAAAGATAGAGCATTAGATTAGGTAGCGAAACACAAAAACATCTCAAAATACACTTCGTTTATAATGGACTCGATCATGAATGCACGAGCCAATGCTTGTACCAACCACTTCATCCTAATGTACCCAAGGCCATGGACAAAATGCACATTGCCTTTTAAGAGAAAATGGGCCCCAAATAAGCATGTGGGTTGCTTCAAGGAAAAATGTCTTCCACTATTTATGCTTGAGATTCCAATATATGAGATCAGCAGACAAGTTCTTTAATATGAAATCGATAAAGACTTTCCATTTTTTGCCAAAAGCCACTAGAGGAATTGGTGCAGTCTTGGAAAAACCTTAGGATGGCATTTCCTACAACCATGCAATGCATCAGGCTTCTTCAAATCGGACAGGGCCATAACAGATTAAATGTAGGGCAGAAATGAAGTATTGTGCTTTCCAAACACACTTCGTATGCATGGTTCAAAAAACATGGCCTTAAACGTCTTTCTGTTTGCCATGTAAAAGTGCAGATGTGCCATGAATTTACTTAAAAACTTTGTTGCCCCTGAAGATGATTAGATTAGATTGAATTGTAAATATAATCAGCTTGGAAAGAGTGGAAAGTATAGAGAAAGTATAGAGAATCCTTGCTTAACTATAAATCCTTGTTTTCCATGCCACTTGTGCATCAGTCAGTTCAACTTCTTGACCATTAACATGGTTGTGGGGTGTTTCAGCAAGCCAGTAGGCAGCTGATATAGATACAAAATATTGGTCTGGAATTAGGACACTGCTTAGTTGTTTGAAATTCCTTTCTTGGTCATTGGCTTAAAGATCAATGCAGCCTGCATCTTCTTGCACCAGAGAATGATTCAAAAGGACTTTAGTGACTATGTCAACATAGAAAACGTGTAAAAATGCTTATAACATCAACGGTGCATTTGTTAAAGCTCCAGAATCATGCCCAATGCTATTACAGCTTATGAGATAACTATCCCTGAATTTTATGGTTAAACTTCCTGAGCGTTTTACGACACTCAAAGTTGCAAAACATTCCAGACGATGTCATAGGAAGTTCGATATGCCTTGAGATTATACACCTAGAACTACTATTAAATGATGCAACTCAGAGAAATATTTCATTTTAGGAGGTGGTGGCAACTTATGCATGCATACAAACCTCTCAGGAACTTACATGAAAAATGGCAAGAACTGTAACAGGGTCTGTGGCTGATATCAAAGAACCATATGCCAAACAAACAAGAAATGGCATTGAATCTGTCCAATGAAAACGTCCGAACATATACCTGATTACACAATGTGGTATCTGTTAGTCGCTTTCCATGAAGTAGAACAATGCATTCTCTTATCAGTTATTACTTGTATACAGACAGATATTACTGGAGGAACCTTTCTAACCCCACCCAATCACCATTTGAAATGTTCGACAACCCCCAAAACAACCAAAAAAGAAGAAGAGGAAGACAGAAAAAAGCCTGGAATCAAGCCAGGAGAAGCATTACCTTAATTGCTTGAGTTTATATCTGCAGAAGCAGATTAGAGTGCCGATTCAAGAAAAACCATGGGAAAGGTATAATGGGATCAAACAGCCATTTTCAATCAATGTAGCAAATTTGCCATGTAATAGTGGGAAACGAACAATCGCAATTTAGCAGCATATTATTTTAAACAGTACAAACATTTAATTCTATTGCTCATGTTATTCCTTTAATCGAACATAGCCTTATCCCATTCACGATTCCCAAGCCTTTCTAAAGTCATGCACAGAACAGTGTAGCGACTAGTTAGCCCATCCAGAAAGAAAATAGTAAATTGTTACGTCATCTTATTACATCCACGTATGCTCCTGAATCACTTATCAAAGTGAGTTATAATCAATGTGAATTTAAGAATCCAGAGGCCAACTATCTGGACCCTGCTAGCACATTTTAAGTTCAGCCTTCGCAACTCCTTGACCTCCAAATGTATCTTGGAATTATTCACTCAACAAATATGCACTGTCCTATCATCTCTAAAACATGCTCATCGATCTACTTAAAATTTTAAGGATCGAGAGACCAACTATTTAGGCCCTGATGCATACATATTCCAAGTTCAGCCATTTATTTCCTTGACCTCGAATATGTTATCTTTCATCGGTGTTCCATAGACGTTAATAATTTCTTTTTGTCTTTTTCTATCTCTTAAAGAGCCTTTGTGCTAGACTGCGCGAATAAGGGAGTACCAAATAGCCATAATGTAGAATTGGTCCTTTGGCTACACTATTACTTCGTACAGAGAAAGGAGAAAGGCAAAAATAATCATCTACTTTAATACTGAATATAACCCTTATAGAAGTGTCCTTAGTTGGAAAAATTATATATATTTTTTCTTTCCCAAACCTCCCAAGAAGTCCAGATACTCATTCTATACATTTAGGCAGCTAGTTTGTAATACTTACATCAATATACCAACACCGAATATTGAAAGGAATGTCCCCAATAATGTGAAAGTGCATATTGCTCCAAAGTTTCTGAAAAATGGTTTCTGCAAATAGAATAGAAAACACTTGAGTGAGTAAGCATGTGCAGCAAATGCACAGCTTGATTGCCATAAAATGGCAAAGCATAGTGCTTACGGTTCGTAAGCTCCATCCAGACTCAGTGCAGCTCTTCTGTCAAAGGAATACTAACGTGCTAGCTCTCGAATAAATAAATGACATGTTGAAACAAAACATTAAAAGAAATAAAATAAATGACATGTTGAAACAAAGCATTAAAAGAAGGATATAACATAATCGGGGGTAATAAGAAGTAGAAAAAAAAGCTCTCATTGAAGTTAAGCCATTTCCTGCAACATCACGTACAGCAGTTTAATGACAGCCATACACGAAACCTAGATGATAAACAGATGGCATCGAACTTCCTAGTTTCTGCATGACGAGAACTAAAAAAATAAAACACCCACCTGAATGCATGTTCATGTCCAGCTAACTTCACAATTAGCCCCACAAGGACCCCTGTAAGGCAGGAAATTACCTGTCAAAATTTTACAAAGGTGT
The DNA here is from genome assembly GCA_021234155.1 of Isoetes taiwanensis. Taxonomy (NCBI): domain Eukaryota; kingdom Viridiplantae; phylum Streptophyta; class Lycopodiopsida; order Isoetales; family Isoetaceae; genus Isoetes; species Isoetes taiwanensis. The sequence goes on from JAJEKV010000004.1 coordinate 438,620, forward strand.
TATTACATTTTAAATTAGAGCTCCATAGAGATACCAAGTGCAAGCGCTGATCCTGCTTCATGAATCACCATGATTTTTCTGCCGCCTCAGTACATGACCAATTGGAATGTAAACCCCAGCATTATTATCTGAACCGAAATCGTCACACTTGCCACATTAATTACTTCCTCCCCTTCAGCTTCAAATTCCACATGGGACGATCCAGCAGCAGCAGTATAATCTAGACCTGCCCCAGCTGGTATGTAGTCCATTCTCGGTTACAGGCTTAATTCTTCTGCATTACTAAGAAGTCAGATCCAAATTGATCTAGGCACTGTACAATCCGGCAAGTAACGTCATGAATAAATTGGCAAATGAAAGGGTCAGACGGTTATGAAGTGGGCGAATGTTTTTCAAAAACAATATAATTTTATAATTTGGAAAACGGAGCCCGTATATATGGGACGCCGTCATGTTATAGTCACGGGCATATCCGTGGTAAACCCTTGTCTTTGACATGTTATAGCCACGCCAAAAAAATGTTATTACACGGCATTTTTGTGGACAGCAGATTTTTTGCCATTTAAGGCTGGCTATAACATGTTCACGTCCGGCATTTATCGCGATGGGAGGAGGTGTATTTGTTTAAAGGGAAAATTACTCAAATACCCTTAATTTTTTAGGTATTTCTAAGAATGCCCTTCACATTTTCTAAATCCCGAAAATGCCTCTTTATTTTTCCTCGACCCATCCTTATATCTCCATGTTTCCTGCGACCCATCCTTATCTGATGCATTTCAACCTCAGGTTTCTTATCAAATGTCACATTTGTTTTGGATTACGTATCGATTCCTCACTGGCGAGAAAGATAGCGATGAATATAGAACCCCTAAAATGCGTTTTGAGCAACAAAAGCGGTAAGCTAACATCTGCAGTCACGATATGCAAGGCTTTGGTTGAAGCATCGTAAAGTACTTCAAATGCTTCGAGGTGGCTTATAATTTTAAGAAGTATATATAAATTGAAACTTAAAGCAAAAATTTTAAATATTTCATACCATAAAAGAATAGCTTGGTTTGAAAATTATAAGACAAAAAGTTTGATCTATAAATTTGTAAAAAGCAAAAATTCAGAGGTTTGGTACTCTTACTTGTTCTCTTCATTGGCTTATACATTAAGCGGATGATTCCAATATTTTACGCTGCTCATACCCGGCTTTCGGGATGGATCAAAACAACCAATGAATCAAAACAAATGTGTTTCGCTTGATCAATGTGATCAAATGGGATTCCTACAAGTCCGCTCGTTGTGGCCATTATTACCACAAGCGTGTACATTTGTAAATACGTTTTGCTCTAGTCTTGTCTTTTATGCGTTCATGCTTCCTCTTAGGCCCTAGAGGGGACTTTTATTGCAGTGGAAGCATTTTCGGTCTCTTCTAGTTGGTTAAGATTGGTCTGGATAAATAGCTCCACATATGATGAACTGCAATAAGAACTCAATAGCCACGATGTGCATATAATCACGGGCGTTGCCTCAACAAAAATTGCAGCCATGGCATGAGCACAAAGGCAACTCAGCGCCCGCCAATCCAAACATGTACATGTCCTAGTCTCAATATTCACAACATAAGAATGCTCGGGACCATGCACTTAAAAAACAAATGCATCGGAAGGAAAAAATTCCATACCTTCTAGCACGTTCAGTTACCCTTTCAATGTGTTGTTGTGCATTTTCACTAATGCAAATGCGCATTTTCGCTTCTGGCCGTCAACAATGCTTGTTCCTCATTATAATTCTGTAAAATGCTACGCAAAGTTGCCTCAGAATAATTTCCAATATTAATAGTAAAGGCTTGTCTCGGCTTCAAGTAGCCAAGAGTTCAAAGCCTACGCAATGTTAGGCGTTAGATGACAATTAGCAACTTTCCCTTGAATTGTAAATTGCCCCAATGCTCCGGTGTAGATGGAAGTATCAATGGGTTGCATCATTATTGATTCCTCTCATGCGCATAATGGCTTCGTTGAACCTAGGTATAGACATATCATGTTTGACTTTCCAAAACTCTTGGATGAACTCACCATTGTTGCACTTCTTTTTTTCAGATTTGCATCAAGATACCTCATACAAAAGCATGTTCTAAATCTGGAAACACAAGATCCATAGTGGCAACAATCCCTTCACTCTATCAAACACAAAAAATAGGATCAGAAACTGAATACTACTGTTAATGTAACGACAAGAACCAAAATCAATTGTCTTCATTTTCGATTTGTCAATGAATTCGGATGCAATAGGATAAAGCGCTCCATTTGCATCAATGCACGGTAGACATAGTAAATGGCCAAGGTACTTTACTGTTAGAAACGCCCCATCTAAACCAATGAATGGATGACAATATTTCCATCCTTGAAGACAAGAACCAAATGCGAAAAAGTCATAAAATCATCATCCATGGGTTTGTTGCCAAGAACTCTTGTACTGGATTGGCTATTGCAATTGATTCACAATATCCTACAACTTTCTTATATCTTTCCAGTAATCCCTATGAATCAAACCAAGGCATGTTTGATAGCAATATAAGCAATTTTTGTAACTTATTTAACGTACCGGTTCCCTTCTACTAATCATGTGAATAGCTTGTTTTTGGCTAACTTGAATCATCTCTTATCTTTCAATAAACTTTGTAGCCAACATGACAACGAAGCTTCTTTGTTGCCTAGCTTGGTTTATGCCTCCCAAAGTATGCATGCTAATCAATCTTGTTAATTTGGGATTATCCGGTTTGGTGGAAAGTATTTTTTGGAATTGTTTTAGTGATTTCCCTAAAGTTTTTATGGATTTTGTTTGAGAAAATTTTCGATTTGCCAAAAATGGGTGAAAAATTTGGTCCATGTTCAAAATTTTTCTTTTGCATTTTAGGATATTTGTATGCCACGAATATTTCCCTTTTACATTGCACTAGCGAGGCGGGTATGCAAGGATAGATCCACCTTAGATTTGCAATTTCGAGCCCACCGACTTGGTCCAAAGAACCTAATCATTTGTTTTTCTCTCGGTTTGTTTTTCTCTGGATGTTTGAGCATTTACATGCGGACAAATCCGCTCTCGCATGGGTGAGGGGTTTTGCACTTTCTTCAATCGACCATCGATAGAAACCAATCTTGCTTGCATCTAATTTTAGATTTGAATACTCTCTTGGTAAGTTTTTAAGCTCGACCATTTTCTTTCTCTTAGCGGCTCATGTTCCATTTATGAGCGATGGCTCATGTGTTTCATCATAATTTTGTCGAAAAATTGTTTTATTTCTTGAAGAGCATCGGGCCCGGTGTGTTTTCTTAAGTTATTTTATTGCATGTAATTGAATAGCTACACCCTAAGCGGGATAGACACTTTGTCATTTTGTGTTCAAATAAGAATGCACCTATTGTATTACAAATGTTATTCATTCTGAGAACCTAAATCTTGCTATACTCTTTTGATGTGTCAACACCTTTTTATTTATTGGGTTGTTGCCTGTTTTACTTGATTATTTGTTTTAAGCCTTGCGAAATTATTCTTCTTTGACCAAGCGGGTGCGATAAAGACCTAAGTTCCTTTGTAAGTACTAAATTGGAAAAGTATTTTCTACTTTTTGCTATTTCTATACACATGCCTTCTATGATTACATTGTCCTGGAATCTTGAGAGAAATATTTAAAGATATACTTACAGGCTAAAAGTGACACACATAAAAGGTGGTTAGATATATCCGACTAATTGTTGTTTCACATAGTAATATTGCGAATATGTGAAAATTTAGTTTTTATGCTATCTATGAAAAGTCTTATCTTATATGAATGTTCTAGAAAACAGATTGAGTTAGGAAAAATAGCAAAAGGTAAGTTCACCTTCTTACTAGATGTGATTAAGTTAAAGTCAAAGGCATGATCATTTGTTGATCTTAGCTTGACACATAAAAATCTTAGTTTTCCATGGCATATTTTTTTTCCACTTGGTGCTTCCTGGTCCATGTGCTATACGTGTTTTTGTTATTCTTCTATTTCTAAACTTTGGAAAGTCCAAATCAAGATACATTTAACCTTCTTTCATACCCTCCACCAATATTTCATGTGAATATGGCCTCTCTGTTGCTAAGCCAACGTGTTTTAACTGTACATGCATGGCCCTTGGTGGTGCACATAGTGTCCGCCCAGGGCCACTATACTCTTCAGAAAAGAACCTCAAGTAGATAGATGTCCTTACAATCATTTGCCCCTAAAAATATGATATGGACGGTTGCTGCTTATCGATGCATCCCTTAATGTAAGAGATAAGGCTTTCAACACATTAAGCAAATACTTCACATGCAGTGGCATGCTGACAGCTGTCCTTTTTACATCTTCCATCTTCCATTTTCATATCGCATTAGCGTAAGTACGATAATGGAAAAGATTTGTAGTCTGAGGTTGTGATTTTTCACTTGATTCGATTTTATTGGTAAGGTGTATCTTCTCTAACCCTCAAAGAGCTAGCAAGAACATCGGGGCCCTATATCTTTTGGATATATAGTCTTAGGATATATAGTCTTTACATTTCCATGTCATTTTGTTCTCACTATAGTAGAGGTCTTTTTGCTCTTTATTATCTGCCGTATATCTAGAAGTTTTTGGGGCACTTTTTATAAAATTGCATTTTCATATTTATTCCATAGTAAAATGGGACAAATTTAATGCGTCTTATACATTCCTTCCATACTCGACAATGGCTTTGAATCATGTCAAGGTGGTAATGTCAACGGACATTATCTCTCAATTGGAATTGTGGATGTCGGGGTGATGCTCCATTCTGCATTATAATACATGATGCCATCTCTTTGTGCTCCACTCTCTACGGGAATAGATGACCATGTCTTTATACTTACTTCTTTCTTTGTAAGGACATTGTTTCTATTTTACGTATTTGTTTTACAAGATAAATTTCCATTATGCTATTAGAGATATATATTACGGAAGCATCTACACTTTATATTCCACTTAATATTGGCTTCCAATATCTAATAATGGCATTGGTTAAAACCTGAAAAACATTTTTTGCAAATCTCTCTTTACAAGCGTCGTGTATGTAAGACAAAATGTTAGACATCTACCCTTTGTATTCAACTTAAGATTGACTTCCGGTATCTAAATGCTATTAGATGTACACACGAAGCATATGCATTTTGTATTTAAATTTAACATTGGCTTCCGGTATCTAGCAAAAAGCAAAGGTTAAAACCTAGAAAAAATAAACTGCAAATCTCTCTTTTTACAAATGTGTACATTTGCAAAGGCCGGACCCTCAAGTTGGGATTGCAAATTTAGTAAAAAACACATAGTTATTTAAGTTTTATCCTTACACAGCTTGGCGAAATATTTTCATCACTCATTAATTCAAGCTCTTTGTCTATTTAATGCTGATTATTTTGACTTTAGGATTGTGTTATTTGTGCAACATGTTCAATCTTTGTTTTATAGCTTGGAAGCTATGCCATGGCTGCAAAGTTCCTCTCATCTGTGAGACATCTTTGTTTTAGGTAAATAAATAAGCTCTTGCCCCATAATAGCTTGAAAGTGCATATAGGATTGCAAATTTAGTAAGCGGTGTCGTGGATGTAGTTTATCCTTACACACATGGTTTTGGTTTTGCAAAATATTAGTTGAATCACTTATTGATTCAAGATACATGTATTTAATACTTGACCCCATTTAACTTTATGATTGTGGCTTGGCGGACATATTCAATGCTTTTTATAGCTTGGAGGCATTCAATCTATAACATATCTTGGCCATGATTTGCAAAAGTTCCTCTCCATTTGCGAGAAATCATTGTTTGGGTAAATGGATAAAGCTGCCCTTTCCGCTAACTGATAATCTGATTCATGAGTTAGCGAAATCTAAAAATCAAACAAGTAATCATTAGCTACTCTAAAACCGGGCCTTTAGCCCAAAGCTCTCCACCAGTAGGGTCGGGCTCTGCAAAGAAATCGTTATCTTGCATTCCCAATAGCATCAAGTGTTCAACTTCAAAAGAAGCTGATTCAACCAATTAAGACCCTTGGGCAAAGCGAAGGACTCGGCTCCAACATTCAACGAAGACTCTGTATCGAAATAGGAGAAACCATTGCTTTTATAAAACGGATCGACCTTTTAGGAATGGTCTTTTCGGTCCACAAATATCCATCCAAAAGGCTAACAATCTCTAAAAGCAGGAGATTCGGCTACTAATATCGTAGTTAGACCTTTAACAAGCCCCAGATCGGCCCTTTTTGCAGGATTTAGGGGCTCTTGTTAGCTCTAATACAATTCTAAACACATTAATTTGAAAGCGGATTCGCGACCCGTTATCAATATGGCCAACTGTAACTTTTTAATTTAGACCATTGACCCATATAACTTTAAAATGTTAGTCTACCTATCTAATCCCAAATCATAACTTAAGACCATAATTTAGGACCTAAACTATCACGACAAATTAATCCCTAATATTATTTTTACGGATCGTTGGGCTGGAGACGCTCCAAGAACACCACCATATCCTTAGCGTGTATATATGCTTTAAAATTATAACATGGGGATACTCACAGAGAACCATGCTACATCTTAATTTTGAAATTCATCTCTATGCTTTTGTTACTTTTTGCCGGGTTGGCCGAAGGAATTGGGTCGGAGGTTTCTTTCCAGCCCGGCATCATGTGTGCTGTAATTTTCGTTATGTTTACATCTTTTAAACTTAAGCATGATTTCATTAATTGGATAAAATAGCACTTAATTTTGAGAATTTTGGCTACCTTATTTGCTCAAGCACGAATACTTTCACCTAGTTCTAGGAGCCCAATTAACATGAGGTAATTAACATACATATACATACAAATTATGTATACTTGTACATGTACATGATACTTGTAGAAGCCCAATAATGGCCCCATTCTACACCAATAATTCACATCAATAATTTTTCACTATAAGTACAGCTCGACTCGGGGTAGAGATCATTCATCTTCCATGGCATCCCTCGATGCCTCAAGTCGAAAAACACATCCAATCTTTCAAGTGCTACTTGAGCTGTGATCTGAATGAATGCGCAGGAAATGGTGTTGAAAATATCTTGATCCATGTGGCTCAATCTGTGATGGTCCTGCTAATTGCTTACAAAGCTCCTCGTGTTAAAGTCCACATTCCTGGCTTCACGGTGAGAGATCTATGATTTGAATAGCATCCACGACTTTGATGTTGATGATGGTGAATCAATGTTATCGGTGATGACTCATGTCTGTTTATGATATAATAATGGTTGTGACACCTATAAACTATGTAAGGATGTAATAGCACAATGAATATTGTTTGATGTATCATACACGAAGGTGTAGTGTAGGGTTGTGCTCTTGACTTCCACTATATACACTAGCTTTTCAATCACACAGGTACTAAAGCACACAAACTTCTACGTCATGGATCTAAAAATCCATCTCAAGATATATTATATACTTGTATGCTTATACTTTGGTCTTATACCGCAGCGCAATAGTGGGGTAAATTCTACACAATAATTCTACTACTCACTATAAAAACTTCTCACTTGGGGCTAAAGTTCATTCATCTCCCATGGATTTTTGCCTTTCAATTCAAAACATCGGGGCGATCAAGTGCTCAATGAGCCACTCGAAGTCTTGTTGGTTGCCCTGGGCAGGCATCTTCTTCTTCTTGATCCTACTGCGAAGAAAAGCTTTGGGGGCGAGATTGCATGCCCTCACGATCAATTAGGAAAGAGATCCATCTGATTTTGGCTTCACGGCGCATGAGCTATGAGATATGGGATCACTACTACGGATCCGAAGATGAATGAATCACACATTCAACATGTTATAGTGTAAACTCTTGTGTTAAGATGAAAAATGCAAGGCGTAATGAATAATAAATAATCTCTATTGTAGTGATTTATGGATAATAAAAAGTGTGAGATGCTTTTAATGTACATAAGACTCAAGTTTCATCTCCATCATCGGATGCCTCTTTAGCAAGCAATTTACTGTTGATTCCGCGATGGGAAGTATCACAACCAATAATGGCTTGGTTCCCGCGAGACCAAGCATAGTCTCTATCGTTTTGAGGCGTCTTATTAAATCTGTCATTGCGGATTGCGGCCTCCCGCCTGCTTATGCCCGGCGAGTCAAGCATCTTTGTTGGTACGAGTGCCTTTCCACAACCACGAGCTCCACCAAGAAACAAAAACCTCGTTATAATGAGGCGGTGGGATCTTATGTTGGATCACCTCTTACTATCGCTAACCATGTGGGACTGGCCATCTCTTGGTCTCACAAAGGAAAGAACCATGCAACTACGGCACATCTTGCGGTATGGGTCAAATATATCTCACCCCGCATTCTTGGGTTTATCAACCATGAGGGCCCAACATATGAAGCAATGGCGAAGACATCACGCTTCAGTCGACACAGACTAGATTCGAGCTCTTGAAGCACAACTTGCCTTGTTTGGGGCGGGAGGATTACGAATTTCTGGATTGCGGTACTTCACCTGGCACACGCATCACTTGCCTGATAGTCCATGGCGGTGTTAGACCCACTGCAGAGTTCACCGGCCACAGAGATATTAGCCAATGCATGGCCTTATTTAAAATTATTGTTCTCGTGCTCCTATATCTGCTGAGGCATGCATATGGCGTGTGGGTCTTGGCGAGCCAATGCGGTATCTTTGGCAAACCATTGTCATCTGCTTTCCCCTTCGAATACCCTTTTAAGCATTTCTCTATGACCCGGGTCTCATCTTGTAATGACTGGCCGCATCGTTTCCTGAGAACTTGAATAGCGGGGCTCCAAGTGACCCAGCGGTCCTTCACCCTTCGATGTAACTTTTAGAACCCCTTCCAATACTTGCAGGAGCCTCGGTAACAAGGTATAGATTATCGTTGCCTTTGGCGCATTCTCGGAAGAGTTGCATTAGTTTACCGGAATAGTTAGAACATCCAAACTGCGCGTGCGTTGAATTTACCAAAACTAGTGTCATCATAGGTGTGGCCTACCATCATGAAGCCAACACATCATTTGATCACAAAGCACCCAACCACACAAGATGGGATAGGTAGAGAGATATCTGTTCTTGTTACGCCTAGCAGCGATTGGCATCTGGCGCAAGTAGAGCTGCCCTAAATTAACCTCTTGATTGCGTTGCTTGCTTGAGTCTTACTGAGAAGTGCAGTGCAATTTGGTCCTCAATATATGTTTTGAGTGGGGTTCCCCAATACTCGGGGCTGAGCTTTTTCTCTCAAATGACCCCAATTTGTCTTCAGTGTCCTCAGGGGTTTGATAGCATGATTCAAAGGCCAACATGAAATTTGATCCCATCCCTTCCCAAAGTCATTGAAATGTCTAGCCCATACATCAGTGCACGTTCACTGGGGCGTTCCTCTCCATACCGGACTTGGCTGTTCTCAGTCTGGGAATGTGCGTCTTGGTTGTCACATCATGTGATGGTGGTAGCTTTGGTGCATTCACGGTGGCGGTTCTGGCTCACCATGACCAGTCTGAGCTCCTCACAGAGGTTTTGGGGCAGTGGTGGCCTTTCCTTTCCATGCACGCAGTTCTCTTCTCTCTGGTGGGATCCCTACTGGTTTTACAGCCATTTTTTCTCTTTATTTACTGGTCTGGTGTGCACTTTGGAAATCCTCTTTGCTGTATAGCCCCTCTCCCAGATAGTTTTGTACCGCCCGTGAGGATGAAGGAGATGTGGGGATGTGGTCATCTCATCACATTTACAAGTGCCTCTTGAAGGGGTCTTCCTTTAGATTGGGAGGGAGGGCCCCTCTTCCGCAATTCTCTCTCTCACTGGTGAGATTTTGGTTACTGTAGGACATCGTCCTGCTGCATTCTCATCGATGTACACTGCGAGGCGGGAAATTAAGCGGGGCCTCGGCTTTTTCGTGCCCATGTTGCAGCGCTCCGGCATGGCTCTTGGCCCGGCCAAGGCCCGCCTTATAGAATGTGGACATTGGTAGCACTGCTTAGGCTCTGTGCCGTAACAAACATCACCAGCATTATTTAGCATAAACAGGGTTGGTGGTTCTGCGTGAGCGGGCGTCTAACATCTTGAAAATAAATGAAATTCCTGTGCGAGAGCTGCCGGGGTTCCAATAGAACCTACGCGCCGCGCTATCTACTTGTTGAAGTTTTGCTGACATCTTATCTGTTGAAGCGAACAAAATCTAAATGTTTCTTTTGTGATTTTCTCACCGGCTTTGGTAGCCCACGAGGGTGAGCAGTAGGGTCAGGTTCACCATTATCTCTTTGTGAGGCGATTCAGGCTCAATTTGCATGGCATAAGGGTTACATGTTTTGCAGTCTTTATAGTGTTGACAAGCTGACAGCATTGTCTACTAACACCAAAGCATTAGGCCACCTCACGGTGTTTCAAGCTGTGGCATTCGACTGTGGCATGGTCATTACTCGGCATAGAATGTCTTCATTATGGTTCTTTTGCTTAAGTGGTCTTCATACACAATCTCCGCTCGAAGCGATAGTTAGGGTCAGTATTTAGGGCATCTAGATGTTACTGGGTGGTATTTTTAACTTTTTCTCCTCTGATCCCTTGAGATTCCCAAAGGTATTCGGAGGGGCTTTAGGTGCTTGACCCGATCAATTTTTTAACTTCAGGGCGGTTGTGGATATTTCAGGTTCTTGTGTGAGGTGGCCCTTGGCCTGGTCAGGCTCCCTGTGGTCAGGTGTTTGTCATTCCCAGGTTCGGGGATGCCAGCGACCGGGTGGCAAGTAGAATAACCCACTGGAGCCTGGCGCTATCTCGGGAGGTTGTGGGTGTGAGGCATGTGCTGTGGCCGCTTGGGCTCACATGGAATAAACATGGACCAGGGGCTGATAAGCACAATGGGGTGGCCCTTTCTCTGGGTTAAAGCGCCATATAGGTATGCCCAGAGCACTTTCAAGTGGCAGGAGCGGACCAGTTTAAGCAGGGCGTATGATTTAGCGGGATGCCTTTGACCGCGATCAGTCCTCCTAAACAGCAGAATACACATCTAGATTTATGCGTGCACAGAGCAGCGGCTAACATAGTCTCCTAGATCAAAGGACACCATAGTCCTAGATTGCTCGTGCTGTCCCCAGATTGTCTTTGCGCAAAATCGCCAGCGATCCGGGCCCAGAGCTACTAGGCTGTGTCGTGGGGACCGACTCGGGAGAAATAGATGAATCAATAACTTTTGATGTGCTTAACTCTATAGGAGAGCATTAAATGGTACCTTGATGGCAGGTATATTGGAAGATGTGCTTGTGATCAGGATGGCTAGTGTGCCTCAAGGGATCTGTCGGAGGAAGTTGAATAGCATCAATGCTACTTTGAGACATCTTGGGAACAATCTGACCGTCATAATACCAGGTCGACGGGAGGTTTGGTTTTGCAGGACACAAAAAGGTGCATCTGCGGCCATTTAGCGAAAACACGGGTTTAATGAATGAACTTGCACTGTTTTGGCCTTCATGAATTCTGGTCTGGCATGTGCTTGGGTTCGCCTTTTTGGGGAAATTCAGCCGGAGGCGCCATTGCTGTAACCCAACACTTAAGCGCCTTCCGATTACTAACTCCGGCGCCTCGAACAACAACTCTTCCCTTCCCACAAGCTTTGCAACAATGAAATTATTTGGAGGTCTTAGCCGCATTTAGTTGGATTTGGTTTCCGTCTTGCGGTAAGGCAGGCGGGACCTTTGTGCCTAATGTCACAGCCTATCAATTTAAGCGACAATAAAATGGGTGATTTCTTTGTCCTTTCAACTTACAGTCCACTCTCACCACAAATTCTCATGTCAATCATCGTTGCTAGTGAGGTTGCTTTTTGAGGGGTAATGGTGGACAACTGTCTGGCCGGAAATCATAATAGCCTTTGCCCGTCATAATAGCGCCGCCACCGTCTATAATAGCGCGAGTCATAATAGCACAATCGCCAGGGGCCAGCGCCATCATAAGAAGCGCGAAAAATCATAATAGCGTCTGCCATAAAAAGGCGTTCATTTCCCCGGTCGACCTCGGCGAAATTTCTATTGACCCAAATTTTCAAAAAGCGCCATCCGAAATTTCTAGCATACACATGTCTCGCCTCCGCCCTCGGAGAAGGTAATTTGCTTTCAGGGTATCTCTAACTTCGACCGCATCTTTAGGACGTTAGATGAGTCGCTCTGATCGCGTAGCGATAGTTATGACCCACGACCTTCCCCTCTTTTACGGAAGGTAGTGATCGGAGACAATACGCGATAGTGGCGAGCAATTTATATAAAGCGTAATACTTAGCATTTCGTAAAAGAGCGATGCGGCGTTTCTTGCGACATAATGGTCGTGAGAACACCCTTTATTGGTTTTGCAGTGATGAACCGGATCGGCGATCTGCCGTTTATCTTCTTCAATACTAGTGCATCTAGCTTTTGTGTTCAATTTAGCCGCAGCCCTCGAACTATTAGCGGGCCCGATGCCGGTGTCCACGAATTTGCTCACTCAGGAGTAGAGGCGGGGAGTGGTGTGTTGAAATCGCGCCTGGGGCACAAAACCTCATATGGCCAGAAAGGACTTGGCGACATTCTTTAGGAATGGGAAGGTCGAGATTCTGAGTAGCTAAGTATAATTATTACTATGTGGGAAGGCACCAAAAATAATATACGGGATGCAATAATTTGGTAGTAGAAATTTACTACTCGAAACATGATTTACTTCGATCCGTTTTGAGATGGCGGTGCATAGTCCATCCATTATGATTGCGAGTAAAGTCAACAAGCGGCAGGCTGACACAGGGGATGCCCACAGTCTTTAAGGGATTTGGCTGATATTGGATCCTATGATTCCTTAAGTTTGTAAGATTGTTAAATGCAATAAAGTTCTTGTTGGATTTAGCATGCGAAAGGTCTTTTAGGCGATAAAGAAACTTTCCTTCCTTTGCTTTGAAGGCTACTAAGACAACAGCTGCCTTCAGGATGGACACCAAGCCAGCTCATTTGTTTCAAAGAAGAGATCGAAGTACAAGCGCACGGGCTATTGGTAAGACCATCACTCCACGAAGAGTTCTTTGTGGTGAAGAGCCAAATGTTGTTGTTCCTTGACAGCTGCATAGCCCCTCGACAAATGTTGATTTGAAAGCGATGAATTGACCTTATTTCCGTCATGCTTTTATTTGCTCACTTGA